>CALZFC010000032.1:527500-732500 GCA_945643635.1 Allodiplogaster sudhausi | reverse complement strand
TACAGATATAATTAAGATGATAATGCTCGTCGAAAATGAAACATCTAGCGATAACTCACGATCAGAATACGTAGTGCCTCAGTAATGATATTCTTTTTGAACCAGTCTAAATGAATACGGAAAAGGCGGGAAATTCAAAATTGGGCTAATTGGGGTACTGTATGGCAGGGGGCGGGGCGTCGAATTGTTGATTGTAGTAGATGGCGCCATATGGATGACGCTCCGTTGGGATCCACGCGGCGAAGACACGGCAGACATAGGCGATGAACCTTGGACCGAAGCCGTGGGTAGCCTGGAAGAGAGGGAGAGAGAGAGAGAGAGAGAGAGAGAGAAGAGAGAGAAGTGAGAGACAGAAGTGAAAGAGAGAGGTGAGAGAGAGAGGTGAGAGAGAGAAAAACAAAGAGAGAGCGGGGTTAGGAGCCGCAACGATTAAGAGCAGCTATAGAAAGTCGTAGAGAGAGAGACAGTGAAATAGAGGGAGGGAGAGAGAGAGAGAGAGAGAGAGAGAGAGAGAGAGAGCGAAGGAAAGAGAGAGATAGAGAGAGCGAATGAAGGAGAGAGAGAGAGGGAGAGAGATAATGAAAGAGAGCAGTGCGAGAGAGAGAGAGAGAGAGCGCGCAGAGAAGCAGAAATCTAACCAAGTCAAAGATGCGAAAGGGATCGGCTTCATCTGCGCGTGCGAGCTGCTCGACAACGTAGGCGATCACCTCGAGGAAGAGTCTAAAAGGAGGGGAAATTTTGTTCTTCTCAAAAATTAATTATTGAATTAGCGCCATTTTGCCTGACTGAAGAGCCAGAAAGCATGCTCCCTCCCTCCCTTTATCTCTCTCAACTTTTATGTTTGATCTCGATCAAAATATTTCTCAATGTTGTTACATCATAAAGATGTACTGAATAAATAGAAATAAATATAAATAAAGAATAAATAAATGAATAAATATAAATAAAGAAATAAAGAAATAGAAATAAATAAATAGATCAAAAACAGAAATAAACAGAAATAGATCAAACCTGCATTGCTCGAGAGTGCCACTGCTGCTGCTGCCCGTTCGCTGCTTCGTTTCACTGATGGCAAAGAGGAGTGGCGGCGGTGGAAGGAGATGGCCGAGGAGGCAGGCGGCGTCGTCAGCGAGGCCGGCTGACTCGGACTCGGTCAGCGAAGAGAAACACGTGTCCTCCATGCCCTGAGGAGAGAGAGAGAGAGAGAGGGGGGGGGAGAGGGAGAGAGAGAGAAGGAGAGCGAGAGAAAGGAGAGAGAGCGAGGGAGAGAGAAAGAGGCAGGGAGAGAGAGCGGGAGAGAGAAAGAGGCAAAGAGGGAGAGATAACGAAGAAGAGTGGGAAGCGAGAAAGATACAGAGAAAAGATGAGATAGAGAGAGAGAGAGAGAGAGAGAGCGAATGAAAAAAGAGAAGAGAATAACCGATTCAACTAGCAACCATTAATATCAAGAAGCAACCTACTCCGAGCTATATTTAATAATTGGGAAAATAAAACTGGAAATAAATAAATAAATAAATAAATAAATAAATACCTTTTTCACCTTTTTCTGTCCATTCTCCAGCTGAATGCCAATGTCGGCGAGTTCGCTGCGGATCAGCTCGTAGCTGTTCTTCTTCTTTGCCCTGTGCAAAGTTGTAGTTCTTGTTTTTTTTTGTTGATTAATAATCTTCTATGAACCATTATAATATTTGAATGTATGATGTAGTGTGCAAACATAGTACAAATGACGACATTATATTTTTTAAAAAAAGGTGCATTACTCTCAAATTATTATTATTATATATATATATATATATATATATATATATATATATATTCGATAAATAAATAAATATAAAAATGTAAAAATAAATAAGTAGAATATAAACATGCCTCCTCAAGAAGCACTGCATCGCCGAAGCGTGCAGCCGCTCGGGGCCGAGGACGCGGCGGCGGATCTCGCCACGTGTCACCTTGCAAATAAATATCTTTTTCTGTCGCGCGCTCTCTCCCTCTCTCTCTCTCTCGCTCTTCTCTCTCTCTCTCTCTCTCTCTCTCTCTCTTTGTATCCCTGTCTACGTCTCTCTCTCTCTATACCCTCTGTCTTTCACTCTCTCTCCCTCCCCCATCTCTCTCTCTCTCGCTCTCTCTCTCAATCTCTATCACTCTCTCTCGCTCTCCCTCCCTCGCTCTCTCTCTCTCTCTATCTCTCTCTCTATCTCACTCTCTCTCTCTCTCTCTATACAACAAACCCTATTCTTCTGGCCACCGTCCATGAGGCGTGGCTCGACCCAATCGAACAAGATGTCATCGTCGTGCTGCGGCGACAACTTCACGAGGCACTCGAGTTGCGCCGAGAGAGTGCCAGCATACGAGGAGGAAGAAGAGGCAGACGAGGCAGAGGAGGACTAGAGAAGGAGACAGAGAGAGAGAGAGAGAGAGAGAGAGAAGAGCGAGAGTGGAGAGAGAGCAGAGAGATAGAGAGAGAAGAGAAGGGACAGAGAGGAGAGAGAGTGAGAGAGAAGAGAGGAGAGAGAGGAGACAGAGTGAGAGAGAGAAACAGAGACAGAGATAGAGAATATGCAGAGGATAAGAGTGCGAAAGAACGAGAATTAAGAGAGAAGGAGCAATAAGCTGTGACAATTCTAGTAAAAGCGATTCTAACCAAAAATTCTCTTGCCCCAAGCATAAGAAATGAGCGGTTTTTTTGGCAAAATGCCAAAAGGAGCCTAAAACGAACGCTCTCCCTTCCGCCACTCCTGAACGGCGATCGGAATAGTGATGACGGCGACGGCGACGATGGTGAGATGGCCGACGAAGACTGGAACGAGTCGTCCGACGGCGGCGGGGAGACGGTCTTAAATATTTTTTGAATTTTTAAACTTCCCGCCATTTCTTTTAAATAAATAAAAAAAATCCCTCACATTCATCTGCTTCACAACACTTTCGGCCTCTTTCGCAATCCGCTCCAGCAGCAGCGTCACCTCGCGTACGGCAGCCACGCCAAAGGTGTGCGTCAGCTTAATGGGCGGAGACAATTTAAGGAAAGTGTCAAAAATGGCGGGAAAAGAATAATTCAAATAGTCTCGCGTGTTCCTGAACGGAAGAGCCTGTGTGGCCAGCTGGCCGGGTGATGATGCCAGCGAAAAGGAGACAGACAGATTGAACAACCAACCACGCTGAACGTCTGAACAGTAAGAGGAGACTGATGATTCGGCATGGAATCGTCAGAACAGCCGCGCGTCGTGCTGCTGGCGGGAGAGAAAGGGGCGAAAGAGTGCTCGATCGCCTCGAGAAGCTTGCTAAAGAGAAGAAAAGAAATTAATTAACGTAATTAATTTAATTAATTTAATTGGTCTTGGTAATTAAATAGATAAATTAATTAATCAACTAACCTTGCCCACTTATCTAGTCCATGATTAATAGTTTTCATCTAGTTCATCGAATCATGGTTTTTTTTGGTTTAACAGATTACAATTAATTGCCATAGAGACCGCCACATACGATTAACGTCATTCTATTGCTTGCAACCAACTAACTAACATTCTTGTCTACTAAAACCACCGGGTGCTCTTTTTTCTACATTTTATAATTGTATTTGCTAAAATTTGCACCCAAAAAACAAATATATGTATTTTAATGATTGTAATTTTTTTAGTTAAAAAAAATTTGAATTGGCGCCAAAACCTACCGTAGAGTCGGCAGCGCGTCAGGAGCCGCGGCAGAGCGTGCGGAAGCAGTGACGGCTCGTCTCGCCAATCTCTTCGGCTGCACGTGCCGCCCGCGCAGCATGGCAGCAAAGTCTCGCGCGAGTACGGACGCTTCGTCTGATATGATTTGCTTTGTTATTTACACATCTCCACAGGTGGACGGAGAAATTTACATAAAATATTAACTTCCTAATTTCCGGCCCCTCTAGGTTACGGTCCCTAATTTACGGCCGCGTACCTTCGGCGAGGAAGGTGAAGTGTGTGCGCTTAATGGACGTTTCGAGCGGCGGCTGTATGTCGAACTTCTCGAGGAGCGCCTTGACGCGCCGCTGCTGAGACTTGCTGAAGGAGGGAGGGGAGAGTGGGGAAAGGTTCTTTGCTCTCTTCATCTCTTCCCGACTCACTCCGCTTGTTTTTCTCTTTCTTTCTCTCTCTCTCTCTCTCTCTCTCTCTCTCTCTGAACTGCTTTCTCTCAGTTTCTCTCTTTCTCTTTTCTCGCTCTCTCTCCTTCTCTCTCTCTCTCTCTCTCTTTCTCTCTTTCTCTATCGCTCTCTCGATTTTCTTCATTTTTCTCTCTCTTTTTTTCACCATCTCTCTTTGTCCCTCTCTCCTTCTCTCACTCTCTCTCTCTCTCTCTCTCTCTCTTTCTCTCTTTCTCTATCGCTCTCTCGATTTTCTTCATTTTTCTCTCTCTTTTTTTCACCATCTCTCTTTGTCCCTCTCTCCTTCTCTCACTCTCTCTCTCTCTCTCTCCTGCTCTTTCTCAGTTTCTCTCTTTCTCTTTTCTCGCTCTCTCTCCTTCTCTCTCTCTCTCGCCTACTTCATCAGCAGCGTCGCGAATTCGCTCTCAGAGAATCGCTCTGTCGTCTCGGCGCGCCTCTTCAGCTCGCCGACCGTGAATGTGATGTCGGGCGCGTTGTTGCGCGTGACAAGCCGCCACTTTGGCTGCGACAGCAGGTTCTCCTGAGCGGAAGAAGCGGAGGATTACAGTAGGGTCTAATCTTTTTTTCCTCTTCTAAGTAATAGTTTAAAAGCTAAAAAAAAAAATTAATTAATTAAAAAAAAAACTCTTAATTATTACGCTGAATTTTTTTTCTACTTTCACTTGCTCAATATACATACCTATGTTCATTCACGTTCTTTTCAACATTTTTATCCAACAAAGAATTTAAAAAAAAATAATAAAACAAAATCATACCTTAAAATCAATCTTATCACCGAGTCTATAGACACGGGGCGCGCGCTGCGGTGGCGGTGGCGCATCTGGCGCGGCCGCGTACATGACATGATGGCGGAAGGCTGGCGCCGGACGCCGCCCCACTCCCGGCTCAGCGCCCGGATAGCCGTCCGAGTGATGCTGACCGAGACTCGCAGACTGGTGGACGAAGCAGCCGCCTGAGGACGGCGGCGTATCGGGCAACTGATGCTGCTGCTGCTGTGGTCGGCGATCACGGGAAAGAGGGCCTGAATAATTAATTAATTAATTGAACTTTTTTTTACATTTTATTAATTTATTTAATTTACTTTTTAATAAAAAAATTTTTATTAGCACTCATAATAATTTTATTAATTAATTGTGAAAATAATTTTTTTGTTTGACAAAAAATATATGTTTACCCGGCGTATCAGCGAATCGCTCCATGATGTCATGTATGATCGAGCGGTGGCGCTTTGCCGGAGGCTCATCTTCAGGAGTCGGAAAAGTGATGGGCGGAGCCGGCGGCGAGATCAAAGGAGCCGCCGGTGAGATCAAAGGAGCCGCCGGCGAGGAGTAGGAAGCCACCGGGGGAGGATGAGGAAATGTGGCGTTTGCGGTCGAGGTGCCAGAAGACGCGTACATGCAACCTAGAAAAAAGGAATTTTTTTCTAAAAAAAAATTACATAAAAGAAGAAGAATTTTGTAGATAAATAAAAAAAAATTTCGAATAAGGTTTTTTTCCTATTGTTGATAATTTAGTCTGAAAAAGCTATTTCAGCAACAAATGCAAGGAAAAATTAATTAATTAATTTATTAATGAAGAAACGCCGTACCCGTGCTCGCCATGTCGTATGGCGGCGCATAATGCTGCTGATAGCCATAGTATGCCATCTGAAAAGAAAACATGGAAAGAAGTCGTTTAAGGACCGCGGAATTTGGGTCAGGCAAATGGGCGCGAATTCAAATGCAAATTTTATTTTTTTTACCTTCCTTAAATATCATTTGAAGATGAGAGGTAAACATATTAGTTATTTATATTTATCGACATCAAAATAATTTATTTTGTTCTATTGAAAAAATAGTATAACTATGGCAAAAAAAAAGATCTGAAGCTGATCATCCAGAATATCTCTAGCAACACTGGTGGTTTAAGAACGAGCGCGTAGACTTAAAATCTATTTACATGGCGCTGTAGTCGTTATGTGAGGTTCATATGCTGGTAGAGTTAATTAATAGAGTTAATAAGTTAATCCATATAAATTAAGCACACTTCCACACATACGATTAGAGCGTGATCCCTTGAGGAAGACCATGCTTTGTATCCGACATTCCGTCACACAAACAATAACCAAATTATCGCGACTGCGTCTATCCCCGCCTATTTCTGCGCTCCACCTTACCTCTCTCTCTCTTTCTTTCTCTCTCTCTCTCTTTCTCTCTCTCTTTCTCTCTTTCTCCCTCTTTCTCTCGCTCTCTCTCTCACTTTCCCTGTCTCTGTCTCTCTCGCTCTCAATATCACCCGTGCTATTTCTTCTGCCAGCGCACTACCGCATCTTCAAACGATAAGTGAGCGCGAAAAGTGCCTGGAGCTAAGGGGGTCATCTCGGCAGGTTTCCGAGACAGTCGCCCGAGGTTAATCTATCATATTCTTAAAATTTGAATTTTTCCCCAACCGTACTCATTCCCAACTCTCTCTCTCTCTCTCTCTCTCTCTCTCTCTCTCTCGTTGTCTCTCTGACTCTTCCCCGTTCCCTCTCTCACTTTCACTATCCCTCCTTCTCTCGTCTCTTATCTCTTTCCGCAAGATCTTTTTATCACTCTCTCGTGTTTGCATAAGTTTTGAAGACACCTACAGTATCCTTTCATAGGAATAAAAATATTAAAATAATAAATGAAATAAGAATCTCAATTTTAATATAAAGTCGCCCTGCCAGAGTTGACGGCAAAATAGAAACATCAAAATTCACAAAAAAAATTCTCTGAGATTCTGATTCTGCTTACGTGCATGTCTTCCGGTCGATAGAAGCCAGCAGCCATTGGATGCGGAGACGAAAATACAGCCGAAGAAGGGCCGCCCGGCGGCCAGCAGGCGGCATTCTCAATTAATATATGTATTAAATTTAAAAAAAAAAATTTTTTAATCTTTATTATTTTTTATTGAAGAAAGCTTAGTCGACATTCTCAATTTATTGGTTTTCAATTTAAAAAAAAATATTAATATTAATATATCTATATTATTTTTTAATTGATAAAACCTTATTGTTAGTCGGCATTCTCAATTTGTTATTTTTCAATAGAAAAAAAATTATATATCTATATTGTTTTTTTAATTGATAAACGCAAACATTTAATTAAGTAATTAGGTACAAAATGACTATGTATGTGCGCAATAATTGTTGTTGCTACAATTTGTGGAAATTTTCTTTCAATTCTAAATTAATCCTTCACATTGTGGCTTCTCCTTGAAACAGTCCAAGTGCTGTGAAACAAGGGAGAAAAGTTAGCACAAGAAGAATATAAGTGAATTTAATTTTTATTTCCTCAAAATTTTTTCTGACTCTGTAAAATACGTGAATAGAAAGAGTGGTAATTCAAATGATGACACATTGAGAGAGATAGAGAGAAAATGAGAGAAAAGTGAGAGAGAACCAGAGCGGGAGAGATAGCGAGAGACAGAGAGAGAGCGAAAGAAAGAAAGAGAGAGAGAGAGAGAGAGAATTAGAACCTCTCCGTTTGGTAGCGAAGTCGTCGAAGGAGATGACGGCCCAAGCTTCTTCTGTGGAAGATCCGCCATCCTTACTTCTTATTCTTCTTGCGAAAGCTGCAAGAGTAGAACGAGAGATAGAGAGAGGTAGAGAAAGAGAGAGAGAGAGAGAGAGAGAGAGAGAGAGAGAGATCATATATGAAAGCTTGATAAATATATTTATTGTAGAATATTTTTAAGATGCCGAGAATAGAACTGGAAAAAATTTCTTTCTCAACAGTAGGCGAGGAAGTGGTAAAGGAAGAAATGACGGAAAACGACATGGAATTCAACCACAGGCAAGAGGCGGGGAAAATCGTGATAGGAGAGAGCAAGAAAGAAAGAGAGAGAGAGGTAGAGAGAGAAGAATGAGAGAGAATAGAAAGAGAGAGAGATAGAGAGAGAGAGAGAAGAGAGCACGAAATGTCCAATACATTTTTTGAATGGCAATTGTCGAAGAGGAAGTGTGATTGTGGAAAGGTACGAGTGTGATACAGGGGGAATAGAGATCGCAAGATGAAAGGAAACGAGAGAGAGATAGAGAGAGAGTGAGATAGCGAGAGAGAGAGAAAAAGAGATAGCGAGAGAGAGAGAGATAGCGAGAGAGAAAGAGGGAGATAGAGATAAAAGGAAGGGAGAAAAAGAGCCAGAAATCACAGGAAACGTCCGAATCACACATCAGCACTGGGGAGTTGCTCGCCTTCCGGTGGACAGTTCTTGTGTCCGGAACGCGATTTTGAAGGTGCGTTTGAGTTGAGGACCATGGTTGCCAGCGCAAAGAGAGAAAGAACACGGAGAGTGAGAGAGGAGAGAGAGAGAAAGAGTGAGAGAGAGTGAGAAAGAGTGAAAGATGAAAGAGACGGAGAGACTACGAGAAATGGACTTGAAGTGCGGGTGAGAAAGTGCCAAAAAGCGATGCTACCACCTCATTAGAATAGTGCACGGATCAAGGAAGACCTGTGAGTGGAGTTTGAAAACGAAGCGAGATAGAGAGAGAGAGAGAGAGAGAGATAGAGAGAGCACAGAGAGTGAACGACTGAGAGAGAGAGAGTAGAGAAAAAGAGTGCTAAAGAAGTAGCACAAAGAGTTAATTTCCGGCAATAAATGTGAAAATATCCTTAATGAATAGGAGGTGTAAATGAAGAACGACCGGTCATAATATATTTTAAGTTGTCATGGACTAATGCTGTAAAGAGAAACATCAACCGAGAGATTTTTACTTGAGATTAAAAGAGAGCGAGTTGAGAGAGAGAGAATGCGAGAGTGAGAGGGAGTGAGAGAGAGAGAGATCATATCAAGCATGATGCTTCTCATGGCTATGACCTCAGTGACCGGACGTTGAAGAGTAACGAAGCCATAAAAGTCTATTCTCACATCTCTCTCCACCTTCCTCTCTTTCTGCTCTCAACTTCTCTCTCATTTCTCTCTCTTTCTTGCTCTCTCAGCCTGTCTTTCTCTCTCACTGTCTCCACCCTCTCGCTATTTTTATCTCTCCCTCTCTCTCTCTCTCTCTCTCCATGAATCCTTGATTTTGCCTAGGTTACAACGTGCGAATAAGCTGGTACCGTGAAGTGGCTTTCGGAATCTCCACCGCAAATCTCGCAGCCCGAAAAGTGGCACAGCTACCGGTGCGCGTGAAGAAGTTGTGAAAATGATGGGAGAAGTGGGAGCGGCTAACCAAGCATAAGGGAGGATTTTCAGCCATTAGCCGGTGCCGAGCCAGATATGCGAGAGATTCACGAATCGCGACCGTCTCCCGGAATGCAGAGAGACGAAATTGACTTTGTCGCTAACTTTGTATTTCTCTCCTCTTTCTCTCTCTCTCACACAAATGTTTTATTTGGCAGTATGATAAAAATTCATTTGGCAACGTAAAATCAAACATCTGCAACGAACATAAGAGGAGCAATTGTTATATCGAAATGATGGAAGGTAAATCCACCTTGACATGTGAATAGGATTCTCTTGAAAATTTATGAAAAAAAAACACATTGCCGGCCTACCTAAACTTCTCATTTCTTCTGTGTCCCTCTTCGAAGCATATCCCCCGTCATGGTTGCATCTTGGCAGGTTACCGTACCCCTGGTGAGGGTCATTTGATATCATTAAAAAATTATTGGGCCGTATTTGAGAATAGTCTCATTAGATTTAAATTGTGCTATAAAATCCCAAATGAATTTTTGAAATTTCAGCTGAATTTTGTTTTCACATATGTAGCTATTTATCTTCTATTTTAATGTATTATTAATTCATGCCCTCAACATTCTCGAATTTCAACAGGCGATCCCTGTGAAGCAAGACATTCAGGATAGTAACGAGTCTAATCGCTTTTATTAAGGTTTTTAACTCACAAAAAAGGTAACTCTTTTTTGATAAACTATCTAATTCACGAAATAGATTCGGATGTAAAGAAATTCCTGTTCCGGTGTTGGGAAGGAGAAATAAAGCAAAAATTGAAGGGAGTCGACGTCACATATTTTGCAAAAGCGAATTCCTGTATTGATTTTCTATGTGTTTCCATAAAATATACCGTGACAGACAATTAACAAAACTTTTTACTCGGCCCGACGAATTTTTATATCGGAATGATGCCTGTGAAATCCACCTGGACATGTCAGAATTATTTTCTTGAAATGACGACGAGCCCAAGCGCTTTATGATGTTGGCGAGAATTTTAGTTTGATTTCTTTTTATATTTTTATAGATTTTATTATTGATCATTTGAATGCAGCAATCGTACAGTGGGTGCAACCGCTGCGACCTTTCATACGTCTCACGACCTGCACTCCTAGAGCATGTCGTTGGCGATCTCTCTATCTCTTTCTGTCTATCTTTCTATATTTCTCTCTCTCTGTTTCTTTTTCTGTTTCTCTCTCTCTCTCTCTCTCTCTCTCTCTCTCTGAAAGATCGTTGGTATTCCCTCGGTTAAAATGTGCAATCAAGCTTTACTGTGTGAAGTGGCTGCCGGAATCACACCGACAAGTTTTGACAGCTACCGGTGCGAAAGAAGACGATTGTGAAGATTGGAGAAGTGGGTGCGGCGGAGGGAGGAGAGCTGCGCAGAGCCAGTAGACGGTGCTATCTGATATGGAGGGAATCGTGATGATGTCCTGGAAGATAAGAAGAAGTGCGTGAGACCGAGAGAGTAAGTGAGAGTGTGAAAGATAGAGAGAGAGAGAGAAGTAGAGGAAGAGACAGAGTGGCATAGAGATTAAGAGATAGACTCGGCAAAAGCGAATATTAATTTCTTATGAGACATTTTTTGACATATTAGAATTTGCTTCACCAACTTGGTCTCCTTTCAGGATAATGCAGAGATCAGATCAGTAGAAAATGTGCAAAAAGTTCTCAGTAGACTATTTATTATTTGTTCATTGGAGTAAGTCCAAGATTAATTTTAGAAATATTCCTACATACATTGACCGTCTAAGACTCTTCAATCTAGTATCGCTATATCATAGACGAATAGAAATTTTAATCTCATTACTGCTTTCAAGATATTGCAAATGATTCTGCGGTCTCCTATCGCTCTCTATTCTATTCATTTAAGCCATGTTCAAATCGTAGATCAGTGTTGTTTGCTTTCCGTATATTGCTACTACAAAATCAAATCTTTTATTGCATTCATTTGCTTTTCGGCACAGCCAGATGGTATCCTAGATTACCACTACTCTCCTTCCTCTTTGCACCTTCCATCAATACCCGCTCGTACAATATTGGTATCTATTGATTCCTTGGCTAGTATGATTAGTGCAATTGAAGTTAGCGGCATTTAAGTTCCGCTGTAGCTTGGCACATTTCCCTTCATGTGTCACTCTACACGGTGACCCAAGACGACTCTTAGTAAACATTTTGGTGTTACAGTAAATGGGTTTAGGATTTTGCACTAAGGTCGCACTAAATAACAAATACACACTATTTCTTGTTTTTCTCTGACCGATATTTAAATGGTGATGATCCTGGCACGATTTCCCTTAATGGAAATTTTTAACTACTGTGACTGCCCAATTCTGCTAACTACGCGAAATGCATTACGCTAAGTCACCGTGTCTAAGCCCCCATCGACAATCGCGAGCGAGTCCAGCTCCCTGCTGTTCCTCCTCCAGCTTGTACCGTCCTAGGCAGAGACGATGCCGGTGCAGTGGCGCCGCCGGCTTGGTGCGACTCGTGTGCAACGATCCCTTTCTCCCTCCCTTCCCCCCAATCTCTCAGTCATTTACACAGAAGACTTTTTCATACATTTGTACTGTCACATCGAAATATTAATCTGATGTACGATAAATAAATAAATATTGGTATTGAGAAGGAGAAATCAAGCAACAGTTGCGGATGTCGACATCTCACATTTTCCAAAAGAAAATTCATTGATTTTTTCCAAAAGAAAATTCATTGAAGATTGATTTGCTATACCTAGACTATTTTTGTTGCAGCATGATCAATATCTATTTAGCAGCGGTCATTCCCCACAGTAGCACGGAAATTAAAAGGAGCAAATGTTATATCGAAATTATGCAAGTGAAATCCACCTGTGCATGTGAGAAGGATTCTCTTTTTAAATTTATTGCATTATGTATACATAATTTTTTTTAACGCATTTCCGGCCTATCTAAACATCTCATTTCTTCTGTGTCCCTCTTCGAAGCTTATTATGCTTATTGTTAGACCCGTCACGGTTGTATCTTGGAAGGTTGCTGTACGCCTGGGGAATTGCGCTATGAAATCCAAATGAACATACATTAAAGGAGATAGTCTTCAAATATGTTCTATTTATCTATTATTACTTTAATATATTATTAATGCATGCCTTCAACATTATCGAATTTTCACAGGCGATCGTAGTGAAACAAGAATTCAGGATAGGGCCAGTCTGATTGATTTCATTAAAGTTTTGAATTTTAATGTATACACTTTAAAAACTATTTTTCAAGTAATAAGTGTAAAGAAAAGATTTTTATCATTGATGCCAAAAAAAGACTTTCATACGGCTAGACTGCTTATTTAGTAATTGGAACAAGTGTTGTGTTTCTCATTTAGAAGCAGGTTTCTTTATTCTGCTGCAAAAATAAAGCGACGCTCTAACAATAAAAAGGGTAAAGTAAGCTAAATGACGCTGGAAATCAACATACATGTCTTACAACAAAGTAGAATTGTAAAAGTAATTTTTTTCAACAGAGAAGACTTGAAGAACTAGAAATTCTGCAATAATAATTGTGATGTGTTCCAGAAGAAGAGGAAGATGTAGAGGAAGAGAAGAGCGGATGTAATACATGCTTCTGCACTCTGAACATGGTTGAAGTTTTTTTCTCTCTTCATATCAAAGAAAAAAAATGCCGTTCTTGAAATCTGTGCACGTATCAATAGTGGAAATATTGCGACTATTCTCTTTGGTCAGAAATTTTGTTGACTGCTGTCTGAGAGAGTGAAAGAGAGAAAGAGAGAGAGAAAGAGAGAGAGAGAGAAAGAGAGAAAGAGAGGAGAGAGATGGGAGAGAGAGAGAGAGATAGAGAGACAGAGAGAGAGAGAGAGTCAGGGTGGACATTGTCCAGATCAGAAGGACAATAATTTTTGCTGATGAGAGAAGGGGAGAAACTCATAGGCGATCAAGTCTTGGAATGCTTCATAGCGGCGCCAAGTCGGATGCGCCGCCGCTGCTTCTTTCGAAATCGGGAAAATGGGCGGAGCCAGCGGCGAGATGAAAGGAGCCGGCGGCGAGATGAAAGGAGCAGCAGGAGCGAGAGAGGAGCTGCCGCCGTGTTGTTGAATGGTGGGAGAGATAGAGGGCGCAAGAGGCGCTGCAGGCGACAAATGCGCGAGACACCGTTCCAGTTCCAGGTGTAATCGCATCTGAATTTGCGAGAGTCGACCGAGTCGAAGATGTTTTCAAGCGTATTTTTAAATTCATGAATTAATTAATAAGTTAAGTATTTATTAAGGTTTTAAGTGAGGATAACAAGGTGAAATAATAATAAAATAATTGCTGTCTAGAATAAGAAGTAAGTGAGGGAGAAAGAGAGAGAGAGAGAGAGAGAGAGAGAGAGAGAGAGATAGAATTATAACCTCTGCGTCTGTCAGTGGGGTCATTGAGAGAGATGACGGCTTCTTCTGTGGATCTTGAGCTATTCTTTCTTCTAATTCTTCTTCTGAAACTTGCTCGAATAGAGAGAGATTGAAGGAGAGGCCGATATGGAAAGAGAAAGAGTGATGGAAGCAGTGGGAGAGCGCCAGAGATAGATTGACATAGAGAGAGAGACAGAGAAAATAGAGAGGGAGAGAGAGAAAGCGAGAGAAGTAGGCAGAGATGGAATAAAAGAGGTTAATCAATCTGCTATTTGTTTTAGAATTTTTCAAGATATCACGAATAAAATTAGACAGAAGGAACAGTCATCGTCAAAACAGTAGGAGCGGGGAAATCACGATTAGAGAGAGAAAAAGAGAGAGAGAAAGAGAGAAAGAGAGGGTGAGAGAAAGAGAGAAATAGAGGGATAGAGAAAGAGAGAGAGAGAGAGAGAGAGAGAGAGAGAGAGAGCAGAACGAGATGCAGAGAGTGCGTGAAATGGTCTTGAAGTGCGGATGGGAAAGTGCCTCAAAGCGCTGCAACACCTCATAAGAATAATTCGAGAGTTTGTACAATAGCGCTACTATAAATAAATTTGAAAAGTTGGCTTGGCTTTTTTTTCTTCATATTTACCACTATTTAATTGAAAAAAAAATATTTTCAAGGATTAAAAAAAAAAAATGAAAAATGCCCTTCTTTAATAGGCGTGAATAGGCGTACGTCTTCAGTTGATTGAAAGAGTGTCGTGTTGCCTCATTTATGTAGAAGAAAGAATCTTTATTCAGCGATAAAGATAAAGCGACATTTTAGCACTAAAAAAAAACAATTCAGTCTTCTTTGTTGTTTATTTCTTAATTAAATTATTTTAAATTTATTTATCTACATTCATTAATTGTAAGATGTGACATTTGAGACTACTTTTCTCAATATATGTTTTTTACGTATAAACGCGATAACTCCAATACGATCTGTCACATTAAATTCCAGAAAAAGGGGCGGTATCATTTCTCACAAACTAATCGATGAAGCTACCTAAAAAGACAAATAAAGGGATAAAACACTTGAAGATTATAAATATGATGCGAGGCAGAAGAAGAAGACGAAGAGAAGAGTGAGAGGAATGCGTGCTTCTTCAATCTGATTCTGAAGATGATTAAAGTTTATACTCTTCTTCTCAAAGGAAGGTTCTGCCATTCTTGAAATCTGTGAATTGAAAAGTAGTATTTTAAATCGTTTAAGTCGGAAATTTTTTTCGCTGTTGTCTGAGAAAAAGAGAAGGCAAAAGAGAGAATGGAGACAGAATCAGAGAGAGAGAGAGAGAGAGAGAGAGAGAGAAAGACACAGAGAGACAGAGGGAAAGACACACACAGAGAACGTTGTGTCATGGGATGTCACAATTTCATGTCACAATGTTGTACCGATTTTAATTCGGAACAATTCTGTTCCATCCCATGTCACAATTTACGAAGGAACCAAAATTGTGACATCTGAGATCCGCCCCATTCTCCCTCCCTCTTCATTCATTCCTTCTATATCATTGGACCACTTTATACAAGATTATGCAATAATCTTGGAATTCAAAATTTAAAAAAAATTTCGGTTGAACTGTCGTGTTCCGTACCTCTTCTGGTGAGCAACCACCGTGAAGGATCGTTTTATTTAAAGCCTGAAAAAATAATTTGCTGAAAAAAAATTATATACGCGTTGTAACAAAAATTAAATAAGTAAAGAAAAATAAGAAAAGTAAGTGCGCAAAATAGCCTCAATAGCATTTGAAGCTGCCGAAATGTCCGCATTGCATTGTGGAGAGTCGCAAAGGAAGTAGGAGCGCGCGCCAAGGCTGAAGTAGCCGGCCTAGTTGGTAAAATTGATTACCGTGTTTTCTCTATTAGTACCCCCCCTCCTTTATTAGAACCCTCTCCTCTAATAGTACCACTATCTGACAAAGCCATTAAAAAATAGAACCCCTACCTCTAGCAGAACCCCCTCCCTCCAATAATGCCCCCCATAACAGCCTAATATCTCAGCTCGAGACGTACCTCGAATGGATCCTGGAGGCATGGGATGCTCTTCCCAATGAACTGATGGAAAATTCATTCAAAATATGTGGTAAAATGGATATTCCGGCGATGATTTCAATGAATCGAGATATGATTTTTTTTAAAGAAATTTTAAAGCTAATTTGCACATTAATTCTCGATTTCGCATAGAAGCCTACCTCCAATCTCGGCAGTGTACGATTAAATGACAAACAGCCACGTTCAGTACGGCCAGCAGCGATGGCAATCATACAGAGATCTCCCTGTGGTAGGAAGAGAACTTACATGACTACTTAAAATCAAATAACTATTTTTTCAAATTCAAACAATATTAATTTTAAATAATTATGCAACAATTATCATATTGAAATGATAAATAGGGTAATGCGTCTGAAGTACTTTATAAATGGTAAGAATAAAGCCATATTTTCTGGACATTGATTATTTTTTTTATATTTATGCAGTGATATCTCTATCAGGTAAACAAATGTGTTACAAAACGATATAATTGTGTAGATACATGAAAGCATGATGTCATTTTATCGTAAATGTTATTTTAATATCCTGGTCGAGTATAAACCATTCTTCCTTGCCTTACTTTCCGTATATAATATATGCGCAACTGAAAACCACCTACGCTAAAATTGGGGTGGCATTTGAGTAAACTCTAGACTTTCGGTTAATTTTTAAGTCATAATCTAAAAAAAAAATCGTTATAATTTGCAATGCCGTAATAAAAGTGAAACTTCTAATGTTACCGCTTAATTTCATAATATCTATAGGTATAAGTAACGAATTAGCTATGTAATAATTTCAAGTACGATAAATTAATAAATTAATAATAAAAAATAGATAATTAATTAAATAAATAAATACATAATTTATTCAATTAATAATAAAATAATTAGTTAAGATAACCATGCACGTCGCATTGCCATTGCTTTCGTAGAAGCAGGAGATGAGAGAAGAATTGCTTTCCGTCGAGTTATTCGCGTCAGAAAGATCAAAAAAGCTTTGGCCATAAATCATGTCATTGCAGCGAAGACTGTCGTCTTTAGAATTAATAGGCGGTGGATCACCCTGAGAATATGTTTTTTTTTGTTCTTTGACATCCTTTCCTATCTTTCTCTCCATCTCTCTTTCTCTCTCTCTCTCTCTCTCTTTCTCTTTCTCACCCACTCTCTCATTCTCACATTCTCTCATTTTCTCTTTCTCTCTATCTCTTAATCCGAGAGAGCATCAACAAACGTTGTTACAGTAGCATTGAACGATTGGTGAAACACTTGAAGCTGGATCCACTGTCAGTGCAATGCAAGTATTCTGGATGAACCTGGAATAAACATGCCCTACACCCACTTCTCTTTCTCCCTCCCTTTCTCGCTCTATTCAATTCGGTCACAATTTCTTCACCACTCACTCAATCACTAACTCACTCTCCCTTTCTCACTCTCTCACTTTTACTCACACTCTCTCTCTCTCTCTCCCTTCATTTCTGTCCCTCTTCCACTCTCACTTTCTTTCTCTCACACTCTCTCTCTCTCTCTCACCCATAAATGTTCTCGAAACTCGGCCGAATCGCGCACGCCGATTGCAGCAAGCCGTTGCTAAGAGTTGAATTGCAGGCTGCGCATCCTGTCATCCTCTGGAAAATAGTTTGCTCTTTAATAATAAAAATAAAAATAATAATAATTATTATTAATATTATTTTTGTATTATTATTATTATTATCTCTTTTAGTATTATGAATGATAAAAAAAGAAAAATATAATATATATAATATATAATATTTATACTCATTTTATCTACAAAAACACAAGCAAACATGCGGCATCGTTGTTGCTGCTTCAATGAGTGGCGTCCATGTGCTAATGTCCGAGCAAGAGTTGTTGAGAGTCGACCGCGCGAACGAGAGGTACGTCTTGAAATTGGAGTCATTGCAGAGATCATCGCTAAATGTACAATATATATACATATATATATATATATATATATATATATCGTTTATCTGGTTTGCATTAAAGGAGCTCTTCATGCAGATTACATTGTTGCTGTATTTTCGCTCATCCAATCCGGCAAAACTGGAAATATCGCGAGAAATAGTAAGAATGCATCCTGAAGAGGGGGGGGGGGCTATGCCACATTTTTTTTTACACGCTTGATGTTAGGCTGTTTCCGAATGTCTCTTACTTTGGCTATATGCATGTTTTCCGTACCTGCAGAAGCAGTACGCATCGAATTTCGTGCCGTAGCAGTAGCGATCGCTCAGCCTTCGAATCTGATCGCCATTCGCGCAGCCCTGACAGTAGTTTATCAATCAATCAATTAATTATTCAATCAATCAACTAATCAATTTATCAATTTATCGTAGAATCTGGAAGAATGTGTCCGAATTACTCAGAAATGATTTATGCGCCAGATTTAAAGTGGGAGAGAGAAAGAGAGAGAGACAGAGAGAGAGAGAGAGAGAGATAGAGAGAGAGAGAAAAAGAGAGAAGTTTATATAAAGGATCAATACGTACAGTGCTGGTCAAAAGTCTATTAACTTTTAGTTTTTCGTGCATAATTTTTTTCAAAGTTAATGAAAGTTGATGAAATTTTCAGGGTTGCTTATTTATATTAGTAGACTTGTATTAGCAGATTATTCGTTTCATTGATCTACTTCTAAGCCAAAATATAATCAATAAATCAAATCACCTGAGTTGCACATTTAGGCGCGCTGGACAAAATAATTTTTTTCTTTGATCTACTTGTAATTTTTATTGTAATTTCATTTTAATTGCCTTGTTGAACATAATAACGATAAGTTTTTAGTCGAATTGCGGTTTTATCTCATTCTTTTGCATACTGCCTGCCTCCTGTGCGCCATTCATGTCATCGGGCTGAGCTCCAGAAAGTTCAGGAGGACAAAATCGATAATTTCCAGTATACTTATGATAATAATGATGTACACATATTCACAGGTAATCATTGAACTAATTCAGATGGATATTTGAACTGTAGATATTAGATTCTAACTATTTGTGCACACTTTGAGCACCGCGGTCAACTTTGGTCCTCAGCGCAGAAGTGCTTAAAGTGATGTTGTGCAAGGGTCTGTGTTTGAAAAACGGGTTTTGCCTATCTCTAACGAGAGTTAATAGGCTTTTCCATATTCAGAAGCTCTATTTTATCCCTGGCATGATGAGGCTACAAGGAACAGTAGATCGTTTGAATTTACCCTGGAATTAAGTTGTACGGTGTATTGACAGCTTTCTGTTATGGATCAATCACAACTTTAAATTAGCTAATTGAGATCTAAAGTATTGCAAAACACTCTGTTGTATCGATTAAAGTGATTTTTGACTCGATCTAAAAATTTCGGATTTAGAATCCCGCTTTATGGGGCATAGTACTACTCAATGCCAGTGTGGATTCAAACGATCTACCCCTCCCTTTGTGGCCTCATGAAGCCAGGGACGAAACAAGGCTTCTGAAGATATAAAAGCCTATTAACTGTCATTTTTGATAGGCAAAACCGTTTTTTCAAACACGGACCCTTGCACAACATCACTTTTAGCAATTCTGCGCTGAGGACCAAAGTTGACCGCCGTGTTCAAAGTGTGCACAAATAGTCATAATCTAATATCTACAGTTCAAATATCCATCTGAATTAGTTCAATGATTACCAGTGAATATGTGTACATCATTATTACTATAAGTATACTAGAAAATTATCGATTTTGTACTCCTGAACTTTCTGGATCTCAGCCCGATGACATGAATGGCGCACAGGAGGCAGGCAGTATGCAAAAGCATGAGATAAAACCGCAATTCGACTAAAAACTTATCGTTAGAATGTTCAACAACAAGGCAATTTAAATGAAATTACAATAAAAATTACCCGTAGATCAAAGAAAAAAATTATTTTGTCCAGCGCGCCTAAATGTGCAACTCAGGTGATATGATTTATTGATTATATTTTGGCTTAGAAGTAGATCAATAAAACGAATAATCTGCTAATTCAAGTCTAGTAATATAAATAAGCAACCCTGAAAATTTCATCAACTTTTATTAACTTTGATAGAAATTATGCACGAAAAACCAAAAGTTAATAGACTTTTGACCAACACTGTATTTATGTAATTCTTATCGTAATAAATATGTTTAAATTATTGTTGGGAAGTAGATTACTTCTACAAAAAGAGAGAGCTTGAAAAAATAGATTAAGATCTTGAAATAAAAGCATAATTAGAAGAAAAAAAAATAGGAGAATCAAATATCAACACGAGAAATTCCGTTCCCACCTGCACCACATTCTTAGCCAAGTTGGTGAAGCAGACATCACCACAGCATTTTAAACTGAATGTGTTGCACAATATATTGATACATATTCAAAAATTAATTAAATAAAAGTCAAAAATATATAATTAAAAAAAAGTCCTATTCAAATTTCTTCTGACAATAAGTCACATTTACCTTTCAGCTTGGCTGTCGTGGCAAGTTATGGCGAGGACGCTTGCCAGCGGAAGGAGAGAAGAGATGACAATAAGAGGAAGAGAATGCATGACCGCAGAGGGCGACAATGAGAGAGAGAGAGGGCAACGGAGAAAGAGAGAGAGAGAGAGAGAGAGAGAGAGAGAGAGGGAGATTGAAGTGAGAGAAAGGGAGAGAGGGAGAGGACTAATGATAGGGAGAACACTGAAAATGGCCTGAGGATGACAAACGAGAACGAGAGAGACTAATATTTTTAGAATACGAAACCCTGTCCAGTCGTCCCAAGGGTGGAAATATGTTTCAAAATGACTTGAACAAATCTCCTTTTCCCAGCGACTAATAGCATTCACGCGGAAACGGAGTAGCGAACATTATATATTACGCTTACACCGAAGACAAGATTACTTTTCTAACTTCATGGCAGACTCTAATAGTAGAGAAAAAAGCGTTAGGAAATTGTGACTGAGTACTCTTTAATTAATTTTGCAGCCACCCATGAGTATAGTGTCTCGCTCATAAGTAAAAAAAAAAATCTGACCAAAAGAATACCAGCTTCTCTCTCGCTCTCTCTCCCTCGCGCGCTCTCTCTCTCTCTCTTTCTCTCTCGCTCTCTCTCTCTCCCTCTCTCTCTCTCTCTCTACCACCGCACTTTAATTTCATTTGCTCGCAGTACTATGTACATTCTGTTTCTTGTCTCCTTTACGATGTGGAAACACAGAATTTGTAACACTTTTTATTCTCATGTCAGTAATTGTCTTTGTTGTCAATTGTAGTGAAACGGCTGCTACGAAAACGACCAGTTTCTCGAAATGAATTTGAACAAGTCGAATGTTTCTCGCAACGGAGCAAAGCTCTCTCCTTCAACAATCGTCGAACCTATAGAAGAATACGAGACAAAACGACGTGTAACTTCATAAAAAAAATATGTACGCGTAATTCGAGATCAAAAGTGCACAGTCAATCATACAGTCGCCTAAAGTCCAATTTTCATTTTGTGCTTTAGTGCTATTCAGGAAATACTAGTTCATTAAATTTTCTGCGATTACCGTGCAGAAATTGTTTAACCATCAGTTAAGAGAGCTTTTCAGTTGCTCTTCCGATGAGGAAGTGTCACACTTTCATCATAAACTTCACAAGAATAGTAGCTGCTCTCGATGAGGCATTATTTTGCAGCAATAAATAATTTTTTTTAATATCGATATCTCGCGATGCAGACATACCTCATGGTCAGTAGGTGGAGAACAAGATGTGCTCCGACAATTCGCACAAAACAGCAGTCTTTCACGAGTTTTTTTTTCTTTTACAAAACAAATTTATTACAGTAGGTAAATATGTACTCAACTCTTTTTTAAAAATTATTGTCGAGAGCATTAATAGGAATTTTTACAAGCGCTTGCCTTGATACAATCGTCCACTGCGGTGGATATGATTGTAATAATTGATTTACTTAGATGAAAACCACAGGCGTAAACATTTGAGTTATAAAGATATTTTTTAACCATTTAGCCTAAAAAAACAAATGCAATAAAATACATGAAAACGCTATTAAGTTTCGCCTCAAACAATCAATATCTTCCGATATATTGATCCACAACCTGACTATGAAGAGCTTCTTTCTTCTTTTTTCTCTCTTAACTTTAAAACACAAAACTGAAAAAAGTGAATGTTAAGTTTTCATGAAGCAATCACAATTAATTTATGTTGATGTCGATAAATCTAAGATCTTTCGACCTATTGATCTACCTGCTCATGAAGAAGTACCTCTATAGAAACAAGACAAGAATACTGTATTTCGGGAAGTATCTGGTTAGAAGAGGGCTTATTTCTATTTTAAATATAAAAAAACAATCAAATACTACGCAAGTGAACGCCAACATTTTCCTCCATCAAACAAGCAATATCTTTCGATCGATTGATCTACCTGGTGATGAAGAAGTACCTCAGCAGAAACAGGACAAGAATGGTGTATTTCGGGAAGTAGATTCCGCCGATCCCACCTCCACCTCCTCCCCATGATACGCCCGTTGGAAGGTAGAAGCGTCTTGAGAGTAGCTCAGCCAGCTGCAGCCCGGAGACGGCAAAGGCAGCGCCGACACAAGCAAGGAGGAGCCAGCGACCGATCGAGGGATGCTAGTTGACATATTGTTTTGTTTAATTAAATAAAGAATCTATTAGTTTTAATAGTTAGAAATATTTGTGAATTCCATTGGAATTCTATTGGAATAGCGTTATTTGTTGTAGATATAGACAACTATGTTGGTCATTGAACAGCAAATTTTCCACAATTTCAATCTAATAATATACTTGGAGACATGAAAACCACCTGCGTGTCACAGCGAATGTTGAAAAGATCTCTTTTTTTTACATTTGATATGTGATTGTGCGAAATAAATCTTAAACTTTAACTATATAAACATTAACAATATTAATATTAAATTAAATTAAAAGAAAAAAGTAATAATATTTATGTTATATTAAATTAAAAGAAACATTGAAAATATTTATATGAAATTAAATTTTTAAAAAATAAATATATTGAATTAATCTTTTAAACCTGCCACTGCTGCACGTAGTCAAAGAGATCGTCGACGAATGATTCCTCTGCTTTCCAGTCGCCTTCTTGAATGACGTCATCGTTGAGGGTGGCTCGAGCAAGCTGCTCGCCACTTTCATCCACGTCCCTCATTCCGTCTCCGAGAAGGCGCTGCCGGCTGTCAGGGCGATGGCTATCGTCGAGATTGTCATCGCATGTTGCCGATAACGATGCCATCTGAGAGAGACGAGAAAGAGAGAGAGAGAGAGAGAGAGAGAGAGAGACAGGGAGAGAGAGACAGGGAGAGAGGCACACACAGAGCGAGAGAGTGGGAGAACGAGAAAGTGAGAGAGGGAGTAGGGGCGAGCGAGGGAGAGAGACAGAGAAAGTGAGAGAGAGAGAGAGAGAGAAGAGAGAATGAAAGAGAAAGCGAGAAAGAGAGAGAGAGAGAGAGAGAGAGCGGATAAAGTAAAAGATATCTACAAATGTATGTATATATGAAATGATTAATTGAAGATTACGAAATTCGCCGAGTCACAATTACTAATAATGAAGTATGCATAGTTGCCACTCAAGTACTGCCGACCGTCCAGTGGCAAGCCAAATAGTGAGTGTATGAGAAATTATCATGCACTCTCGTGTTTCTCTCCATTTTTCTCTCTCTAACTTTCTAATCTCTCTCTCTCTCTGTCTCTCTATAACTCTCTCCTCTTTCTCTGTCTCTCTCTCTCTCTCTATTTCTCCCTCTCATCGTATCTTTATCCCCCTTTCTCAAACAACATTCCCAACTCGTTTGTCGGCCTTCCTCCTGGCTCGTATCAGGTTGCACTATGCGCCAGGTTTGGACACAACTGCCGTGGACGTTATTCTTTCTTCCTTTCCTTCTCTCTCTCTCTCTCTCTCTCTCTCTCTCTTCTTTCACTCTTCTCTCTTCTCTCTCTCTCTCTCTTTCTCTCGCTCTCTCTCTCCGAATTTAACTCATTTCCTCTGCCTTTGTTCTCTCAACATCCACCTCATATACATATGTATGTAAATGCATTTCGTGGTGATATCATTCGCAAAACTTGCTGTGCGCTTCCAACACCCAAGTTTCTTATCAGTACACAGCTGACGAATCAACGTTTGTTTTTATTTAGCAAATAAATGTTCTTCCTCTAACTATCATAGAGAGCCTATGTGACTGACTGACTACTTTGAAAAGGAAGCCTTTCAATTTCTACATATTTTCACAATAGAAGAAACTTGATAATACATTAAGTTATTCATAACTCCCCCCCCCCAACTTACGGTTTCTCTCTGATTAGACTATCTCTCTCTCTCTTTCTCTCTCTCTATCACTCGCTCCACCCCTCTGCCTCTGCCTCATTTTCCAAAATTTCCAATATCTGCACTCTTCGTAGCCTACCCCTATCATAATTTACTTGTTCATGGAAGATTACAGCATCTCTTTTCAATAACCATTAAATCCGTAACAAATTCCCAAATGATTTTGAAATCTATGCAGCATTTTTCTGCATTATTTATTTAATACGTATGTATAAATAAAATTTTTATCAAAGACCCAAAAAAAGAAGATAAAAGAGTCTTTCAATCGGTTTTTATTCATCTGATTGAAATTCAGAAGAAAGAGTCTATATTTAAAAAAACGTTAAATCAGCATAAAATGTCTTACTACAAAGTAGAAGAGTAAAAGGTAATTGCAGTATTTCTTGTTCATTCCTCAAGTTTTGTCGTAGACATCAGTAGCATGGCGAGTTTGGTTTAAAAAAATTGCTCGGCGCTCAGCCCCCTTCATCTCAGCTGCCGTGGTCGAGTCGTCGGGCTCGTTCTTACGCGTCGCAAGCTGCAGGTTCTCCTGTGCGGAAGAAGAGGAGTACTGTAGGCAAATTAATTTCCTTTTATCGAAAACCGCAGATAAAGAATAAAACAGTTTGTGTGAAAATCAGTCTTATCAGCGTCGGACGACGAGATGAAAGAAGAAGCCGACGAAGAAGAGTAATATTCGGCCGGCGGAATGAAACCTAGGAGAAGAAGAAGAAGAAAGAAAAAAATTATCTTTTGGTTTTTTTTTAAGTTTAAAAAAAGATATACACCAAAAGCAATATTCTGTGCATACATGACATTGTACTGTAATAGTAAAGTTATGTTCCTATAAGTAAAGTTGTTATATAGTGTTAAAAATATATTTAAAAAATATATTCATTGTGTCAAAAAAATTTCTATTCGGAAACAAAAGAATGTGTGAGCAAGAAATCACTATTCTATGCATGCATTAAAAATTCTTTTAAAAAAAAGTTTAGTTACTATAATCGATAATTTACTCGCAAAATCGCTGATTAGCAAAAGAGCCTGGATCATTTATTTATTTATTTACGTTTATTTACGAAAATATTTATCGGTATAATTTAACGATTAATTAGAAAGATTTAAAAAAAATTTACCCGGCGTTTCCTCGAGCCGCTTCATGTAGTCGATAAAGTCGTAGACTGCTGCAAAGCGTCGTTTCGTCTTAGGCGGCTTAGCTTCTTCCGAATTTGGGAAAACCTGCGGAGCCGGCGGCGAGATGAAAGGAGCCGGCGGCGAGATGAAAGTAGGAATCTATAGAATATATGTTATTGTTAATTGTTAAAAGCAATGTTAATTAAGTAGTTAAGTATAAAATGATGATAATAAGCCATAGTATCTATGCAAATGCTGGCTGCAATTTGTAAAGAATTCTTCAATCAAACAAAAGCTTCACTTTCCATCATCACCTAAAGAAGGTCTTATCAAACACAACACGGATGTAACTGAAATCTAGTTTTTTTTTAATTTTTTTTACTCGAACAATGTAAGAATTTAGTACAAAAAAATTCAAATCAAATGATGACACATTAAAAAGGAAATATAGAGAGAAAGAGAGAGAAAGAGAGAAAGAGAGAGAGAGAAAGAGAGAAAGAGAGAGAGAGAGAAGGAGAGCGAGAGAGAAAGAGAGAGAGAAGGAGAGCGAGAGAGAAAGAGAGAGAGATGGAGAGCGAGAGAGAGAGAGAGAGAGAGAGAGAGAGAGAGAGAGAGTGAGAGAGAAGGAGAGCGAGAAAGAAAGAGAGAGAGAGAGAAGGAGAGCGAGAGAGAAAGAGAGAGAGAGAGATGGAGAGCGAGAGAGAGAGAGAGAGAGAGTGAGAGAGAGATGAAACAGACGAAGAGGTATTGAGAAATAGACTTGAAGTGAATCTCTTTGGCTCCTATTTACATTCTTTTTATCGCTCAAACGACAAAGGTTACGAAGCGTTGACCAGGGCAGAGACTTTGGTTAATCGACGAAGGAACCGAGACTTTCTGCCCCTGATCAACTGAGGGACAACGAGGCGGCCGGGGTATGGGCGCATAAGTCGAGGACGCTGAAGAGGGGAGACTGGGGACGGGATAGACTTGAAGAGAGAGAGAGAGAGCGAGCGAGCGAGTCGGCTTGAGAAGTCCGGTCGTCCTCATGGATCACAAGCTAACTTATGCGCTTACTGGAAGGAGAGAGAGAGCGAGAGAGAGAGAGAGAGACAGAGGTCAGTCGAAGAGAGAATAGCAAGGAGAAAGAGAGAGAGAGAGAGAGAGAGAGAGAGAGAGAGAGACAGAGAGAGAGAGAGGTCAGTCGAAGAGAGAATTGCAAGGAGAGAGAGAAACATACGTATGCAAAGAGTAACATCAAACTACAAGCTATATATAAATATCTACGTCCTCTTTACACGATGCTACCACCTCATTATTGTTCCAAATAGTGTGCGCGGTCGCTCTTATACACTTCATTCAGGACATTTTCAACTTTTTGGACCGAAATTCTCTTTCTCTTACTTCTTTAGCACTGTGTCACACCCTCTGTCCCTCTCTCTCTCAATCGCTGTCTCACTAGCCTTATCTCTGTATTCTCAAAATTCTTCTCTCTATATTCCTAGCTTCATTCTAAATACACACAGTGTTTCCCTCATCAACATACATAGCTTCTTATCACATTACAGCTAACAAATCAGCCTTTTTTTGTGAGAGTGATGACCTTCCTCGAGCTTCTAATTGTAAGGTTCTCTTCTGCTCGCAATGCCGTAAGCCTCACATCTTCCAAAGATTAGCTTTTTTTTGTACCGTAATCTGTAAATAAAACTTTAAAAAACTGTAATCTTTCAATAAAACGTACACCTTTATTTCCGTCATTCATAATAATTGCATTATCTGCACAAATATATAAATATCAAGCCGTAGAGGCTAGAGAGTGTGCACAGGAAACCGAGAAAAAAACAGATTAAAAATATAAAAAAGAATATAATATGTTCCTTCTCGATAAAACACGTAGGGACGAAATGTTGCTAGTGTATGAATATTTTTACATTGTAAAAAAAAGTATGGCAAATAAAATCTATTTTCAAGACGCTATTTTTTCAATATAGTACACAAAGAAGCAACATATCGTCAGGCCCATTCCAGACTATACACAAATAACTCGAAGAACATGGTAAGACGATGGAGAAATAGATCTAGAGTATGGGGAACGACTGAAAAAAGCACACCGAAAGAGAGGATGAAGAAAGAGAGAGAGAGAGAGAGAGAGAGAGAGAGAGAGAGAGAGAGAGAGAAACAGAGGGAGAGGGAGAGACAGGGAGTTCGACATAGAAAAAAAGGAGGAAGAGGGGAAGAGAATATTTAAGAGAATTCCTACTTTGAAGCATCAGAAGTTCCGCAGATAAAATAATATTTAAAAAAAGGAAATAAAAAGATGGCAATGTTCTAAAACCGAATGAAGCCTTAAACTAACACACATTTCCCAGTTACGAAAACGAGAAGTAAATAACCAATTCGTACGCATAATAAGAATTCGCGTTTACTTCTAACATTCACAAGAATTGTGGCATTAAAGTGAGAAAATAGAAAATACAATTTTCTTCTTCTAAAAACTTATAAGTAAAATAGCGCCATCTCAACCAAGGCAACAAGAAGTGTGGAGGAGCACATAAAAGACCTTCAAATCGGAAGATTGAAGATGAGGCCTTGAGATGTAATTCGATTTCGATGTCTGAAGTCGGCATATTCGTCTTTCCTCTTTGCCGCAATTCTCCTGAATAAATCGAGCATTTTGTGAGACACAAACTAAAGATATAAATTTTTCTTTTTGTTCATTTTATCTGCTTTCCTTGTTCTCTCTTCTCTAGTCATCCAAACAATCATCTAACACCTCAAACTATTCACTTCACTGCCACCGGACAGTTAAGGTAATCCTGGTTCCGCAAGTAAGAAATTACTAAAACATCAATAAGATTCTCGTACAAATATATGCTAAAATACCATTCCAGAACATGGGTCCTTGCAGCAAATAGGCAATCCAGTCTGCTGGAAATAGCTTTTGAATTCAAATAATTGCACTTATAATGAAAAAGGCATTGAATTCTAGTGTCCATGGATGAATGGTTACTGTATCTTTCCAACCTTTCTCTTAGTCGAGGTCCATGAAAGCGACGAGTGGCCCCTTAGGCACGACCTTGAGCGACTTGACCGCTTCGTCGACACGTGCCGCTGCTGCTGTTGCTGCGCCGCGTCGGTTCTGTGCAAAATTCATGATTTATTCAAATTAAATTTTTTTTATTTTGTGTTTATTTTATTCAATTTTATTATAGGAAAATATATATAAAATATTGTACAACTACAGTAGGCGTTTTGCGTTTGAAAAATCTTTTTGCTGGTCATATTTAAAGAGAGATTTAATAAGTCCCAGAATGTCACAAGGATCGCACAGCCAAAAGATGGAACACCTATATCGTATTTAACACAAATGCAAACCACCGTTGAAAGAAAAAATATTCAAGATTGAAAAAAACCCTGTATTACGGAATATAAAAGAAAAACCAAAAACAAAAGACCGCAGCTTTAGGATCCTATGCTACTGAATAAATACTCCGAGCAAGCCGAAACCATCTTTGTCATCTATGCCGCTTGTAATTATCACCTTTTCAAACTTTCCTTTTTTTCTATTTTCTCGGACCATCAGCTGCCCTTGGAAAAAGAAACATGAAACTGTAGCTAAAACCGATGACATTAATCTATATTTTATATGTGCCCCAAAAAATTGAAACTTTTTAATAATAAAAAATTAACCTTCGAAATTGGCGGTCTTCCAAGCCAGTCCTGGACGCGGTTTCCACAGTCGTCAAGCAAGCGGCCACCGCCAGAGCCACGAAGGTGTGCTGGAAACAAAAGAATAAGGGTTATGGGTTACGGTAAGAAAGAAGGGTTACTGTAGAAAAGGAAATGAGCTACGGTAAGGAAGCATAAAAGAAGGGGTTATGGTAAATGTTGAACAATGTATGCGCCGTTTGTATGCCACATCGGCCTGCTCTTTTTTCCCCTGCAAGGTGATCGTCATACCGGCTTATGCTGCCAATATGATTGAAATAATGCGTTTAGGAAAATGAAAACCACGGGGGCGTGAACAAATGCGCAAAAAAAGAAGTGAAGGAAATGGCTGCGTAAATACACAATAAAATCACTTTCCTTATGTTCTACTTTTAGGAGTTGATTTAGGTATTATAATCAGCAGGCTATTGTGCTAGAAAACTGCTATACACTCCTTTTAACAATTGTAGGGGATTAAATTTTAAGCCTTGAAAATTTTGCCACTAGATATTTATGCTAGAAGTTCTCTCTAATCAATATAAGCTAAATGTATCGATATGCAACCATGTTCGTCTCGAGACGAACTGTATTCAAAAAGGCGTCTAGAGTACTGTAACTGTGGGTCGCTGTAATCTCTGATCGTAAGGATATATATATATATATATATATATATATATATATATATATATATACACTATTTACTATATTTGTGATTATACCACAATTTCCTTTTTACTTGAATATATCTTGGTTAAAATTAATAAATAAAAATAAAATAACAATAATAATAATTTCGTGCCAGGACCCCCACCACCACCTCGTCCAGCCGCGGCGATTGCTGCCGAATTCACGGCCGCGCTGCTGCCGCCGGCGCCGAGCGATGCTGCACGCTGGGCGCGCACATCGTGCGCCTTGATGGCCTCCTGTGAACGAATTCAGGCTTTGGATTAGGAAACGTAGGAAGCACACTAAAAAATTGGAGACGAGAAACACACTAAAAATCGGAGAACGAGGAAACACACACTAAAACTCTAGCGAACAGAAGCAGTTGTAGGATTTCTGGGGCCAATCTGAAATTTTTCCAAGAAAACCGTAAAGGTATACTTCTCAAGTTGTTGTTATTGATTTCATTTTTTTTTTTGAAGGAAACTATAAACGTTGGCTCAAGGTGCACGGCTAAAATTACATACACAAGCAAAGTCCTACAGTACCCCCAGACATTCGCGTCAGGAACAAAAACAACAACTTGAATTTAGAGAATCCCGCCAACCTCGTAGTCCCGTTGACGTGCCAAATATTCGCCCGACGGAATCTCGGCGTCCTCGAGATGAGCAACGTCAATGATGAGCTGTAAGTGGCGAAAAGAATTTAAAATAACTTTTTTGTTTTGTCAAAGACAAAACACTACAAGTCGCCATCTTTTCCAATATAATAGCTTAAATATATTTATATATATATATATATATATATATATATATATATATACTAACAACTTTGCATGATGCTACTATATTGAACTTCTCTTCAGACACATCTTACCATTAGTATTATTCATGCGAAATAGTTGTAATTGATGTAAAAGCAAAAAAAAAGTAAAAAATATCAATCTTCATTTATAATCTATGCTTCAAGATATGATATAAATGTTAGTTGGTCCATCTCTCCTCTACAGGGTATAAAAGCCGCTGTCGAGGACCCTGCGAATTAGGATGAGGAAGGAGGCATTGGGCATGGAAACCAACGTGGGATTGCTGTTTCTACCATAATCTTACGTAAAACATGGTGGGTCTGTTAAATCGGCAGTACCTTTTTCCCCTGCTCCTCTATCTCTCTCTCTCTCTCTCTCCTCTATCTCTCAAAAATTAATATTCCTCACAGTCTGTGTCTGGTTGATGATGGAAGTGAGTGCCTGCTCCTGCTCCTCCTGCCTGTTGCGTGGCGGCGCAGATGCGCTGTTGGCCGGAGAGACGGCGATGAGGTCGTCGTGGATACTGTAATCAGCACACTAATAATATCAATGGGATACTGTACTCAATGAATACTAATACCTTGGGGATCCTGTAATCTTTCCATTATTAATATAGTCGTGGATCTCCACCGTTAACAGCGTTTAAATGCCTGCTCCGTTTCGAAGATCTTCGGAAGGATACACAACCAAAATCATTTCACCCCCGTTCGAGGGATACGGTAATTCTTCAATCATTTGCTAGATAACCGTGGAAAAGTGGCATACCATAAACCTCTTTTTATATACTGTTATTAGTTCACTTTGTTGAGCGGTCTAAATGCTAGTCTATTTTCAGCTGTATTTCCAATCGGCTATTATAGTTTGAGCAACGAGTACAACTAATGACCCTGTTAACAAGGAAAAGACAAAGAGACCATGAGATGTGATTGTTCTATCCCTGATTAGAAAAGTAAATGGGATCTTGAAGATGCTCAAAATGACTCACGATTGTCAAAGATGACTATAGTCGTCGACTATTTAGGATTAGTCAATCTTATTTGGTTTCAGCATAGAAAAAAGGAAATAAAAGAAATCTTTTTTTATTGTCTATCACAAACAAAAATAGCTACCATTTGATGTGTTACTGGTATAACCTTGATAAGAACTGGAAAATAAAAATAAATACTAAAAAAAAGCTGCTCACCCACGGTTGTCAACAAAGAAAGAAAAAAAAGAAAAATTCTACAGTACCCTCAAACATTCGCTTCGGGAGGTAAAACATTTTGAATTTAGCATACTCACCCACGGTTGTCAAAGCCACGAGGCCGGATAATGTTGACATTCGGCGAGCTCGCGTAGCTTTCATCGTTCCTGCAATCAAGTAAAGAGTCCATCAAGTAAAAACTAAAGTAGAAAACAGTCATCAAAGTAGTCCTTAATAAAAGGAGGCCTCCAATTCCTGATGATTGAACAAATATACACACGCCCATTTTTTTTTCTTCGTTATAATACTTAGCATATACGGTTGTTTAATAGTGTTTCTGGCGTAGTATTCAGTTCAAAATTTGTTTAAAAATAAAAAAAAATAAATTATAAAAATAAATACATTCATGAAAAAACCTCAGCCGATCATACGGCGCGTCCGTCTCATCAGCATCGCCCTGCGGGCAGCAGCAGAAGCATGCGCGGAGGGCGCTCTCGAAGGCGTTCGCCATCTTAACCATGACTTGGGATCGGAGCAGAGACGGGACAAGGATCGGAGCAGAGACGGGACAAGGATCGAAGCGGCTCGTGGGACAGATCGGCGTAAATCGCGAATCGAAGAAGCAATGCCAACAGTTTGCGTTATCAGAAGGACAATACAAGGGCAGAGAGAGAAAGCGAGGAAATCGATGCAAAGCACAGGGAAATAAAAGGCGTGCTGCTGCGGCCAAAAGGAAAGAGAGATAAGAAGAGGAAGACAGATAGACATGGCAAAATTTGGTCACTCACTCTGTCGCTTGAGCGGAACACGGGAAGGCGAGCTGATAAAATCGTGCGGGCTAGACAAGCAGAAAAACAAAGGCGAATAGCCAACGTTAAATGTTAACAAAAGACTTTGGGTTGGCGAAATAGAAAGGATGTTTTGATTTTTTTTTTAATGTGGACAAATAATGCAGCATTCGCAGCATGAAGAATAGAAAAGGTATTTCGAAAGTAGCGAGAATAATCGATGACTTAAACATGCCGGAAAAAAGTATTTAAACATAAAGAAAATCGAAAAAGAACACGTGAAATCAGTAAGCATGGGCAGCAGCCATATACGCAGCACGCATTTATTTTAGTGTATTTACACGTGATTTCGAAAACGTCGCTACAATTCGATTACTGTAATTTGCACACGAATGCCACCTCGTGATTTTTCACTGTATTTCTCGCCATGCTGCTTATTATCAATGTAGATAAATGAATATAACATTAATTGTAAATTATAGCGTCAAAAAGAAAATAATTTTTCAGTAAAAACGTCATTGACTCCGAGCGGCGCCACCCGGTCCTTTTTCAAAAATGGCATTTCGAGAGAGAGAGAGAGAGAAAGAGAGAGAGAGAGAGAGAGAGAGAGAGAGAGAGAGAGAGATCGAGACTATGAAAACAGAAAGAGATTCAGACTCCTACATATTGCTCATCTTTACTTAATTTTACCGTAGACAACAATGGGCTCAAATCATGCTCCAATTGAAAAATTTCTTACAATTAGAGAAGTAGCCGATATGGAAATGTCGTATTATTTTGCAAAATAAAATATCTAATTGCTATAATGTACATAAATTTATTTCCCCTAACTTCGCCTCTCTCTCTCTCTTTCACTCTATTTTCCCTTTCTCTCTTTCTCTCTCTCTCTCTCTCGCACTCCCTCTCAATTCCCTCCCTGTCAATCTCTAGCATCTTGCTGTTTCTCTCTCAAGCATAGCTCCACGACAAATCCAAATATTACATAAGAGTGGCCTTCATCATTTATAAGTATTCATTCATTCAGGACATTTTCTAATTTTCAGACGAAATTCCCTCTTTCTATAACTTCTCCAGCATTATGTCTCTCTCAGCCGTTCTTTCTCTTTACCTTCGCTCAATCTTTCTCCGCTCTCTTTCTCTCTTTCTCTCTCTCTCACCTCGTTTTCATACTCCATTGACATGTCTTGCTTGATCCATGCAATGTTCTAAAGAGATGCCTGCAGCGCTTTTAGGCATTTTTATCTTTCTATCTCTGCGTCTCTCTCACTTTTTCCATCTCTCTCTCTCTCCCTCTTCGTCTCTCTCTCGTTCATTCTCTCTCTCTCCTCTCTCTATTCGAGCAGGTTTCACAAAGAGAAGAAGAAGCAAGAATAAGCGGATGATCCCCAGAAAAAGCTTGAGCCGTCATCTTCTTCGACCACTTCACCGCCAAATCGAGAGGTGCTCATTCTCTTTCTCTCTCTCTCTCTCTCTCTCTCTCTCTCTCTCTCTCTCTCTCGCTCTCTCTCTCTCTTTCTCTCTCTCTCTCTCTCTGTCTCTCTCTGTATTTTTCTCCATCTCTCTGTCTCTCTCTCAATCACTCGAACTATTGTAATTTTTAACATTCGTACATGTTCCTCAGTTATAAAAAACCATTTTTTATTCAGAAGAACAAAAGAAGAATGATAGCATCGCTTGCACGTTTTAGAATGGTGCAATTTCTCTCTCTCTCTCTCTCTCTCGCTCTCTCTCAATCTTTCCCTAAGTCATTCTTTCTCTCCATTTCTCTCTCCTCTCTATCTCTCTCTCCCTCTCTCGCTCTCTCTCTCTCTCCCTCTCTCGCTCTCTCTCTCTCTCTCCCTCTCTCTCTCTCTCTCTCTCTCTCTCTCTCTCTCTTTCTCTCTCCTCTCTATCTCTCTCATAGCCTCATCTTTTGAATTTTATTTTATTTTAAATTCGAAAGACCTCTCAATCTTGCTAGGAAACGCTGTAATGTGCAGCTTTATTTTGGTTGAAGAAATCTTCCATTAATTCTAGGCAGCAAATATTAGCATAGTTTTTTTTTTACTTTTCTATGCCCAATTACTTCATTGACAGATTGTTTTTATTAATTGAAAATAAATAATGTAGATATACATATATATTGAAAGCTATCATGATCATCATAAATTAAGATTGACTACAGCTTCCTTATCCGCGGTTTTCGCGTCTTCAGCCGAAGCAGAATCTCGGAGTAACGAGTTTTTGGCTTCAACTTCCGCACGGCGACTTTATTTTATTTTGATTTGTTTATTTAATTTATGAATTAAATGTTATCGTTAATGAAAAAAAATCATTTCCTTTGAAAGGTTACTGAAGTTGTTTTCAAATTTCATTTTGGAATAACAAATACGAGAGAGCGAGAGAGATAAAAGATTTAAAAGATTGCTGGGGAATGAAAAAGAGAAAAGTGAGAAAGAAAGAGAGAGAGAGAGAGAGAGAGAGAGAGAGAGAGAGAGAAAGATATCGATAGTAAAAGCGAGAATTGATGCAATCGCTATCATATTGGAATTAGTGTTTTTATGGTAATAAATTTTGAAATATTTGATAAATTAATTAAGTCGTTCCCTAATTGGCGGTGCTCTTTGTTGCCACAGTTATACATAATTAACACTTGTTAGTTTCCAAACAGCATTTCATTTTTTTTTAGATCTGCGAAATCTACGGTTATCAACAGATTTATACGCCGTTGTTCGATATGATTTGCGCCATGGAGCGATCCGCTGGTACGCCGGGTAAATATGTATACGCCGCAACCATGTTTCCCCATCGGTCGGCGTCTCCCTACTTTTCGTCAGCGTCTCCTTTGATCTCGCCGTCGGCTCCTTTCATCTCGCCGCCGACTTCGCCCATTCTCTCGACTCCGGAAGAAAAGGCGACTCCTCCGGCAACAACGCCCCGCCATACTACAATCGACATCGTCGACCACTTCGCTGAGACAACGAGTAAATATTTAAATCATATTAATGCTCACAAAATAATTGCCAAAAAGAATTATATGAATATTTTCGTAAATAATCGTAAATAGATAAATAAATAGATTCAGGCAGCCCTCCTGCCAATCGTCAGCCACGCTGCGCCTCGCGCGGCCAGTTCTCCTCTCATACGCAGATAAAGGTGTCGCGCGTGACGAGCAAAGATTTTTTGTGCAAAAAAAAACAAGTTTGAATTGGCGCGTAAATCTTGCTGCTCTCTGGGGTTTTCAGAGTTTTAGTGTGTGCTTCCTAAGTTTACTAAGCTGAAGAGCCTGAATTCAGGAGGCGGTCAAGGCGCTCGGTGCCGTTTTCAAGCAAATGCAACTAATGACTAGTGAAGCAAATGTTATTGAGGTGAGCAAATATCAGACAAATTACTCTAAGCATATGTAGCTTATTCTTGATTACATTATTTAATTGCCTAGCCATCTATCTAGTTTCCTTCCTCTCTCTCTCTCGTTCTTTCTCACTCTCTCTTTTTCTCTCTCTTTCTCTCTCTCGCTCTCTCTTCCTATCTCTCTATGTCTCTCCCGCTCTCTCACACACAAAACTTAATATCCTTCCGAACTGAACAATTTCCTCTTACTCAGACAACAGCCAACAAAATTTCTGACCAAAGCGAATAAACGCAAAATTCTCACTATTCTTACATGTGTATATTTCTAGATAGGCAGAATAACTCTTGAAAAACAAAAAAGGAAGCTTCTACCCTGTTCAGAAACGGATTGGAGAAGCATGCAATGAGTGCGTTCTTCGTCTTCTTCTTCTACTTCGTCTTATACTTCTTTTTCACATCACTTTCATGTTCTTCAAGTTCTATCAGTCTGTAGAAGAATGAACAATAATTACTGCAATTACATACTTTCTCACTCATCATTTAACTTACTTTTTTTCTTTGTTACAACGTATTTGCTTTCTTTTTGTACTAGTTACAACGCCTTTGCAGCTGAATAAAGATCCTTTTTTTTTAAGTAACACGACGCTTTTCAAATAAACTGAAAAAAATGAACAGTCGAACCGATTGAAATGCACTTTTTTTGGCATATATAAAAAAAGAGTATTCGCCTACCGTAGTTTACTCCTCCTCTTCTTCCGCTCACAATCAGAGGAAAGTGATGAAGGAGGCACAAGAGTGGTGACTTGCAACAACGTGCCCGATGACTCGAGCACGGCGGGCGAGCTGAAGAGGCGGAGCCGAGGAGCCCGAGCAACTATCTGAAACGCTGCTGATGACTTCGACAAAGCTTGAAGGATCGTGAACAAAGAAATACTGCAATTACTTTTTACTCTTCTATTTTGTCTCGTAAGATAACTTTTAGTTTACTTCTTATCGTTTTTATAATGTCGCTCACTTATTGCCACTGAATAAGGACATTTTCTTCTAAATGAGCCAATTGACATTGGGAGAGTGGAGAGAGAGAGAGAGAGAAAGAGCGAGTAAAGAGAGAGAGAGAGAGAAAGAGAGAGAGAAAACGGAAGAGAGAAAAAGAGTAAGAGAAAGCGAGAGAGAGAGAGAAGGAGAGAGAGAGAGAAGGAGAGAGAGAGAGAGAGAGAGAGTACTTTCTCGACTTGATCATCTCTTCCACTTCCGTTGTGTTCCGACTCGGTTGTCTCTTGCTTCCTGCTCTGGCCTCCGTGGTCAAGGCGACTTCATCCGAGGGGAGCGGCCACTATCGATGAAAACGAATTAAAGGGCGGCATCACATCATTCCGCCAGCAAGAATATAGGGAGAGAGAGAAAGAGAGAAAGAGAGATTGTCCACTACATCCGCGAAGTCTCTCCTCTAACCTCTCTATCCCTCCTTTCTCTCTTCTTCGTTCTCTTTCTCTCCCTTTCATTCGTTCTCTCTCTCCCTCTCTCTCGTTTTTTCGTTCTCTTTCTTTCTCTACCTCTCTCTTTCGTTCTCTTTCTCTCTCTTCCATTCGTTTTCTCTCTCCATCTCTCTCGTTCTCTCTCTCTCTCTCTCTTTCGTTCTCTTTCGCTCTCTTCCATTCGTTTTCTCTCTCCATCTCTCTTTCTCTCTCTCTCTCTTTCGTTCTCTTTCTCTGTCTTTCATTCGTTCACTCTCTCTCTCTCTCTCGATCACCGCCTATACATGAGACTTATAGTTATGTTACTTGCTAGGTAACACTGAAATGCGGGAACTCAGGAACACAAGTGTAGACGGTGAAGACAAGTGTTTATCAAGGTGCCAGGGGCTCCTTTTATATGGTGAGGGATGGTGTACTTTTTCAAAGGTCACGGGGGCAAGTCAAGGACAAAGGGGGATGATAATTCTTGTACGTGATATATTCCCATCTACATGACACTTATCAAGTCTCTGCTTGGATCTCTTTCACCCCTTCACCCACAGCCCTGTTCCAAAATTACTTCCTGATATGTGAATGAGATTTGCTTTTTATGCCTTCCGGATACTCATTGACTTCTATTACTTCAACTAATGCTTTTCACACTTGTCGATTGTGATATAGCTATTGTCTTCAGAAATAGAAGATTAGAAAATTATTTGGCTCAAAATTGTATTTTTTTAAAATTAAAACGTGTTGAATCAATTTTGAAATGATCGGGCTTCGGATTTTTTTATTCGGAGACTTGCGAATGGGTTTGAGAAAATATTCGATCATAGACAAAGTACAAACAAAGAATAACTCGAACCGACATGGGAATCACCCTAACATAAGTATAAGATCCATAATGGATACAAAGAGATCTATATTATATAGCAATACATCAAGTTGGCAGCCAAGAGTAAATGGAATGTAAAGTGAAACATTAAAGAGCATTCGAGCACCAGTATAAATTGTGGAATGGAATCATTTAAAAAAACCTTTTTTTAACAAAAAGTATTCAATAACAACAATCGATCATAATATCCGTGGTTACGGTAGCTTCTTTCGCGACGGGATCACTCCTCCTAGTTCAGGGTTTCGGTGGGTGGTGGTGCAGGGAAGCGCTGTTCTATGGCTGCGGCGGAGCGGGCGCGTAGCTCTTTCGCTTCCTCCCATGCTGCCTCGGAGATCTCGGTCTCGCCGCGAATCGCTGTCGCGAGTCTAAAAGGTATGCTTGAAAATAATGGTTTATCTCCTAACAATAAGAGTAATCAGCACTGGTCTAAAAATAATTGGATTTGTTTTTTTTTAAATTTTTTTTTTTATATTAAAGACCTCCCCTCTCTCAATTCCACCTTAGTCGCCCTTCCCTCTTTCTCTCTCTCCTCCCTCCCTCATCTCTCTCTCTCTCACCCTCTCTCTTCTCTCTCTCTCTCCCTCTCCACCCTTACCTTGCCATGACCATCAGTTGATGCATGATGTCCGCCTTCGTCTCCGGCGTGATGCCATGCGCAGCCGGCTGGCCGCACATGGCAACCATGTCGTTCTGGATGGCCTGGCAAATCAAATTAATTAATTAATTAATTAATCAAATTTTTTCTTTAATTAACCAAAAAATTGACCAAAAGTAAAATTTACTTATTACTTTTTTTACATTTACAACAATAAAATTCTTCCAACTTCTTTTCAATTAGATTGATTACCAGTGCAATAAACTTAACTAAGAATTTCATTTTACTATTTTCGCTTCTAAATAACTTTTTTTTTAGTTACGACGAAATAAGAGGCAAGCTAAAAGCGCACATGATAAATGGAATTGCCGTATTCTTATGATAAATAAAACTACCAGTGGTGTGTTTCTTTTTTATATTTAAATAAACTTGTGCGTTACTTTTAAATATCCCTAATTAATATACCTAATTAATATACATAATTAATATCCCTAATTAATACCGTACCCTTGCCGTCTCTGCCGAAATCGCAATCCTGGATAGCTGCGAGCGAGTGGTGGCCAGTGCGGCTCTCATGAGATGAAGCTGATCTGACGCGGTTGAGGAGAAGGCGCGGACCGCTTCAGCCATCTTCATGCCGTCACCTTCAGGCATGCACACACGGAACGGTGTCTGCGAGGAAGGAGACTTTTATATTATTTATTATTTTTGTAATTATACTTTATGTAATTAATGCTACTATACTTTATGCAATTTATATAATTATACTTTATAATTTATATAATTATACTTAATGTAATTCATGTACTAGGCAACCTATGTAATTCATGATTAGCGTAAAGATTAATGTAATTATGCGAGAATTTTGCACGAATGTATTATTATTTATATTATTACTTATGCAATAAGTACTAATGTGTATGTTTGTAAACATACACATTAGTACTTATTACATATATCACACATATATAATATGTATACAGTTCATTCACGAACAGTATATGTAAAAACTCTTTTCCACTATGAAATTAAATTTAAGTCTAACTAAATATATCCAAAAATTACCACCCAATGACAGTAAAATGTATATATCTTTTTTTTAAATTTAGATAATAAAATCAAATAATAGTAACAATAAAAGACCACACACCGAAAGTAAATTAGTAAAAAGCACCACACCCAAACACACCGAAATAAAGTGACTCCTGCCACGACTCAACACGATAACAGGGACGTCGACATCGAAGGGCAGGCTGTAGAAGCCAAAGTCAAAGTTCAGCTTCTGCTCAGAGATCAGACGGTGGAGAGCGGCGGCGTTGGATTCGACTGAATGGAGAAGATGAGAGAGAGTGAGAGAGAGATGGAGAGAGAGAGAGAGAGAGAGGGGAGAGAACAAGAGTGAAAGAGAAAGAAAAGAGCGAATGAGAGAGAAGGGGAAGAGAGAAAGAGTGCGAAGTAGTACAGAGAACGATAGAGAGAGAGAGGGAGAGAGAGAGAGAGAGACAGAGAGAGAGAGAGAAAGGGAGAGAGAGAAAGGGAGAGAGAGAGAGAGAAGACAACAATACAAACCAAATGGAGTCGCCCCGTCAATGCTCATCTTCTTCTCGTCGCTCATCTCCAATAGCACTAGATTGGTGCCATCTGACAACTGAAACGGGAAATATGATTGAGAGAGAAAGAGAGACAGAGACAGAAACAGAGAGAGAGAGAGAGAGAGAGAGAGAGAGAGAGCGAGCGAGTGAGAGAAGGAAAGAGAGAGGGAGTGAGAAAGTGAGAGAGAAAAAGGGAGATGGAGAGACAGAAGAACGAAAGACATGGAAGAAGGAATATGGCTCATCATGTCAATATTGATAGGGGCCCTACGATCTCTACAAGCTCTCTTTCTTGGAAACAGTACGCGCCCCGTAGGAACCAGAATGAGAGAGAGAGAGAGAGAGAGGAGGGAGAAAGAAAGGACAGGGAAGGAGAGATGGCATGGAGAAAGAGAGAGAGAGAGTGAGTGAGAGTGAGAGTGAGAGAGAGAGAGAGACAGAGAGAGTGTGAGCGAGAGAAAGGGGTAGAGAGAGAAGACTATGCTGACCTGTAGATCAGTCTGCGTCAGACGATCTGCATCGTCGTCCGCTGTACATTTCTTGATCGGCTGGAGGGGCCGACCACTCGAGATTGCTTCGGTGAAGTCGAGCACTTTCACCTCAAGTAGAAAATTTTTTTTACATCAGGCAGAAAAAAATATAGCCTCACTCATCATCAGTTAGAAATAATGTAAACTAAAGTAGAAAAAGAAATATTACTTCAGAATGGGAAAAAATATATATATACGTATGTACAAAGTCAAAACATCTCAAATATTCAAGATTAATTTATTAAGTAACAATAATTCAAAATTGTTAATTTTCCTTTTTCTCTCAATATTCGATTTGTTACAAATTAGAAGCTATAATAAGTCCTCAGCTTTATTCAAAGAATATTTTCTGAAAACATTTATTTAGAAAATGAAATAAATTGTAGCTGAATAAATAATTTTATTTCAATGCAAATACATATAACAAGTAATTAAAAAACAATAAATATGAAAACCTTCGGCATCAATGCCTCGAGTAGCTAACAGATATATACAATAAATTATTAATTAAGTAAATAAATACATAAATATTAACTTTCGCCATCAATGTCTTCACCAGCAGAACAATACTAACCCTCGGCATCAATGTCTTCACCAGCTGAACAATACTAACCTTCGTCATCAATGTCTCGAGTAGCTGAACAAACGGTGTTGAATCTGCCACTCCGCACACACTCAATGGGAAGGCGCATGTCGGGAAGGGCTGACGAGAGAAACTGCAAGAAAAAAAAAATCATTAAAATGATTAAATTACAAAAATTGAAAAATCAAAACAGACGTATTCCATTTTTTTCAACCACAAACTTCCAATTAGTCTTTTTATTGCTAACGAGAGGAACTGCAAGGTCATTCACAAATTATTAATTTTTTTTTATTTAAAAATAATATGCCTTTTTGCACCGTCAATACATGGTTTCTTCAAGCAATTTTTTTTTCTTTTTTTTTCGCTGCCCATATGCTTGTATACCAACGATCTGCATACATATTTCTTGCATTTTTTTTTCACCTCTTGACAATCACCACTGATTTCACAGATACACCCAGATTTTATTCGTTCCCAGAACCACTCCACACATATTTTAACGTCCAAATTTTGATTAACTCTTATTCACTTTGCTTTCCGGGTCCCAAACTCCCTACGCCACCCAATTTTGCCAAGCACTTTCTTCTCTTTTTCAGTTCCGTGTTCACAATTTCCCATCTAAATCCACATATCCGCTCTTTTTATTTAAATTTTCTTCTTCTCTACATTTCATGTGCCATTTTGCATACACTGTCTATGCTAGCTGGCAGACTTAGACGAGATAATCCTCAGGAAAGCTTCTCAGACCCCTTTACTCATCCCTTTAATCCTCACTTGGCTGCAATTCGTGTTAATCCTAATTCTATTCCCCTTTTCATCTATTCAGTTCAGTTCAATAACATCCAGGGCATCCATTTTAAGCAGACAAGCTTTATCCATTGTCACCTACAGTAAATATCGCTCAAAACAATCTTGATTCCCATCGTATCAAATTCAAAGAATCCCGTACATAATAATAATGCCATTCTGAAGAGAAAATGTCATATATACATAATGGGGAGAGAGTTGAATGTTATCAGCATTTTCATCATGCTCTGACGTGTTTCTCTATTCAATTCATCGCATGTAAACACATGTCCTTGCCAATTCAGTTCCATTAAGTGCACAATTGTTAATTATATACCGCGCCAGTATTTTCGTGTTCATAGTCTCTTGTTACTTGTAGCAGTCTTTAGAAGAAAAAAAAACTACTTTTTTTCTTCCAAACTATGTCCTGTAACTTTGTGCCATTCTACATCCCACTTTCTCTCTCTCTCTCCCTCTCTCTCTCTTTCTCTCTCTCTCTCTCTTTCTCTCTATCTATCTATCTCTCTCTCTCCATGACATTTTATTCTATGACTTTCATGTTCCCAGTGTTGCGGACAACAATTATTTTTGAAAAAAAAAGAAGCCAATCAGCACCCATTCCAACTGACTACCGGGAGTTACCAAGTAATTCATTTTTTTCGTGTTAATTAAATTCACAGGTGCTGCTGATCTGTATGTCTTCCATTTCTTAGTATGAAACTCCTAGTCCATGAAATCTAATATAATCTCTTGAACTCCAAGCTACAAATGAAATATTGACAATCTCTAATCTAGCTTATTCATAATATCTTTTGCACGGGGACTCCAAGTGCACTATGTACCCATGGACACAAAGACCATTGGAGCAAATAAAAGGAGGTGGAAGAGAGAGAGAGAGAGAGAGAGAGAGAGAGAGAGCGAGAGAGAAAGAGAGAGACAGAGAGAGAGGGAGACATGCAGAGAAAGAGAGAAAGATTTAAAAGACTGAAAATCAAGTGATCATCCGCATATAGGACTACTCGGCTGACTGATTGTGAGGTGTAAAGAGATGAATGGAGAAAAGAGTACATATTTTGAAATTAGCGGCAAATCTTTTGAGCTCTCTCCATTCCAGTTGGAGGCTATTGCAAAGTGAAATATGGACTTTGTTAATGTTCTTCGCTGAAGTGAGAATGGGAAGGAGGGCGATAGCTCGAGAGAGAGAGAGAGAGAGAGAGAGAGAGAGAGAGAAAGAGACAGATAGAGAAATAAAGAGAAAGAGAATGAATGACTGGTGGCGAATAGAGAAGTTACAAACAAATAAAGACTTTAGCAGAGCCCTCCAAATGCACTCATTTTGTCGTTGTGCTATTTTCACTCCCAGCCTCTCTCCACCCTTTCTCTCTCCCTCCTCCTCTCTCTCACTCTCTCCCCGTCTCTCCCTCTCATTCTCGCTCTCTCCTCTCCCTCTCGCTCCCTCCCAATTTCTCTCTCTCTCTCTCTCTCGCTCTCTCCCGGTACGGACCCATACTTTGCTCTTTTCGAACGCAAATGTAGCCAAGAGCGATGTAAGAAATCAAAGAAATCTTATTGTCCGTCTCATGGAATGCATACCGAGAAAAGGGATAACTCGGCCCAATATAAAAGCCACTAGAACAAAAAGGCTTAAAAAACGTGCTTGCGTAGTCTCCAAAAAAAACTGAAGCATGAATACCGACGCGCTGTGTTATAATAATGTTAACAAAGTGTGCCCACTTTCTTCCAAATTAATAACATTTTTTTCCGCAAATCAAAAAAAGGAACACAATGTCATGAAAGTGTAAGCTAGAAAAAGTAAATATTTTTCATTAGGGAATAACTTAAAATTACCCTACGGTAATCATATCAAATTGAAATCTGTGAAATTTGGCTTGCAAAAAAAAAAAGAAGTCGTTAACACATTTGAGATCGATGATTCCGTATCAAAACATTTTTTCACACCCGACGATTGAGGGAGACAACCACATGTAAACTATTCCCCGGATAGCTCTTTTAAAGTGCCATAAAACTATATGGTTCTCGAATATTGCAGTAATTTCACTTATTGTTAGAATTGTTCACGTGATCGATTATCGGGGAAAAAGCGCGCGAAATTCAAATCTTAATATTTGAAAAGCAAAAAAAAAGAGAGAAAAAAACACGAACACTGTGGACACGAGATGCATGCAGAGAAGATCGCCTGGCACTCGGTCGCCCATGCATTCGGCGAGTCGGCCGCGAACCTTTTATTATTTTTATTATTATTTTAATTTCTAATTTAAAAAATTTATATTTTACGTTTATAACATTATAGTTATTACTTTTACTTTTAAAACAAATAAAATTACGATGAACATTTAAACAATATAACTTATTAATATAAATTTTTTGTAACTACACTTATTCTAAGTAAAAATTTTTAACACTTTTCGTGGTCAATTTAAAGAATCTTAAAAAAAAAATTGCAAAAATATTACAAAAACTCACCATTTGCATCGAATTTCCGAGCGAAGTTCCAAAAAGTGAAAAAGCTGCGTTCATGTCTGGAAAATATTGCTTCTAACCATCACATCATGACAAATATTATTTTAATACGTTAATATTAATTAATCTTAAACCTTCGAAGCATGCATATCATAAAACTAAATATTTTGCTTATTTTTATTTCAAAAAAAAAAATTAACTTACCAAGACCCTCTGGGCACGGCTTGACAAGATCGTAATGGATAACATGTAGATTGGCCATAACATCCATAGACTTAATCGTATCACTGTCCGCGCTAAAAGCAGTAAAATTTAATGTTTACAACAGTACCCATATATATATATTTTAAATATATATATATATTTTTTTTTAATTTTTAAGTATTAAACATTACTTCCCCAACGACTTGAATAAACTTCCCACCTTTCCGTGTCCATGTTCATCCCTTCTTCCCCGTCTCGCTCTTCGTTGTGCTTCGCTCCGTTGTTAAGAACGCCGTAAACGTCAATAATGCAGTTCGTCTTCAATTCCGATGCTTCTTCGCCCAGAAACTGCAAAACAGGTCATTATAACTTCCTAAAGATGAGAGAGAGAGAGAGAGAGAGAGAAAGAGAGGCAGACGGACAGAGACACAGAGAGAGAGAGAGGCAGAGAGAGCGAGACAGACAGAAATAACATATTCTACTAACAATGAGTTTAACGAGCAACTCCCCAAATCTTATCACAAATCACAATCCCTTTCATTTCCTAACGTTACTCACTAACTACTCCTCAAACCATTCCAATTTTCAAATTTGCAGTGTCTCGATTGTAGACCATCTTGGTCCCTTTATGGATGTCCCCTCTAATTTCCGCATTGCACCCTTCCCGAATGCAACATGTCCACATCAAACACCACCGTGCACAGTCATGTCCTCTCTTTACTCTCTCTCACTCTTTCTATCAATCTGTCTCTCTCTCTTCTCTCTCTGTTTCTCTCCCCCCCCCTCTGCCTCTCTCTCTCTCTCTCTCCCTCTACCTCTCTCTAAACATCAGCATCACGTGCCTTTCGTCTATTTCCTGTTGTCAGGTTGTCTTCTAATTCGTTTACTGTACTACATTCCGCTTTTGTTCTTGAAAGACTGAAGATGGAGATCACACAGTTTTCTGACTCTTTGCCCTAAATTATTCTCTCTTACTCGCTTCTCACTCTCTCTCTCTCTCCCTCTCTCTTGCTCTCCCATTCTCTCTCTCGCTCTCTCTCATATCTTTCACTCTCTCTCTCTCATATCTTTCACTCTCTCTCATATCTTATACTCTCTCTCTCTAATATCTCTCACTCTCTCCCTATTTCTCTCTACTACTTTCTATCATAATAAAGTGGTCGACCATGCTCACGCATCCGAGCAATTACTATTCTAATTTTGTTATCTAGCAAGCAAAAAATCACCATCGGTCTCTCTCTCTCTCCATCTCTCTGTCTCCTCTCTCTCTCTTCATCTCTCTCTCTATCTCTCTCTTTTCATCTCTCCCTCTCCTCTCTTTCACTCTCTCTCCTTCTCTTTCACTCTCTTCCCTCTTTCCATCTCTCCCTCTCCTTCTCTCTCTCTCCTTCTCTCTCACTCTCTTCTCTCTTTATATCTCTCCCTCTCTCTCTCTCGTCCATCTCTTATCTCCTAAACATTCTCCCGTTCTCTCTTGGACTGGGCCAGATCGGCATCATCGCCTCTTGGTGTGATGTGTCAAAGAGCTACACCAATGCTCTGCTCTCTTGGTTTACCTTAGGACGGAGAATTTTAGCTGTACTCGCAATGAGTGCAAGATGATTAATCTTCCTCTCCAAAAGACTATCAACGGAGTAGGGAAAGAGATTTTGAGAGAGACAAGTAGATTTGAGAGAGAGAGAGAGAGAGATAGAGAGAGATTTTGAGAGAGACAGAGAGATTTGAGAGTGAGAAAGAGAGAGAGATTTTTAGAGAGAGAGAGAAAGAGAGAGAAAGAGAACAGGAGCAAACAGAGCGAGAGCTATAGGAGACGAAGAAAAAATAGCGAGAGAGAAGAGGATGCAACAAAAATGCGAGCGATGAAATGAAGAAATTTGCCGGAAAGAGCAAGAGGCAGAGAAAGGAAGAGACGAGGCAGAGAGGAAGGGAGAGAGGGAGAGAGAGGGAGAGGGAGGGAGAGGGAGGGAGGGAGAGGGAGAGGGAGGGAGAGGGAGGGAGTGAGAGAGAGATGGAGAGGGAGAGGGAGGGAGAGGGAGGGAGGGAGAGAGAGATGGAGAGAGAGAGATGGAGAGAGAGAGAGAGACGTTCGATTCCATTCTTGTAAACCTTCCTGCCCTTTGCCCTCAATGCTACAGTCTGTCGAACGATCTTCAATGCGGCCAGACCACAAGATCAAAGAGGGTGGCACAGTGAGAAGGAGGCAGAGAGAGAGAGAAAGCGAGAGTTAGAGAAAGAAAGTGCGACAGTTAGAGAGAGAGAGGAAGAGAGAGAGAGAGAGAGAGTAAGAAAGAGAGAGAGAGAGAGAAAGCAAGAGGCAGAAAGAGAGAGAGAGAGAGAAACAGAGACATGCCTAGATGAATGGGCCAGACCACAAGATCAAAAGCTCGAATAGCTAGAACCTTCTTTATGTCTGCCCTTTTCTGCACTCGCGTTCTCATTTCTTTCATAGTGCAGCTTATTTCCGTTTATAAGCACTTGCTCACTATCTGCTTCCTATAATCTCCCTCTCTTTCCCTTTCTCCCTCTCTCTTTCTTTCTCTCTATCTACTCTCTTTCTATCTCTTCTCTCTCCCCTTTCCCTTTCTCTCTTAGCTGTCTCTTCTATCTCTCTCACTCTCGTTCTCTCTCTCCTTTCCTATCTCTATCTCTATCTCTCTCGTGCGTTCTCTCTCTCAATCACTTATTGTTAGAACAAAATAGCTAGTATCAATATACGAGTTGTATACGAATTGCAGGAGTCTGTTGTTCATTCAAACTAAAAGATTCCCATACATTTTGCACCCATTGTCCTTAAATGTAAATATATTGAAATAGAGTGAACTATGCACTGATACTTCAGTTTCCTACCAAACAACCCTTTCATCCCACTCGACTTCCCTTCTCTCACTTTCTATCTCACTCTTTCTCTCTCACTCTTTTCTTCTTCCACTCTCTCTATCTCTCTTCTTCGTCTTCTTCTACTCTCTCTATCTCTCTTCTTCTTCCACTCTCTCTCTCTCTCTCTATAACATCTCTTTACCTATCTCGCTCTCTTTCTCGCTGCCTCTCTCTCTCTCCCCATCTTTCTCTATCCCTTTTTTTTCTGTCTCTCTCTCTCTCTCTAACAATCTGTGCAGGTGCGAGGGCGTAAATTCCACATGATATACATGATATGATGTCTCAAGGTGTACTCAAAGTTAAAACAGAGCTTCTCTCGAAATATCTTTTCAGGAAAGCGGATTTTCACCAAAGACAAACATCTCCTATTTTGAACTATCATTACGAAAGTTTTTTGATCTATTAAACTTTGCAATGCGAAAATCATGGCCAACGCTAAATCTATGATAATAATAATCCGCAAGATCTAACATTTAGAATAATAGCCCCAAATAGCAAAAAAAAGGAATCTCAATCAACAAAGCTACAAAGCTTTCAAGGCATTAGCATGTTAAAACCGCGAGATTTTGAGGCGAAAAAAAAATCCACCTCTAAGATTAAAAAGGAAGGAGCCTACAGTATAGATCAAATTTATTATTCGGATTTCAAACTTGAAAGGAGATGTAAGCAAAGGAAAACCCAGAGTTAAAGAGAAAGAGAGATAGTGAAAGAGAGAAACAGAAAAAGGGGGAGAGAGAGGTAATAAGAGAGAGATAGAGAGACAGAAGAAGAGATAGAGAGTGAAAAAAGAAAGAAAGAGAGATTAAGAGGGAAAGCAAAAGAGAGTATTTGAGATTTAAAAAAAGTTTTAAGAAAATATATATATATAAATATATATATATATATATATATATATATATATATATTTCAAACCTTTCCAACGACAGCAGTCTGCTGAAAGCCGCAGGAACTGAAGCGCGCCCTCTTGTTTTCTAAAAGAAAACAACAACATTAATGTTGACTCAACAAATTGGCTATTAATCCTTTCAATCAAATAATTTGTCGTTAATTCATCTAAAAAAAACCACACGTGAAAATTTTGCAAACTCTATAAAAGCAAGTAAAAAATTTCTAAATATCCTGTGAATTTGAAAACATACTCAACATTACCTCCACCATTTTTTTCCACCGTATTTCGCCCATTCGTTTCCACAATACCCTACCTTCCTTTCGACACCCAAAAGGCCCCTACCCCTACCCATTTTTGGTGAACCCTCGGAGCACCCTTTCCCTGATTGTGAATCTTTTTTAAATAAATTATTATTACAATATGCCTTTCAATCGGTGCAAAATCCCTGGTGATGCTAACAACGACTGAATCTCTGCTACACTTTCAGTACAACCAGATCGGGAATACCATTTCACCTCCTCATTAGTGTACGGTTCCGTGATCCTTCCCGAAGCCGGGCAGCGTAACATTTCATGATGAATCAGTCAAACTTACCTGGACAATGGTTAAGCCAAGTGCAGTATTACTTCTATTTCACCTTTAATGATTTAATGAGGCTATATATTCATTTAATTCTCTTTTTTTGTATCCAATTCCTCACCTCCCCATGCAGAATAACTAAACCATCCAAATGTATTCATATTAGAACTGTCATTTGTTTACTGCTTTAATATGAGCACATCATTCAGAGGCAAATAGCAATGATCTCTTCTTTGAATTTTTATCAGTGAAAGAAACTCAGTCGTCGACGTCACCATTTCATGCTGCGATACATAGATCCATCCATGCATGGAATGAATTCATCCTTTGAACTCTCTCCTATGGTGAGAACAACCCACGTCTTCTATATCCCCCAGGTCTATCCAAATCCAGAGATCCCATTCTTACAGCTGACTTTCTACGCGTATTCAAACTATCCTTTTTAACATCCATTTTAAGTAGAAATATATCTATTCCAAAAATATCGAGACCAAAGTGGATAGAGGAAGGGGGTGAAAACAACGGTGTGTGTGTGTGTATTCTTACGCTCTGGTGACCGACCAATCACCAAGAAGCTTTTGCTTTATCCGCGCAGATGTACGCTAAGCTTTACTTGGATTTCATCGTAAATATCACGGTGCAAATAGCCACATATCATAGAAAGATCTTTCCTTATCACCTGAACCCTGGTCCCTCATGTGTTCATATGAAGAATTCTCCTTTTATTCGCCGTCTCACCACCGTGCTGTTAATGGCTCAAGTCATCATGATTGCAGAAATAGAAAATGGTTAGAACAGGTATTTCACTGCCTGCTGCTGCAGCACCTTGTGTTAGCCGTTGTGGCGCTTCAATAAATTAAGACGGAAAGAGTGGCGTAGAGAGAGAGAGAGAGAGAGAGAGAGAAGAGAGAGGAAGAGGAAGAGAGAACTAGGCAGCGTGAGAGAGCGAAGGTGAGAGATACTGAGAAATGTATATAGATAGGGTAGTTCATGAGAAAGAGAAGATTTAAAAGCATCAAGAATTACTGGGACAAAGAGCTTGAAGGAGAGAGAGAGAGAGAGAGAGAGAGAGAGAGAGAGAGAATGTCCCCGTTCTATAATTCCCGGCTGATGTTTGTTTGGCAGCGTGAGAGAGCGAAGGTGAGAGATACTGAGAAATGTATATAGATAGGGTAGTTCATGAGAAAGAGAAGATTTAAAAGCATCAAGAATTACTGGGACAAAGAGCTTGAAGGAGAGAGAGAGAGAGAGAGAGAGAGAGAGAATGTCCCCGTTCTATAATTCCCGGCTGATGTTTGAGTACGCGTGCACTCACCCAATCTGGTCCTTTCAAATTAGAGAAGCATCAAGAATCAACGGGGAAAAGAGCAGCATTAGAGCCGTAGAATTTTCCCCCCGGTTCTTCAAATTTAACATTTTTCTGGGTGCTCATGTACTCAGATTCGTTAAATGGAAGAAGAAGAAGAATAAGAAGAAATAGAAAAAAATAATAATAGACTGCTATATGCGCTCAAGCGGAAAATTGCTTGCGCGCTCAATCCTCTTCTAATCCAGGCAGTATTATTTGCGCGCTTTTTAAAAAGCGAACAATAGCTTAATTTTACCTGTTCATTCCATTCCTATGAAGACCTCGTGAAGGTAAGATGTATCCAATTCACGTACAATAATATGTGATAATGAACTTCTATATTGTTTTAATCTTTTTAGCACCTTCCTTACAAAACAGTACAGTCACAGTGGCGGGTGCTGACCTTGGAACCCTTTCTCTAGACATTTGGATTTCACATTTAAATCTTTTTTTCTCTTCCTTTTCTTATTGTTCAGTGTTAGTGCACTTGAGAACTTTTGACACCACAAACAAATCTGACGTACGTGGACATATATATGAATTATAATTCCCACATGACAAAACGGCATTTATAACTTGAGAAAATGTTGCCCCGCGCAAAAACATTTCCTTATTGTTAGACAAAGAAAGGGTACATTTTCTCCCCTTCTTAGATACATCGTACCTGTTGTTTGCAAAAGAAAGAGAAAAAAAATATCACCTAAAGACACGACAAAGGCGTGCGTACCATCTAAGAAATTCTCGCTGTACCTTGTATTCTTTTTACTATTCCTAAAATACCATTAACGATATTATGTCACATACACTGTTATTGTAATACCTTGCCCCGTTAAAACACGTATATATATATATATATATATATATAAAAATATATATATATATATATATATATATATATATATATATTTCGGATTACTACTCTAACAATACAAGTAGTATTTACAAAGTAAAGTTAAAACAATTTCCACCTTGTTGTCCGTCCTCATCGCCTTCCTTCATCTTCTCCTCAAGGAAGAGCCTTCTGAACCACGCTGTCTCTCCTGGTACTGGAACGAGCACGTAACAGTGGCGTTCCGAATAGCCGTGCGTCTCAGAGACCTCCTGAAGTATTCATATATAAAAAAACATATATTTTTCTATGAAATTTATAAATTTGAACAAGAATATAAACAAGTACGGAAATACTTTCAAACAAATTTTTTTTAGAGTAAGTTGCTTCCACAATTTCGAAACAAAAAAGAAACCCTTTCCAAACCCATCGTACCCATCCATCGAAAGAATCTCGTAGAACACCCGTAACAGTGCGTCTTTCGTCTCCACGTGAAATCTGCAAAAATACAGTACCTTTTTGTTTTTTTTTATCTTCTTTGTACCCACATGTTTACTAAAGTATTGGAAAAAGGTATGCACCATTTGAACCCGTCTCTTGCTTTATCGCAGTATTGGACAAGTGTGGGAGGCCGACAAGAATATCCTAGCATCCCTAGCAAAATCGTTTTCCTCTCTGCACCCAATGTTTACTAGACACACACACGTCTACCGTATGACCAAACGCATTACATTACATTTACTATTTCTGTACTCCATTCTGATTCCGAACATAGAATTAATCCCTTCAGTCCATCTCTCCATTCTAGGTATAGCCTTGACTCTCACAACACTGAAGATATAAAGTTCCCACGCCGCACAAATCCCCTTCTTACGTCACACAAGTTGAAAACGAGCGCATTCGGCACATGCTGCTTGCCACCTACGACGATTGGTGTTTCAGATATTTGGCCGATCTCTCTCTCTCTCGCTCTCTCTTATCCCCCTCTCTCTCTCATTCTCCTTCAATCACTCTCTCTCCCTCTCTACCCTTTCTCTAACTCTCCTTCTCTCTCTCCTCAATGCATCTGACATCTTGCCATCCCACAACTGTGCTGTCCAATATCCGGACATCCTCGGGTGCGGGGGCCGGGAAGAGTGGGGGCAGCGGTGGATTCCTGCTCTTCCTCCTTGTCACCCCCACGCAGACTTGGGCATCTTTTGCAGCGTGTATTTCTATTTACCAAGAGTTAGCAGACACATGGGCCGCATAATTGGATAGAGGACGGCTTTAGCAACGTGAGTGACTACACTGTGGTGGTCAAGCTATTAGGGAGGAGAACAGGAAATGGAGAGTGAGAGAAAAGGGAGATAGACAGAGAGAGAGAGCGAGAGAGGAGAGATAGAGAGAAAAAGGAGAGAGGAGAGAGGGAGAGAGAGAGCTAAGAGACAAGGATTAGAGAGAGCGACCATTAACATGCCAAATGCGACCTTTGCAGAAATGACCGTAAAAAGTAAAGAACCCATGCACCCTGCAAAACTTGACAGCGTCGTACTTTCTTCTACTTTTTTTCTTTGCTCAAGCAACGAAAGCGCATTGAAACTCGCGTTTGTATTGTTCCTTTCGTCTCGATTTCGAAATGAAATGCTGCAGGTTTGAAAAGTATTTTTTTTCCTTCCTATTCTTCGGTGCAACATCTCCTTTCGTCGTATAGCACACTGATGATCATAAATCTTTTTAATTTTTCTATTCTTATTTTTCTTTTACGCACAAACCACAGAATCCGGAGGAGGAAAAGTCTGAACTTTGGGAACTTCCTCGTATTCAGGCTCAAACTTCACGATCATTCGAGGAAAGTGGAGCATTTCAAAAAAAAAGTGCGCGAGATATTGCACGGATTAGATAATAGATATGATAATCCGCGCTCGTGTAAACAATCGAGATCAATTCTACACCCTCACCAGTTCACATCAAGCCCATTTTGTTCCTCCAGTTCTTGGAACAAGTTATGGAATGTGTAACAATACTAAATCCTTTAAATTCTGAGAACATGAGGGTATCCGGGTATAGAACGTACCTATAGTATATTATACAGACCCAAAATCCGTTCACTCTTACCCACCTTTCTTTCCGGAACCCAAACTATCTTACCCATCCAGTTCTCCCAAGCAGTCAGCGGAGGTACATTTATTACCTATGTGTGGTAAGGAAAAAGTTTGGCCCAGTGCCAAAAATGAGTTTGGCAAAGCGCCAAAACTAGGTTTGGCAAAGTGCCAAAACCAAGTTCAACCTCGCATGCGGCGGCGAACAACTCCGAACCCGACGCATCTTGCACCATACAGCGCATTCGGGCGAGGAGAGGAGAAGGCGCCGGGTCCACGGTGGAAGAATCGAGGGAAGCAGATGCCCAATCATGCTGAAACATATGTGTCTTTTTTCTGTTCTTTTTTAGAATAGCTAATTAAAAGTCAAAGATATAAATTGTTTAGTGGCACTTTCTAGTGAAAATGGCTCGAATTAATCTGTCTGTTTTTTTTCTTTAAAAAATTATATATATATATATAAATCTTTTTCGTTGAGTCTGTCCTATATTAGTCATCCATGTAGACAAGCAGAGAAAAACAGAATATATGTATACGTAGGGTGCACCATGTACGCGGAGGAAAGTATTAATCTCACGTGGATAAAGCCATGAGATCCACTCATGATACCTTGTTATCATTTGTAGTTACTCACAATACGTCTGATGAAGCAAAAAGGCAAGCAAAGCTAGACAAGGAAGGAGTAAAAGAAGCGAAGAGAAATGAAACTCATGAAAAAAAAGAACCTGTCGATCCCTAGGAAAGGCCGCTCTGAGTTCTTCCAGCAGCGCCAGCGGCTCTTTCGTGTACTTCTTCTGATCGGCTGATATTAAATTACAGTTAATATTCAGCATTTTCTTTTTTAATTCAAAACGAAAAACGAGGTAGTTTTCTACCATTACATTTCTATAAGCGCCCAATTGGAAGCCGTCACTGGTGACCACCGGCAGGCCCAGCCTTGATTCCGGCTAACTTTGTTTTTGTTTGTTTGTACATTTCTATAGATTTGGTTCTTCTTAAGATAACCGTAAAGCGTTGTTTACCGCTGAAATAGCATAGAATGCGTTTTGAGAATAGCTATAACAAATAAATCGAGGTGAACGAGATGCAGGATAGAAGTGAGGGCAAACATAAAAACAGAAAAAGTTAACTCACAATTAAAGAGCTCGTCCATACGCGTGAAGATGGAAGTGTGAGGTAGCGCGGACATCTTGTACAGGCTGAAATGGTTTAAAGTAGGTCGTCGACAACAACAAAAAGTGGACGGACAAAGCAAGAAACGCTAATAGAACAACGAAGCTCCTCAAATATAAAAATGTGTCCTCTGCCTAAATTTGAGCATGAAGAGTTTCCCTCGCTTCGTATACAGCGAAGGGCGGAATTGAGATTATTCGGACTTAATAATTCGTTCATCTAGAACTAACAAGGAACCTGTAATTACAATAAATTACGACTAATAAGAGGCTCTTCGTGATTTAAAATGTAAGCAGAAATTAGAGACAAATAGATAAGAGATATAGGGCGAGAGAGAGAGAGACAGAGAGAGCTTGAGAGAGCACGAAGAAAGGCAAGAACTAGTCTTATGAAAGCGTGTCATCTTACAATCAGTGCATCATGATCATCATTGTGATCTGCTGGAGAACATGTTATCAATTGAAGAAAAAAAAACACGAGGACTTGTATCTTTTATCTCTCCTCTCTCTCTCTCTCTCTCTCTCTCTCTCTCTCTCCCCTCTTAACTGTCTCCTCTATCACAAGCCACAGAATGATGGTCGCGCCCATACATGCCATTTCGACATGCACGTACTCCGTGTGTTCTCATGTCGAGTCTATCGTCAGCTGTGTCTTTCCGTTGTCAATCAGCCAACATCCATGAGACATGATGTTATCATGTCGCGTCCTTAAATGATTCCATTTTTTTTCTCTGTTTTTGTGTTTGTTTGTTTTTCTAGTTTTTCTTCTTCTTCTTGGATATTTACTCAACTTTTGTCGACTTCTTATATTTATAATTTTTAAGAAATCCATCATACTCTTTTCGTTACTTCTTGTGAGCTATGTGACATTCTGTCACCAAATGAGTGTATGTGTGTGTTCTTGTCCAGTGATACATCAGATCGCTACTCATCTAGTGTAATGAGCTCCACTTCCAAGGTACAAGAAAAGGTAGGAGAGAGGGAGAGAGAGAAAGAAAAAGAGGAAGGGGAGAGAAAGGGGTAAAAGAGAAAGAGTAAGAAAGGAGTAAGAGAGAAAGAGAGAGAGAGAGAGAGAGAGAGAGAGAGAGAGAGAAAGAGAGAGAGATAGGGATTTAGAGAGACAGATAGAGAGCGAGGGACAGCGAGAGAGAGAGGGTGAGAGAGAGAGGGTGAGAGAGAGAGAGAGAGAGAGAGAACGGTCATACTCCTAGCGGACGCCACACTGGCTCCCGCCGTCTCAAGCTCGGTTCCACCACCAACAACCCTTGTCAAGAGAGCCACCTTTTTGGACAAACAAGGAAGTTTCTGCTGCTGATGCTGATGCTACTGCTAAACATATCACCTAGGTTAAAGATATATGTATGACCAATACTGGTTTTCGGGTTCGTGACGAAATAAATAGAAAGATGTATGTGAAGCTAATTCCAAGGTACTTCAAAATGTTTACGTGATCCATGATAAATAAATAAATAACAATAATAAGTAGCTATGTACATGGTCTACTTCATCACAGTGATCGAGCACCACCTAATTCACAGACAGGAAGCAGTATTTGGAAACCTTCATCACAAGTCACATTCCGGGTCAGAAGAGTTCCAGTATGAACTATAAAGGCTGCATGTCGCAGGCAAACCAGCGGGTCGACATGACGCCTAAATACGATGTTTTTTTCCGCTCAACCTTTCCGGAACACCGCCTATGATCACCCGAGTATGATCTCTCTCTCTCTCTCTCTCTCTCTCTCTATCTATCTCTCTAAGGCTACTTTAATAAAGTATCATCTGAGCAATCATTATTAATATAAATTGTAAAGAGAGAAGTTCTCTGAAGAGAGCGAGAGTATAGTCTGAGAGTGAGAGAAATAAAAAAAAAAGATAAAAAGAGAGAGAGAGAGAGAGAGGGAGAGATAGAGAAAGAGACAAAAAAGAGTGAGAAAGGACGAAAGGGCAACTGGAAAAGGTAACATGCACCTGAGCCCTCGGGGGCACTCCAAGCTCCGCCCCCACAGGTGTCCAAATCAACGAAGGAGGAGGAGGAGATGTAGGATCCGAGGGGAGGGATATCCGGTGGGTGCTAGCCGATAAGAAGAAAATGGGCGGTCTCTGTCTATTTCTCTGACTATCTCTAACTCTCTCTCTCTATCTCACTTTCTTTGTATCTCTCTCTCTCTTTCTCTCTCTCTCGCTCTCTCTCTCTCTCTCTCTCTCTCTACCAGTCTCTCGTTCATCTCCTTTCCCCAACTGATCTCTCGGTCGCTGGGTGCATGCTGCACCCGATGGCGACCGCTACAGCCGCGCAGAGGACCGCCTTTTCTTATCTTCTCTGACTCTCTATCTCTTTCTCATTATCTCTCTTTCTCTCTCCCACTATCTCTATCTCTCTCTTTCTCCCTCTCCCTTTCTCCCCATTTCTCAAGTTTTTACAAATCTTTCACCGTTCCGTCTCTCCTCATTCACCGATCTTTCTACTTGCTTCTCCGTTTCCATGTTCATTATTTTACTCTTTCATCATTTCAGCATCTGTCTCTCTCTCTCTCTCTCTCTTTCTCTCTCTCTCTCTCTTTCTCTATCTCTCTTTCTCTCTCTCTCCCTCTCTCTCTCTCTCTCTTTCTCTCTTTCTCCGTCTCTCAACATCCACCGGGATACCCAATGAGTACGTAGTGTATAAAAGGCGCACTCCTGAGCCGATTCGCCATAACGGTGCCCAGCCGTACCTTAAGCGCTCTTTTGCTCTACCGTATAGAGAATAGATATCGTACCCGATAAGTAACATTATTGTATGTATTTGGTAAGATATTTATATTGTATACCGTAGAACCAGCATTATCATTTCGCTCATTTTATCAGTAATCAACTCCCTCCCCTTCCCCGATATTTCCCAATTAAATTATTAAGTTAATTGTTGCTGCTATCAAATATTCGTGCACATTTTCTCCTCCATAAATTTGTAGACCGTCTGCTGGCCATATGTATGCAATGAATAATGAATCACACTGTTTTGGACATTCCTTCATTGCTCTCCTCTGTCTCTCTGTTTTCCATGATCTCTCCCTCTCAATCTTTCTTACTGCTCTCTTTCTCTCTCCCTGTCTCTCTCTCTCTCGCTCTGCCTCTCTCTCTCTGCTTCTCTCTCTCTCTCGCTCTCTCTCACTGTCTCTTTCTGCTCCCTTACCTCATACGATCATCATTTCACCATTCGGTGGTGTCTGATCGGGATGGTGTGAGGAAAGTTTTTTCATGACAATTTCCCAGCTCATGCGCGAGTTCAATATGCAGATTAGCGGATAAAGATCCTTCTCGCTCTTAATTACTCTCTCTCTCTCTCTCTCTCTCTCTTCCTCTGGTTCTGCCTCACGCTCTCTCTGCCTTGCTCCCTCCCTCTCTCTCACTCTGTCGCTCTCGCTTGAAAACCCATATTCTCTGAACGTTACCGCTCCTTCCTAGTCCCCCTTTCTCTCTCTTTCAATTTCTATATTATCTCACGACTACATAAGACAACAACAATAACATACCTTTTAATTCTTATTAATTCTCAAAGAATACGACTGAATCTAGCATGCCAGAATATTAATAATTCATTTATTTTCTCTCATAACTCACAATCAGAGAATATAATTGAATGTACCTGCTCATTCTGCACATGAATAGTAAAGTTTCTATATAATAAACTATAGTTTACGATATCGGTTCAATGAGACGAGTACGAGCCACAATTGTTGATAGGCTGAATTTTCCGGACCATTATAGTTGTGTCTCTCAAAGTCACATGCTCTCTCGTGGACTCATCTAAACAGCAAAACAAGGAAGATATTTCCTTTTTCCTTGTTTAAATACGTATGTTTTCTTTTCCTTAGATATCGAGCAAAATATGTAAGAAGTTCGATAAATAGAATAACACGACGTAAATTGGAGCAGCGGGTGAGGGAGCGCCAAGAATAAAGGGATAAAGCACTCTGAATGTGGTGAGATGAAAATAGCTGGAGCGAGGGAGAGATAGAGAGAACAAGAGAGACTGAGAGAGAGAGAGAGTGAGTGAGAGAGTGAGGTTGAGGGTTACTGAGAGAGAGGGATAGAAAGAGAGAGAGAGAGAGAGAGAGAGAGAGAGACAGGCTGAGAGATAGCAAAAGAAAGAGAGCGAGAACGAACGAGTGAGGGCAATAAAAGTAGAAGATCTCTAATCTGTGCAAACTTGTAGCAATAGCCGGTACACTCGGGTGCTTTCGGTCCGTTCGGACAAACAAGTCCTGCAATTATTGTTAGAGTCTATAATCTCTCAAAACTCCATTCATTTCCGGGACAGAAAGATTACAAAAGAATTACTTTTTTTTCTCGGGATATACATTGTATTTCTATTTTTCTTATTGTTCATAGTTTATATCAAAGCGCTTCACAAGAAAAGGCTACACTATGGCGGGCACTTATAAATGAGCTCAGGGTTCATTTGCCTGGTAACAATCTTGCTTATTTGCATAATTTACAATTAGCCCTTTTTTCTTCGTTTTTCATAAACAAATAAAAATTAATGAATCAGAAATTAATGACCAAAGAGTTAAAAAAAAGGTTTAAGCTTTTAATCAAATTCTCCACTTCGCTGTTTCTCTCAATTTTTAATCATCGCTCTCCTTATGCTCTCTTCTATTTTTGTTTCTTCTTCTAGACTCTGGTGTTATGGTGCACCAATTCGGTTAACAGCACTGACACATCACAGTCATTTTCTCTTTATCTCTTTCCCTCCCTCTCTTTTACTCTCTCTCTCTCTCTGCCTCTCTCTCTCTTTTCTCTCTCTCTCCTTTCCCCCATATCTCATGTAGGCTTCGTTCGCGGGCACCGTCCCGAACGTACTCTTTTAAAGACCACTTTTCACGATGTGAAGCGAGAGAAATAGAGAGAGAGGGAGGGAGAGAGAGAGACAGAGAGAGAGAGAGAAAGAACAGAGACAGAGACTGAGAAGGAAGGAGACTGAAAGAGAAAGTGAGACAGAGATAGAGATAGAGAGACAGAGAGATCGTGAAAGCGCAGAGATGAACAGAGATATGGAATGCGTGATTAAATTGCAGCGAACGAACCGCACTTAGTGTTTCAAGGGAAACTGATGACCAATTGAGAAGCACCGAATTGAGAGACGACAAAAAGAAGAAGAAGACAAGAAGGCGTCTGCAGGACATTTATTAATAGAGGAAGACGAAAAGAGAGCCTGGCCAGATCGGTACGAAAAGTGGCTGGCTACTGAACTACTATTTTGCACACAGAAACAGCCGAGTTGAAGAGTAGAATAGGTCATAAATCAACATGACGACCGAGAAAAGAGAACGGAAAAAGTGAAAGAATTGTAAAGGGAGAGAGAGAGGGAAAGAGAGAGGGTGAGAGAAAGAAAGAGAGAGAGAGGGGAGAGGGAGAAAGAGCAGAATGAAGATCATTCAATAGAGGAATACTGGAATGGTTCATCTTGGGAGAGCGATGCAGCCCGGATCAAGGGGAATTTAGCAAGAAAATTGGGTGCTATTGGGTGGTTTCATTGAATACGGTGGCCGAGAGAACTTTACCACTTGAAGTTTGTGTTTCTTCTACTCTTCTACTCCTTTGCTAGGAGCCCTAATTGGAAGTATTTCGAACCTCACCGTACTCTTGAGGACATAGTAGAAACATACATACAACATGATGAAATCATCCACGAAAACGAGTAAAGAGAGAACGTGAGAGAGAGAAAGCGATAGACTGATTGAGAAAGGGACAGAGAGAGAGACTGGCAGAGATAGAAAGAGAGAGAGAAAGAGGCTGATAGAGAGAGAGAAGATTTACTTGCGCCCGAAGCATTCATGCATACATATATGTATTCTACCGAAGATTACAACCATGTCCACGTGTAAATGACTAATGTTATCTCCAAATGCTTCAGGTAAACGCGAGTAATGTGCTTGTCAGCGCGTTCGCTCTTTCCCGAAAAGTGAGTTCTGAATTTGCATTTTAATGAATCCCTTTCGTGAAAAAGATACATATACTAAAGTATAGTCACTAATCTTGCGAGAACGGAAAAAATTAAATTAAAAGTTACAAAATATTTAAGCAAAAAAATATTTAAATGAATCCTCATAAAGTCCTAGGATAACTGATGGTAATATCTTGATAGATAATAAATCTCCAATCCTCTCTATCCTCAGCACCGATTCTCCGACCGGAATGGAAGCCACTCGTGAAGAGGGCTTTTGGTCATCGGCCGGAGGAGGGCTGCCCGAGGCGATCGGCCTCTCTCTCCTCTCCGCTCTCATCTACTTTATCGGAGGGCGTCTCTACGCTCTGCAGGTTGGTGATGTGTGGTGGCTCGAGTTGAGGAAACGAATGGCTTCATTTAGAATGCAAACAGAATGTACCGTACACCCAAACGAGCCAGGGCAACGAGGCTAACTTAAAAGCCGACTGTCTAATCAAATCCTTCTTGAGAAAAAAAAATGCCAGATTTCGATCCTACTCATCATGTAACAGATTACATCTGCTATGTTTACCACGAATTATAAGAATAAAGCAAGAAAACAGAAACTCTCCCTCAATCATGCCTTCCTCGGGCTTTTTTGGGTGCCCCATTTTAGTTGGAACGTAAAATGATCGCATTCAGAAGCGTGGCTCGCTGCGTCTGCCCGGCCCGCCGGCTCTGCCAGTCCTCGGCAATCTCCACACTCTTGGAGGCATGCTCGCCAAGGTACAGTAACCATGAGCAGTCCATGGAGGGAGTACTGTAGATTTCGAGAGAGGACAATGTGTCATATCATGGCGCTAGCTACGTACTATACAAGACCGGAGACCTAGGACGTGTACATAAAACTCCGCTCGGCTCTCCATAAGTCTTATATTGACATCTTTTAAAGAGGAATACATGCATAAATATATGTCGACGTGTACAGGCGCTTCGAGATGAATACTAATTTTCCCGGATTTTGTTTTCTCCTAAATTCAGCAGCTTTTTTGATAGTCTCCGTTGCAGAACGGCCGCCACCTCTACAAGGTGCATCTGGAGTGGCGGCGTGTCTTCGGCAAGGTCTACGGCTTCTTCATCGGTCCGCGGCTCTTTGTCGTCTTCGAGAACCTCGACGACGTCCACAACGTGCTCGTCAAGCAGTTCGCCAACTTTGTCGATCGACAGGTTACTTCTTTTTTCTTACCGTAATCCCCCTCCAATTGCGGCATTAGGTCGTCCCATCCTTATAGAACCTTTAAAAGGAGGACTAAGAGTGGTGACTAAAACCGGGACCTTACATATAGAACCCCTAAAACTGAGACCCAGAGGGACTAATACCGGGACCCTGCATATAGAACCCCTAAAACAGGAAGAAGACCAAGGTATGAGCGCGTGCATGTTTGTATTAGGTCTAATGCATTACCCCACTTTGTTTTTGTTTACTTTTGTTTTCGTATTACTTCTGTATGGAACGGCGTTATGATTGCTTTTTTTCTTGTAGCCCATGGACTTTCTGCACGAATCACTGAAGGAGGCACTCGTGAACCAGCGAGGAGATCGGTGGAGACATATGAGAGCGAGGGTCTCACCGGCGTTCACCAATAGGAAGCTGCGAATGGTTAGAGAGGAGAAGAGAGAAAGAGAGAAAGAGAGAGAGAGAGACAGCGAGAGAGAGAGAGAGAGAGAGAGAGAGAGCGAACGAAAAGGCAGAATGAGCCAAGAAAGAGAGAGAGAGAGAGCGAGCGAGAGAGAGAGAGAGAGAGCAAGAGAGAAGGAGAGAGAGCGAGAGAGACAGAAACGGGCGTATCAAAGACAGCAAACACACAAAATGCGTAGGAGTAAAGTACAGTTGAGGTATACGGTAGTGCGAACAAACATTCAGATGCACGTGCTGTTTATAAGAAGTGAGACTCTTTGAGACGGCGGAAAAAGAAACTTTTTTTTTGAACAAAAAAAAATATTTCAAACAACATTCTTGAGCGCAGACAACACACAAGTGCTGTTATCCGCTTGATTCTCAGTAAAAATTAGAAGGCTTTTTCTGCAGCAATTCATTCGAGTGCAAAATATATACATCTTTTTTCATTTGAATATGCATATACATATCTTGCACAGTTGAATATGTAGATGTGAAAGAAGAATGAGAGGAAGGTAGTGCTTTATAATACATGAATGGCGGAGGGGGGGAATTATTATTCATTCTCTGCTCCATCTTTTGATATTCAATGGAAAGACAACACACAGACTTGTTTACGTAAGTATTTGGGGAAAAAAAAAGAGTTTTGAGAGAGTGGGTTAAAGCAAAGCACATTGTGTGAGTGTGTTTTCAGTGAATCTACTCCTTTTTTCCTCCATCTGCGTCTCTTTGTCTACCATATCTCTTTTATCTCTCACTCCCTCTCTCCCTATCATCGTAAAAGAGAATTGAAACATCAGCCGTCCTAGTAAACTGCCCTTTCATAATAGAAGAGAGAGAAAGAGAGAGAGAGAGAGAAAGAGAGACAGAGAGACAGAGAGAGAGATAGACAAAGATTTTGGCCGCCGAGATCAGTGAGATCAAAAGAGGAGGATGGGCGTGACCGAAAGTTCATGCATTCAAGACAAGTCTGTTTTGTTCGAGGGATGGAGATAGCGAGAGAGTGAGAGTAAGAGAGAGAGAGAGTGACAGAGAGAGCGAGAGAGTAAGAGAGAGAGTGATAGAGAAAATAAAGGCAGAGACCAAAAGAGGATAATGAGAACAATTGCTACAGCTCTCCGTGTAGCCGGTACAAAGGCTAGATGTGTGCAATGGGAGATGAAGGAAAAAATTGGATAGAAACGTGAAGTCCAAAGGGCAAAGAGAGAGAGAGAGAGAGAGAGCGAGAGAGAGCGAGAGAGCGAGAGAAGGAGGGCAGAGAAAGAGAGAGAGATAGAGAGAAGAAGGGCAGAGAAAGAGAGAGAGAGAGAAGAGAAAGAGAGAGAGAGAGAAGAAGGGCAGAGAAAGAGAGAGAGAGAGAGAGAGAGAGAGAGAGAGAGAGACAAAGAGTGAGAGAGAAACATACAGAGAAGAAGAGATCGAGATAAATTAGCCGAAATGTTGAAAGCCACGTGAGAATTCGCTAGTTCATCGCCATATTTTCACAATGAGATGGAGAAAAGGCGGCCAACACCCATCTCTTCTCTCTTTCTCTCTTTTTCTTTCTCTTCCCCTCTTTTCTCTCTCTCTCTCTCTCTCTCTCTCTCTCTTTTCGACTATCTACATTATTTCTCACATTTATTCGCAGATGGAGCCGTCGATGCAAGAGAAGATTTCCATTCTTTGCGACGGATTGGAGTCAGCGGCGCAGACCGGCGAAGACGTTGATATCTACAGGTTGGAGAGAAGAGAAGGGGAGAGAGAGAGAGAGAGAGAGAAAGAGAGAGAGGGGGAGAGAGAAAGAGAAGGAGAGAAGGAGGGAGTGAGAGAGAAAGAAAGGGAGAGCGAGAGAAGAGAAAGGTTAGAGAAAGTGAGAGTGGAAGAGAAGTACGCAGAGAAAGCAGGGAAATGTATGATCATAGAAATCAAATGATCAATTATGTCGATCGACTTGCTCACACACTCTTTATTTTTATGAAGCTGGCTGAAATGGCGCATGGACAGACTCTGACTAGAGCACAGAATGATTTGTGGAAATGGGGACAAAAGGAGGGATCATCCTTCCCTTTCTTAAACTCGCTCTCTCTCTCACCCTCGCTCTCTCTATCTCCTCACTCTTTCTCCCTATTTCCCCTCTTTCTCTTTTCTCACTTGCCCTCTACTATCTTTCTCTTTCTCTCTTTATATCTCACTATTTCTATAGTGCACCCTTGCTCTTTCTCCTTACCGCCCTTTCTCATCCTCCCTCCCTCTCTTTCTCACTCCCCCTCTCTCTCCCTCTCCCTTTACCTCTCTATCCCTCTATTCCACCTTCTCTCTCACCAGTCTCTCTCCTCCTCCCTCTCTATCTTTCTTTCTCTTTCTATTCAACCCCCCCCCCTCTCCCTCCCCCTCTCCCTCTCTCCCTCTCTCACTCTCACTCTCTCTCTATCCAATTTAGTGCCTACCAGCGTCTGACTCTCGATGTGATTGCCTCGATTGCCTTCGGCCTCCGAACCCGCTGCCAGGCGGACGCCTCCGACGCAGTCCTACTCCACTCCCGTCGCTTCTTTGCCGAAATGCCAGATCCAGAGAGATGCCCGGCTATGGCCATTGCATGTCAGAGAGAGAGAGAAAGAGAGATAGAAAGATAGAGAGAGGTAGAGAGAAAGAAAAGAGGGAGAGGTGGACGGAGACATAATAAGATTGTTCATTGAGATTCTCGGCTAGTTGATCTTAAAAATAATATAAAATATTTTTTACAAGAATATTTACAACGATGAATTAAGTAATAAAAATGTATTTTTAGACAATTCAGATAAATAGGGAAGAGAAATTGTGCACAAGTTATGTCACATCGTTATGGAAAGGCGATGATGTTGACAAAGGAACAGCTGTCGTATTCCGCTCGAATTAGTTACACCCGGTGGTTTCCTCGATAGATGCTAGAGTAAGAGAACGGAGGATTCCCGTTTTGTTGATGAATCCTCGGCGTTTGTAGGTTCTGTGCATCTTGAAATAAATTGATAATAAATAATAATAAAAAATATATTTTAAGATGTGTAAAAAATTATTTAAAAAATATATTTTCAGTGCTCTTCCCCGAGCTCGCGCACATCTGCGAGTTCGCGCATCGCAAGCTCTCCGCTGCAGCTGCGCCCGAGCAGTGGCTGGCCAGTCAGCTCAGGGCGGTCGTTCAGAGAAGGATGAGAGAGCACGAGGTCAGAGGAGAGTGAGTGAGAGAGACGGAGAGAGAGAGAGAGAAAGAGAGAGAGAGAGGAGAGAGAGGAGAGAGAGAGAGAGAGGAGAGAGAGAGGAGAGAGAGAGAGACCGAGAGAGAGAGAGAGAGAGAGAGAGAGAGTTCAAGCGAGACAATTGGCAATGCACAATAAAATATAAAAATAAGTATTAAGACTAATTGTAAGTAAACAACTAAAGTAAACATGTAAAGTAAGCAAGTAATGAAAACAAATAACGTAAACAAACAATACAGGACCACGCCGACATCATCGGAATGCTGCTCTCTTCCGCGTCGCCCTCCGACGCCGCCGACGACATCCTCGACTCGGTGGTCGCGAACGCGTTTGCCTTCCTCCTCGCCGGCTACGAGACGACGTCGACGTCGCTCGCGTTCGCCACTTGGCTCCTTGCCAACAATCCGGCGTGCCAGCAGACACTGGCCGACGAGTTGGAGGAGGCACGCGAGGAAATGGTATAGTATAATAGATTTTAAATAATAAATTAATTAACTAATTAATTAATTAAAAATTAGCATTATTAATTTGCTAAATAAATGAAAAAAAGTTAAAAGAAAGAAAAAGAAGAAAAGAATAAACGGAAGCGTTCCAGGAACCTGACTCATGCTGGTTCGACATCGTGATGCGTCTACCATATCTCAACGGCGTCTTCAAGGAAACACTCAGACTCTATCCGCCGATCACATTGTTAGTTTCAAGGGAAAAGAGAGAGAGAGCGAGAGAGAGAAGATAGAGAAAGAGAGAGAGAGAGAAGGAGAGTAAGAGAGAGAGAGAAAAAGAGAAAGAGAGAGAGAGAAGGAGAGTAAGAGAGAGAGAAAGGGGAAGAGAGAGAGAGAGAGAGAGGGGGGGGGGGGGGAAGAGAGAGAGAGAGAGAGAGAGAGAGCAAGAGAGAGGAGAGAGAGAGAGAGAAGGGAAGAGAGAGAAATATGAACGAATTCCCTCCCTTCTCAGCTTCGTCAACCGCACTTGCATCTCGGCGTGCCGCGTCGGCTCGGTCGAGATGCCTCGCGGCGCCGTCGCCTGCGTGCCCGTCTGGAACATCCATCGTGACCCAGAGAACTGGCCGCGCCCCGACGAATTCATCCCCGAACGGTACGGTAGCCGTCCTGTTGGTGGTGCAGAAACAAGGAAAAAAATTTGTATTTAAAAATGTTCCTGAAATTCGATTCCATTTATCTCAAAAAAAAAAACAATTCTATCTTCTTTCGGCAGTAATTCGCAAAACAAAATCCAATTGTAGGCCCCCTTTAACACTCTCCTTTCGCAAGGTAGCCAAAAGTCTCTCCTTTTGGCTTTCATCTTCATCTCCGCCCATTTGTCTCTAAATTTCTATGGTTTTTCGCCAGTCATTCAAGAACTCTCCGTTGGCAACGTGCCAAAGCGGCTCGCCATAAAATCCTAAGTTGGCAAGGTGCCAAGCGCCTTCCTCCTTTTCAGCTTCATCTCCGCTCCTCCCCGTCATCCGATGTCGTGGCTGCCGTTCGGTGGCGGGCCGCGCAACTGCGTCGGCGCTCGCTTCGCCGAGCTCGAATTCAAGGCGACACTCGCGCGCGTCATCGCCGCCTTCCGTGTCGAGCTCGCTGACGATTGCCAGGTATACTGTAGCTTTTGCTTTTTAATTCACGTTTGAATTCGCGCCCTTTTTCCTGATTGTGAGACAAAGTCGAGAGGTTTTGGAGAGACGCCGGCTACAAGAGTGAAGAAAAATTGAAATAGATTACGCGCTGAGTTTAATTTTCCTTATGTTATATTAGGTTAGTTATTTGTTATTTTTCGGATAATACTAATACCATTATTCATTTTATGTACACGTAAATTCTTTTTTTTTGCAGAAACTCGTTCTTCTCAATCCTTCCGTAATGCTCGCACCGGAGCGAGTTGCTGTGCGGGTGCAGAGAAGAGATCCAGAAGGGATACTGTAAGAGAGAGAGAGAGAGAGAGAGAGAGAGAGAGAGATAGAGAGAAAGAGAAGGAAATAGTATGTTAAAATGCTTAGCTGCTAAACTGCGAATGAGTTTATAAGCATAATTATAATATAATCGTATATTTAAATGCGCATTTATTTACTTATTTGCTACCGTACTGTAATCGTCATCCTTAATTTATATCTGTATATGTGAATTGTGCGTTTTTCTCTATCATAACGTCTATATACATACGAGTGTGAAATATTTAACATATTTGCTTCCTAATATTAATCTGTAAAAAATAGACCAGTTTAGCAGTACTCACATCCATTTTAGCGAATGCCAAAAAGAAAAAGAAAATAATATCAAAGACCTTTTCATTAATTTCTTCCCAAATATATCGGTGATCTGAAAACTACGGCTTTTATATGAAGTTTTTTTAGTTGAAAACAAAAATGATATGTGTATGTACATTTTCATCTAATTCATTTTGTATTAAAATACATGTATTTCATATTTTGAAATTACGATTACATATTTGTTATTCACATGTGCATATTTTTGGCCGTATGGAACACTTTTTATTTTAAATCCCAAGAAGTTCCCGCGGCCTAAAAGATTCGAGTATTATTTGTCTCGCATGCATTTAACTGTGCCATTGACATTCTTATTTATTGCTTTAATAAAGTTCTAATAATATGTTATGTATATAAGATATGGAGAGCTATTGAATATGAAAGCTAGCAAAATAATGAGCAGCACAAAATAGGACCATGAGATCATTCGTGTTGTGTTAGTTTTCGTTACGAAATTCCGTACTAATTAAAACCAGTCTAATTATGAAACGCACTAATTAGACTGTTTTTAATAAGTTCGGAATTCCGTACTAATTAGACTATTTTTAATAAGTTCGGAATTCCGAACTAATTAATAATACGCTAAAATCACAAGTGCGCTCTATCAAAAACGTGATGACTTTCTTGCATAAGGCTGAAACTGTCAATCAATAGGGGCACTTCTGCAACATTTTGTGTTTTATGAGATCGACGGAGAAAGGGAGAGAGGAGAAAGAAAAAGAGATAATAGATAAGACAGAAAGAAAAAGGGAAGATTGAGAGAGAGAGTGAGAAATGGAAAAAGGGAGAGAACGAGAGATATTCTGCATCTTATAAAGAAATGATGCCTGAAAGGCAGATATGGGTTTGAAGAACATCTGATAAAGACCGTTATTGCCTCGTGTTCGGAACCCCTTTCAGCTTGTGTTTACACTTATCAGCATTCGGACTTGTCAATCAAAAGAAAGTGCACATCAAGTGCATGAACGTGAAAAAGAGAGATAGAGAAAGTGAGAAAGAGAGAGAAAGATCGAGAAAGATAAAAAGAGTGAGTTTGTGAGAAAGAGAAAGCGAGAGAGAGAGAAAGAGAGAGAGAGAGAAAGAGAGAGAGAACGAGCGAGAGAGAGAGAGAGACCAAGAGAGAGAGAGAGAGAGACCGAGAGACCGAGAGAGGGAGAGCGTACGTGAGAATGGAAGTGATCGAGAGAAAATGATCTTGCTGGCCGGGAATGAAAGAGAAAGGGAGAAGAGAGTGTGCTGTCATTTGGGAAAAGGTATCTTCAGTTGCTATCCGAAAGTGGCCGTGGACTGAAGGCGCAGTTGATGGATACCTTTTATTCTGAAAGTGTTTAAAAAATTATTGATTAAAAAGAATACAAAAAATTAATTTAAAATAAAAAAGATTGTTAAAAAGAATTAAAAACTAATTTTAAATGTTTTCTTTTTGTATTCCTAGGCAATGTCCGAGACGCTCAAGCTGCACACCGGCGCCCGCATGCCACAGTTTGGCCTGGGTACTTGGCAGGTTAGCCTCTCTCTCTTTCTCTCTCTCTCTCTCACTCTTTCTCTCTTTCTCTCTCCCTCTCTCTCTATCCCTCTCTCTCTTTCTCTCTCTTTCCCTCTCTCTCTCTATCTCTCTCTCTCTCTTTCTCTCTCTCTCTTTCTCTCTCTATCTCTCTCTTTCTCTATCTCTCTTTACTTTATAGTTTTTTTTGTTTGCCTATTATATTTATACTATTTTCATTCCATAATTATATAACTTTGTTAAATAAAAATTTTGTTAAAAAAAAACATGCTATTCAAGGCAAAAGACCCTGAAGAATTGTCGACGGCGCTGAGGGCAGCATTAGATTCTGGTAAGATACTATGTATATTTTAGAATAAGTATTTCGGGGTAGGAAATGGCAAGTTCCGAAAAAAAAGGGAAAAAAAGAAATTTAAAAAAAAATCATTTTTTAGGCTATCGTCTCATTGACACTGCGCACATGTATGGCAACGAGAACGTCATCGGCAAGGTACGACAAAATCCATTTTTGAATTCGCGCCTTTTCGCCTGAATAAAGGGACATGTCTTTTGAAAAGAAGCACCTAAATCGATCATTAGAAAAGATTACAGTTGAACGATCACTCTCACCAGCAGTGACATCTTTGCAACTTGAGACAAGTGAAAAAGTATAGAATTAAAATTAGACGGTGATGCTCCGATCTACTCATATGAGTCAAAATGTCCATATTCAGGTACTCGAAGAGTACTTCAGCTCTGGCAAGCTGAAACGCTCGGACGTCTTGATCACAACCAAGGTGTTTCGAATGCTAATTAGCCTAATTAGGGAGAAAAAAAAATTAATTTAGAAAATTATTTAATTAATAAATTAACGTAATTAGTTAGTTACCCTTCTACGCGACGATTTCGGGGTAGGAAATGGCAAGTTCCGAAAAAAAAGGGAAAAAAAAAATTAAAAAAAAATCATTTTTTGGGCTATCGTCTCGTTGACACTGCGCACATGTACGAGAACGTCATCGGCAAGGTACGACAAAATCCATTTTTGAATTCGCGTTGGTCACGGAGTACATCGACCTGTACGTCGTTCACGTTCCCGTCGCACTTCAGCCACGTGACAAAGAGAAGGTATTTTTTTATGTAGGGTTGTTTTTTTCTTCTTCTTCTTAAAGCAGACCATAAGTGAAAACTCCTACCACGAAGTCCCTGACGGAAATATCTTTTCACTAATCTAATACTTTGCTAAAAAAAAATCAATCAGCTAGTAGACGAGAATGAAATTAAAGAGAGTAACCTTTTTTATATTTGTATGACCAACATATGCAGTCGGTGTCTCTCTAAATCAAATGATCTCTCGCCATTGTCCCAGGCAAAAAGGCGCCAATTCAAAATTGAGTTTTTGGCACGTTTAAATAATTAGTTTAATTAATCTAAATCTAATTAATCCTATTAATCTCCATGAATAATATTGAAAAAATAAGCCCTTTCAGCCCTCTCTCTTCGACGTCGAGCCCGTCGACATTCCCACACCATTAACACATGGCGAGTACTGGAGAAGTGGCAGAAAAAAGGAGTGCTCAAGGTGGGAGCGGATTGAAGAGAGAGAGAGAAGTGTCCTCCATCAAAATAGAAAGCAAAGATACCCCTTATCGCATAAAAGAAAGAAAAGAAAGCAAGGGCACATTTTAGAAATCGAAAAAAAACAGGCTCATAAAATAAAATAGTCTATGAATTTATCACCTAGCATACAACAAATACATTCGTAGGTACATATCATTCTGCGAAAACACTAACAAATTCGTTAACCTTGATCTGTGAGTCGCGCAAGCATTCATTGGAATTCATCCAACAGTTTACTTGTCCAATTTCAATATATGTATGTAGTATACAAACAGAAAGGAGCTGAAAAGCAAAAAAGGATTTGTGAATTTGAATAAAAATCTATGTGCTTTAGGCACTCGGGCTTTCCAACTTCAACGAGCGGCAGATACTCGCTCTCTACGATGAAACAGAGGTCAAACCGGCCAATCTACAGGTATCCTAATCGAATCATTACAAGATAAAACATGAGTAAAAATATTTTTTTTTCTTTAGATTTTTTAATTTGGACCAGCGCTTTTGTAACATAAATATGCATAAGAATTGTTTCCTTATTCCTCCGCTTTGGGGCGACCCACTTGTATAAAATTGATAATAAAAAAGAATCAAGTAAATGGAAATCAGAATATTTATTTCCTACAAAAAATAGCCTTCGACGAGAAATTATAGCCTAACATTTAGGTCGAATGCCACATCTAGTGGCCACAACTTGAGCTGCACGCGTTGGCCCAGCGTCTAAGCATGACTTTTACGGCATACGGTATGTTTAAATTTATGAATTAATGAATGAATGAATTAATTATTCTAGGTCCTCTTGGCTCGCCAGGGCGTGTGAACTTTAAGGTGCCCGAAGGATGGCCTGAGGCAAATCCGATGGAAGAGCGTCTCGTACAGAGACTTGCCGAAAAGTACGCAAAATCGCCTGCACAGGTCTTTTCTGATTTTGTTTGTGGTAATTCACTTTTTTTTGCTCAACAATCATAATGAATAAAAAAATTTTTAAATTGAATAAAAAGAATACTGATTGTGAGGCATAAATAACTTCGTTAAATTAGAAAAAAAAATCAGATTCTACTTCGACAACTACTACACCGTGGCATTGCAGTTATTCCGAAGAGTGTGCGTGAAACACGCGTCCGAGGTGAGCTAGGAAGAGAGGCAGAGAGAGAGAGAGAGAGAGAGAGAGAGAGAGAAAGAGCGAGCGATGGAGAGAGAAAAAGAGAGAGAGATAAAGAGCGAGCGATAGAGAGAGAAAAGAGAGAGAGAGAGAGAGAGAGAGAGTGAGAAAGAGCGAGCGATAGAGAGAGAAAAAGACAGAGAAAGAGAGAAAGAGCGAGCGATAGAGAGAGAAAAAGAGAGAGAGAGAGAAAGAGCGAGCGATAGAGAGAGAAAAAGACAGAGAGAGAGAGAGGTAGAGAGAGAGAAAGAGCGAGCGATGGAGAGAGAAAAAGACAGAGAGAGAGAGAGAGAGAGAGAGAGAGAAAGAGCGAGCGATGGAGAGAGAAAAAGAGAGAGAGAGAGAAAGAGCGAGCGATAGAGAGAGAAAGAGAGAGAGAGAGAGAGAGAAAGAGCGAGCGATAGAGAGAGAAAAAAGACAGAGAGAGAGAGAGGGAGAGAGAGAGAAAGAGCGAGCGATGGAGAGAGAAAAAGACAGAGAGAGAGAGAGGGGGAGAGAGAGAGAAAGAGCGAGCGGTGGAGAGAGAAAAAGACAGAGAGAGAGAGAGAGGGAGAGAGAGAGAAAGAGCGAGCGATGGAGAGAGAAAAATACAGAGAGAGAGCGGAGAGAGAGAGACAGAGAGAGAGAGAGAGGGAGAGATAGAGAGAGAGAGAGAGAGAGAGAGAGAGAGAGAGAGTCTGTGTGTGTATGAAAGTAAGAGTGAGGGGAGAGAATAAATAGACAGTATTCCAAATGAGCAAAACGCCGACATCTTCGACTTCTCGCTCACCGAAGAGTAATTGGCCGAGTTCGCCGGGATCAAAAAGCGTGTTCGGCTATTTGAGCTGCGCTTATCAGAATTTAAATATATATTTATATTTTATTTAATCCTATAATAATTATATTTAATAACAGTTATTGCTTAAGCCTTCACCAAAAATAATACTTTTATGAACAGAATTTTTTTTCCTCGAGATCATGGAGAGATGAGCTTTTGTTCGTTTAGCATCAAGTTTGGCAAGGAGTACCCGTTCGACGTCGTTGTTTGAGCGGAACTTTTACCTCTACAAGTTCTGAAGCATGGAACTTTCAGAGCATAAGAGAGAGAAGACGACAATTTGTTCCAAAAAGTTAACGTTATGTCATGGCAGAATCTGCTGTACAAAGTGTTAGGTAAATAGTCAAGATATTGTACATGATGCTGTAATACCTCCCTCTTCTCCTCTTTCTGTATTATTTCGTCACTGTATTTGCAAGAAATAAACAAGATTACGCATTTCGATAATTGCATGGATCAATAAAAATTCAAGTGTGAGGACTAATAGTTGTGCCGCTTTGCGAGACCGTATTGATGATGCTGGTGAGATTTCCATAATAGAATTCGGAATCGTCGTAACCCGTCATACACTATAATTGTCTGGGCTTTTTTTAATTTCGGCAAAATTCGCTTGTTTACCCTTGGCATTCCTTCTTTGTTGGCGTTTGGAAATGAATGTTTTGCATGTAAGAGGTTTTTTTGATGCGCTTGTCTGCATTTTCGCCCTTTCTTATTCAACATTTTGCCCATTTTCGTATTATGCCTCTTCCAGCTTTCGCCAGCTTAGTATTATTGCTATTATTGCTGAAAAATGCACTAGAAGATCCAAGGAATTTCCTATGAATGCCATGCTTAAAGGAGAACGCTGTGCGGAAATGGAAGAATATGCGGAGAACGAAGGAGAAAGAAAGCCGGATGTGACTCTTCGCCTCCACGTGCCCTCCAGCAACTTCTCACGTATACCCGTCTACGCCGGTCTCAGAGAGGACTTTGAGATGCTCTTTGCTACGTTCAAGCAGCGCAACTCGCCGCGATACACGGTGAGTGAACGAACAAGTTTCCTCCAAGTTTTGGCGCATGATTCCATTCCGGGGGGTTAAAAGGCCAGAGAATTCATTCGTGTTTCGAACAAAAATTACATTTGCTGAGAAGAAGTGCCTATTCCAAGGCTAAAATAGCTTTAACGGAGCAAACCGTTGGGGCACAATGCGGTTTTGAGCATGCAGGGAGTTTATAATGGAGCACATGAATATTGTTTGTGATTGAGTTTAGTTATGAGTGGTGTCAATTTTTGCATGTTCACTGGTATAGGAATAAATTCGACAGATACCAATTGTGCTTTTCTGATAGAGCAATGATATAGAAAGCACCGCTTTCAAACAGTCACATTTTCAGTTTCGTCATCATTTATTGTGGTAAAATACTTGTAAACGAATATGGAGAGAAGCGAGAAAAAAAACCAACTTCCAGGAGTTTGGCAACGCCTTCGGTGAACTCGGCTTTGGCTTAATCTTCGCAGGCCGCCAGAGTGAGGCTGAGCTCCTAGAGGTACCTTTGAAAGTCCACTATCATTTTATATGCCTAACAAATTAACAAATTGCCAAATGCCAACTCTCTGACTAATGTTTTTCTTCTATTTTTTTTAAAGTCGATTAATTAACTGTGTACTAATTATTTAACTAGACATTCATATATTCCGGGATAGTATTAATTAAATTTTTTGAACTAATATAATTATTTAAAAAAAATCGAATTTTTATTCCATAGTTCATTTTAGGCATTAAAGGTTTTATAGGTTTATTAATCAGTAAAGTAAACATTTTAATATTTTAACAATGTTCAGTTCGAAGAGCATCTCCTTCGCATGGCGGCAACGTACATGTTCAGCCGGCGAGGCGATGATCATGCGAAGCGGCTGGCCGGATATCCAAAGGAGGACGGAGTCGCAGGCACAACAGGTTTTGACGGATTCTCACTCTTGACGAGTTGTCATTTTCAATTCAATTCAATTCAATTGATTACGGTAAGGAAAAAAATTAGAAAAAAAACTATATAGAAACACGAAAAGTGGACTATCCTTGTTTACCTAAGAGCAATAAACTGAATTGAAGCTCTAATTTATTTGACGGTTTCTCCTTAGAAGGTTGATAAGTTTTATGGTTTTTAGCTTTTATGGTTTCTGATTCAACAGTTTCGCACTTTATTATGTGTAATAAAGCAAAGTATTTGTGACCTTGACCAATAAAAAAAAATTCGACATAGAAAATACCTTGAAAGTAAAAGATTTGTGACGTGAAGCAGAATGTTGAATATTTCTTTTTTAAATTATTTTTTTTCATCTAGACCCCCAAGTCTCTCTTTATTGTGCCCGGTTTCTTTTTCAGAGCGTGCGCAGCAGAGTCCACCAGCTCCGAATCCTGGAATCGCACGTTCGCGCCAGGTTGCTCAGATTTTGTTTTGTAAAAAAAAAAAGATATATATTGTCAGGATGGAAAGATCGATTTAGTACCAAATCATTGAAACCTCTTAATGAAATGTTTTCGTTATACCGAATTTTAAGGCAGTACTGCGGAGTGATTTTGCAAAATTTATTTTTTTTTTTACATTTTAGGAAATAAATACTAGGGAGCGAGGAAAGAACTTGAAAAGGGATTTAAAATACTAAATAAACAAGAAAAAATTCTTTCAGACCCTCGAACCGATCGAACGCATCTTTGGCATCTACGCGACCTTCACGCTCTTCCAACTGCAGCCAGCGAACTACGCTGTCAAGGTGGGTGGGTGGTTGGCTCCCCGTTTTCAAGGTGGGAGGTCCACTTGTCAAAGTTGTTCCCCCCGCCCCCCTTCCTTTCAAGATTAGAGGCCTACTTTCTGAATTGGATGTTTCTTGGGATCCTCTATCTCACCCTTCATTCCTTTACCATCTTAAATGAAGTCAATGGATGTCCACTCGTAGAGGATTATCTTATTTCGAAAATTCGACAGTTCTAGGGTGCTAAGAAAAAAAACCACTTTTAATATCATAGATTCGTATCACGCCTGATGAATTGGAGGACGTCCTCGACTTTGCCGAGCACTATCTGCTGCCTCACAAACACTTGGACGCAATCATGACGTTGCAAGAGTTAGTTTAGTTTTTTTTTTCTCTTACTTACAATTAGTGTTCCTCTCTCTCTCTCTCTCTCTCTCTCTATCTCTCTCTATCTCTCTCTCTCTCTATCTCTCTCTATCCCTCTCTTCCTCTCTCTATCCCTCTCTTCCTCTCTCTATAACTCTCTTTCTTTCTCTCTCTATCCCTCTCTTTCGTTCTCTCTATCCCTCTCTTCCTCTCTCTCTCCTTCTCTCCTTCTTTCATTCTCTTTATATTTCCTTTTGCTCTCTCGCTGTCTATCTCTCTCATTTTTACAATTCTGCCTATGTACAAAACTATTTCAGGCTCCTTTCAGATGACGCTTTCATGATAACCGCCTTTGGCACTCCGGTTTGTTTTAGCTCTTTTTTTTCTTCCTCGGTCAAAAATTCGCAAATTTATTATTAAAAGGAAGTTAAATAAACGGCTTATATAAGCAGAGTATACTGTAATATTAATTATTTAAGGTAATAAATTTTGTCAATTAATAGGTTTTACTTACAATTATAGAATTATAATATTGCAATTATACTTATTCATACGTCAGTATAGTAATACAACCAATTGTATAGTAATCTAATAAGGATTATTTCCAGTAACATAATTATTCATATTCATTGTGCAAGAATAATAGGTAGTAGTCGCCAATTTCATCGGCGATATATTTCTCCTCCTCCTTTTCTCAGTTCAACCCGTCCTATCAGCGAATGTATGATTGGCTGCTCGGAGAGAACCCGGAGGATGAGGTGCGCGAGGGAGGCGGAATGCTACTGGCAACTACCAAGGAAGCGATGCGGGATCCAGTCTTTGAGGTGAGCTAGACCACTCCGACTTGGGCCGTGTTTTAGGGAAGAGTGCTCATCGTCAGGCCGTGTTTAGGAATGAGTGCTCAGGCTGTGTTTTAGGGAAATGCATCCAAACAAAAAAGCAACTGCTCCCTTGGTTCCAGCGCCTAATTTAAAGTCTTCCTTTTTTTGCGCGTTAAGAATTAATTGTGCTTTTCTGAAAGTTTTTAAGGATGCCATGATTATCTCTAAGCACTATGGGCAATCGTGAGGCTCGATTCGTTGCAAAGAAATATTTGTGGCAATAAAAAGAAGAAATAACGGCGCACTATTTGCAGTAAGAATAGAGTGAATTAACAACATTTATTATGAATATAATTATAAAAGCAAAAAAATTGTGTCGATTTTAGGAGCAAGAAAAGCTCGAGGAGAGCTACGCGGCAGCGATGGCCGAGTGCCAGGCGAGCTGCAAGGAGCCACTGGTCGTTGCGAGCACGAGGACAAGAGAGACGATGGAAGAGTGAGTGGGAGACGGGCCGTGTTTTGGGGAGAGGGGCTGAGGCCGTATTTTGGGGAGAGGAGCTGGGGCCGTATTTTGGGGAGTGGGGCTCGGGCCGTGTTTTGGGGAGAGTGGGACGTGCCGTATTTTTTGGGAAATGTCAAACTCCGATTGATTGTACGTTATGGCACGTTGTGAATGCTCGCCCTTAAATATTTATCGCCATTCTCTGGCCTGCCATTTGAGAGCGTGGTAATGTTGAAGCGTTTGCGATTTGCTAGCTAAAAAGTTGTTGCATAACAATGATGCACCACTAGTTTACAAGTTTATTCCCACAGGGCCCAGTCCCTGATTGGGGTAATAAACTTGTAAACTTGTAAACTGTTTTATCTCTTTTTATCTTTATCCCTCAGCGATCAACTTGTAAACTTGTAAACAATTTTATCTTTTTTTTCTATCTTGATTCCTCAGGAATAAACTTGGTGCCTATTTAATCTTGTTTTGTCTTGGTTCCTCAGAAATAAACTTGTAAACCGGTAAACAACAATTTTGTCTTTTTATCTTGATTCCCCAGTATTAAACTTGTAAACCATTTTTATCTCATTTTATCTCGTTGATTTTTCAGTATTCTTGACGCGGCTGAGCTGTGCGTGCTTCAGTTGAATCTGATGGCCGAGCCGGCACAAGATGAGAGCGTCTTGGCCAACGACAGGGCAGCTGCACGCGAAGAGCGCAAGAAGACTCGCGCAGAACTTAGAGAGGTGGGTTACTGTAGCTATTTTTTTTAAATATTGTTTTATTATTTATTTTTCTAAAAAAAAAAGTAGATATATATCCTAGCTTTTTTTATTTTTTATTTTTTTATTACATTTTTTGAAGAAAAAAAACAAATTATATATAAATGCATCCTGGCCGATTAACAAATTATATTTAAATTTTTGACATAAAAGGATTACTGTAGTTATGTCGTTAAATATATTTACTGGCAAAAATATTAAGGCAGAAATAGAATGGTATTGCCGATTTGGCAGGCTACCCTGATTTTTGGGGAAAAAACCCAAATGCCCACCCCTTCAATTTTTCTGTAAGCGTCCTCCTCGACATTCCCTAGTGCAGGAAGAAGGGGTAAAGATTTAAAAAGAAAAAAAAGACAGCTGGGATATATTTATTTGTTTAAAATTAAAAGTATATTTATATTTCTTTATTTATTTATTTATTGGCAGAGAGCGCACAAGGCGAAGGTGATGGCAACGAGGAGCCGCCGCTACGCTGTTAAGCAGGAGGTGCAGGAGCAGCAGCAGCAGCAGGGTAAAACAAGGATTCTTTGGGTCTTATTTTTGAGAATTGGGGTTCCATTTGAGAATTGGGGTCCCATTCGAGAACCTTATGCGTACTACAATGCATTGTGAGGGTCTCATTTCAGAAGAATCTTGGAGTACCAAAAGCAGTGTGAGGGTCTTATTTGGGACCCTAATCTTTATTTTTCCTCTCCGAAACACGGACTGGCCTTTGACCCACTGCATTGATCTTGTTTTTTTTCATTTATTCCTGTACGGTAGAGCAGCTTTAATATAAAATTAGTTTGTCTGAAATTTTGTAGAAGAAAATTTTGTTCAAGACATTTGACTAATTTTTATTTAATTTTTTTTGTGTGTGCTAAATATACGAGACGTTGCAGAAGGAAAGACGGATGAGGAGAAGAAGCGAGTGAGCGTTAAGATTGAGAGGGAGCAGAGCAAGCAGACGGTTGTTGCAGAGACCAAGAAATCTGTCAAGGAGAAGAAGCAGGAGAGGGGATCGCCAGGTTCGGTGTTCGAAGATTATTCAATATATTAGATAAATAAATATATATATATATATATATATATATAATTATTTATTTATAAAAAGGAGCGCGAAAGTATTTTTTCAAGCGTTAAGTATTTCATTGCCAGTGATATTTTGTGGTTAAAGGAGCAAAAAATTTTCAGCGCTTCATACTTTTATGCCTGAAGGTTTTCCTTTTTTAACTCTCTTCTCTCTCTCTCTCTCTCTCTCTCTCTCCTTGTCACCTACACCTTTTCCCTGCTGTGCCTCTCGCTTCCATCTTTTCTCTTCCCCCCTCCGCAAACTCGTGATCTCTATCTCTCCCTCCCTCTCTCTCCATATTTTTTTAAATATATATATTTTTTAATTTACTTTCTTTTATAATTGATTAATTATTCTTTTTTTAGCTCCCCCTAATACATCGAATCTTGCTGCTGAGCTTGACAATTTGGTGGACGCAATCCAGCAATTGGACGATGATGATGTCGTCACTGTCTCTGAGTGTGAGGAGGAAGCCTCTATTTGAGAGAATTAACGAAGATTCATTCTTTAGAATCATTGTTGTTGTTGTAAATTTGATTATTTATTATTGTTGTTGTTGTCGATCCATATTGTTGATTCGATATACATTTGTGCGCCGTTTTAAAACGGACGATTAAAGGGTTTTGTTGAAAATGACCGTCTAAATTGAGATTGAGACGTATACATCAATTTAGACAATTAGCATGATTAAAATTATTCCGAGAGTGAAGAAAATTCAGCCCCTACCCAGAAATTTAATCGTAAGCAATTGGAAGAAAATAATAATAATATTTTTTCTGGTAATGGGAAGAATCATCTCACAGAATATCCACGCTTAGCCTTTTCTCAATAAATACTAATTTCTTTGGGAGTTTAAACCAGAGATTGCGTACTGGTCTTATTCTCGTGTTCTGGTATCTCGATTTCTCTCTCTCTCTCACTCTCTCTCTCTCCTCCCCCCTCTCTCTCTCTCTCTCTCTCTCTCTCTCTCTCTCGCTCTCCTCCCTCTCTGACCTTTCTCTCATCTGTCTCTCCCTCCTCCTCTATTCTGCCGCTCTTTCTCTGTATCTTTTAATAATGGATTATCACAATGATCGTAAACGCCGTGTGTTCCTCAATCCAATAAAATTTCCCTTCACTTTGCTATCCAAATCATGAATATTGACAGCCGCCTGAATGTTTTGTAGCACGTTGCGCAAGGCGTTAGAGCACAAAGTACGATCATCCCTTTATTTCTCATTCATGTCTGTCTGTCTGTCTGTCTCTACTCTTTCTCTTTAACGCTTGCTTCTCTCTTTTCTTTAACACTTCCTCTCTCTCTCTCTCTCTCTCTCTCTCTCTCTCTCTCTTTCTCTCTCTTTCTTTCTCTCTCTCTCTCTCTCTCTCTCTCTCTTTCTCTCTCTTTCTTTCTCTCTCTCTCTCTCTCTCTCTCTCTCACACTCTCGTTCGCTCCTTATGGTTAGTCTCAAAGCACACCAGATCATGATTTCCACTTTAAAAAATGATTCAAAATAAGTTACATCATGCAAATCAAGAAACGTTAGAGAGAGAGAGAGAGAGGAGAGAGAGAGAGAGAGAGGAGAGAGAGAGAGAGAGAGAGAGTTTACTTGACCGTAATTTTGAATCATGAGATGATCAAAGAAATTAGTATTTAAAAAAAAAATCTTTATCGGAATATCCTGTTACAAAAATAATAATAAAATATTTTCGTCTCTCACGGCATACAGCAAATTAGGCTCAAATTAGGCTCTCCTTCTCATTAAAATTGCTTCACGCCTCCTTTGTAGCCAAATTCATTCCATTCCATTCTAGTCCACATCGAATTTTTTTTTCTTCATATTTTTACAGAATTTCTCTTTCTTGTCTTTTGATATTTACTTCGTTCATCCCTCTACTACATCTCGCCCACCTCTACCAATTTCCCTTCCCATCTTTTCATTTCCTCCGCTATCTGTTTTGAACCTCTCTCTCCCCCCTCTCTCTATCTCTCTCTCTCTCTCTCTGCTTCTCTCTCTGTGTTTTTCTCTCTCTATATGCCTCTCTCTCTATGCCTCTCTCTTTCTCTATCTCTCTTTTTTACTCCCTTTTTCTCTATCACCTTTTCCAATTCATCATTCACTCTTCCTCCTTCCTCTCCAAACCCAATCATCTGGCCCTTCTTCCCCTCTTCCTTCAGAGACGGCCCATGCTCTCAGCCACCTCATATGCATCAGTGGATGTGTGCGAGAATGTGAATGGTAGGAGCTGGAAGGAAGTGGCAGTTGGGGTAGAGTGGAGCGAGAGGAAGAGTGAGAAAGAGAGAGAGAGAGAGAGAAAGAGAGAGAAAGAGAAAGAGAGAGAAAGGGGGAGAGAGAGAGTGAGAGAGAAAGAGAGAGAAGAGAGAGAGAGAGAGAAAGAGAGAGAAAGAGAAAGAGAGAGAAAGAGGGAGAGAGAGAGAGTGAGAGAGAAAGAGAGAGAAGAGAGATAGAGAGAGAGAGAGAGAGAACGAAGAGACGGGTGAAGAGAGATGTAGATCGAGCGAGAGTCAGACAGAGAGAGAGAGAGAAACTTGAGAGCGTGAGAGAGAGAACGAGAGAGGCGGGAGAGAGAGAATCAGAGATAGAGAGATAGAGAGAGAGAGAGAGAGAGTGAGAGTGAGGAGAGAGAAAAAGATAAAAGAGAGAGAGAGAAACTCGAGAGTGCGATCCAGAGTGCGGAAGATGGACGTAGTCAACGATGGTTGTAAAGAAGAGACGGAAACATCCGCTTCTCCATCACCGACACGCTTCTTTCTGCACTGCACCCGTAGACGTGCATGTTGGGCGCATTTCTGCATACTTCTATAAGCCACCCACCCTCAACCTTTGAAAAGTTTAAAAGTTAGAGAGAGAGAGAGCGAGAGTGAGAGAAAGAGAGAAGAAGAGAAGATGCGAGAGAGAGAGAGAGGGAGGAGAGAGAGAATGCGAGAGAGAGTGAGAGGGAGCGAGAGAGTGAGAGGGAGAGAGACAGAGAGAGAGAGAGCGGGAGAGAGCAAGAGAGAGAGTGGGAGGGAGAGTGAGAGGGAGAGAGAGAGCAAGAGAGAGAGAGAGAGAGAGAGAGAGAGAGAGAGAGAGAGGAGAGAGGGAGAGAGAGAGTAGGAGACTAATATGGTTTCTTGTGCTTGCTGAACGCAATTACGCGCCGCATCAGCGAGTTCAAGAATTTCCTCGCTTCAAATGCCATTCTCAGGTGGCAGGGTGGCGAAAGGGAGTTCGTGCAGCGGAAACATCCATGCATAGTAGAAGGAAGGCAGAGAGGCTATGGATGAATTCCTAGAACGCCTTCTCGTCCCTCTCTCTCGCTCTTTCTCTCTCTCTCTCTCTCTCTCTCTCTCTCTTTTCTCTCTGTCTCTCCTCTCGCTATATGGCTTTCTCTTCCTTCTCTTCCCTCCCCTCTCTCTCTCTCTCTCTCTCTCTTTCCACTCGCTATCTGGTGTTCTGTTTCTTCCTACCTATGAATGTACATACATACATATATTTTCCATGTTTTTTCTTGGCGGCGATGTACAAATGAAGTTTATTGTATAATAAATTTGTAACTTGTAAATTTGTATTATTAAAGCCAACATCATCCTTGTCATTAGTATAGTGGAGATGTCCGTGAAGTGCACCCGGCTGGGCGGGTGGAGAGGAAGAGGATCCGGGCCGAACAGGGAAGCCTCGTCTGGCATTCTCTCGGCCAGCTGCTTGCCACTGCTGATTGATAGGCTACGCATGGTGGACAAAGAGAGAGAGAGAGAGAGAGAGAGAGAGAGAGAGAGGGTGTAAGAGATAGAGGGTGATACGGAGAGTGAGAGTGAGACAGAGGGTGAGAGGAAGAGTGAGAGAGAGAGAGGGTGAAAGAGACAGAGGGTGAGAGGAAGAGTGAGAGAGAAAGAGAGAGAGAGAGAGAGAGAGTACAAGCAAAAGAGAAAATGAGAGAAAAAATAACAGCGAGTACTATAGAGATAAAGCAGACGAATAGGTGAGATGGAGAGATGCTAAGAGTGAGCCAGATATGGGGAATGGAGATGCAGAGAGAGAGAGAGAGAAAGAGAGAGAGAGAGAAAAAGAGAGTGAACGACTGTGGGAGACAGAAAGAAACAGAGAGGAGACAGAAATAAACACAGAGAAATAGAAATACGAGAGAAAGTGAGAGAGAAAGAAAGAGAGAAATATAGTGAGTGAGATAATCCATCAACCGTGCTATATTTCCGCGGAGGCGTCTCTTTTACCACTTTCATACCCCCGTTCGGATGCAGATGGTCGTGAGAAGCGTCCAATATATGCGTAACAGAATCTTTCTCCGTCTGTCTATCTCACTCTCTCTCTCCCTATCACTCACTCTCTGTCTGTCTCTCTTTCTCTCTCTTTCTCTCTCTCTCTCTATCTTTCCGCTCGCTCTTGATTCTCTCCCTCTATCTCTCTTCCTTCTTCTTTAACACTTTCGTCTCTCTCCCTTTCTCTCTCGCCCTCTCAACTTCCTCGCCCCCTCACTATCTTACGCTCTCTTCCTCTCCAGTCCTTCTTTCGTTCCACTTCTCCTCGTGCCTTATCTCTACATGGCTCGTTTATTTCCCTTAACTTGCTTATCTTCTACCTCATCGCTAATAGGCTACTTTCTTTCAGAGATCGCTCTTGTTTTCTCGGCCTCGGGGGACTTGAATGGTGTACACGCTTTGCACCCATTCAAGTTCTGTACATTTCCTCCTTCTCTCTCTCTCTCTCTCTCTCCCTCTTCTCTCTCTCTCTCTCTCTCTTCTCTCTCCCTCTCGCTCGCTCTCTCTCTCTCTAACCCCCTTCTCTCTCTCTCTCTCTCTCTCTCTTTCTCTCACTCTAACCATCTATCATTTCCCTTCCTCTAACTCACTCGCTCTTTCTCCCCCCCCTTTTCCCATTCTAGACCCTTCTTTCTGCGTGTTTTTTTCTCCAGAAATTACTCGCAGACATCTCTCTTCCACAATAGTGTGGCACTTCCTGAGATGTTTACGGGGAGGGCTGCTCCATCCATCCAGCCAGCCAGACAGCACGAGCGGCTATTTATTCGCTTTCTTATTGTTAGACGAGACGAGACGAGAGACTTCCCAATTGAGATCCACACGCGCGCGCACTTGTTCCGGTTAAAAGACATTCACATTCACATTCACTACTCCAATCACTCCACAGGGAGCCCCTTTTTGCCTGCTTTCCGCGCGCAAAGAATACAGAACAAACATATGTTCATAAAGAGAAAGAGAGATAGAGAGAGAGAGGCAGCAGATAGAGAGAGAGAGAGAGTGTGAGAGAGAGAAAGAGAAAGAGAGAGAGAGAGAGAGGGAGAGACAGAGAGAGAGAGAGAGAAAGAAGGGAAGAGAGAGGGAGAGAGTGAGAGAGAGAGAGAGAGAGAGAGCGAGAGAAAAGAGAGAGCCATCAAAGCAGATGAATATGTCATATATGAACGAAGCTGACGAACTTCTTCCGCGCCTTTTTATTGCTTGCTTCACCCGATAACTTCCTTATATTTCTTGAACTATCATGCAAAAGACCAAACTAAAGACTGCTTACATATATTAGATAAAATCACAGGAAGCACTTGTTTTTTTTTCTTCGTTTGCTTCTCTCCGGATCAATCAACGTCTCTCTCTTCATCTCTCCCTCTCTCTCTCTCTCTCTCTCTCTCTTCTCTCTCTCTCTCTATCTCTATATCCCTCTTTGTCTCTATAATAATCTCTCTCTATCTCCATATCTCTCTCTGTCTCTATAATCCTCTCTCTCTCCCTCTGTCTCTCTCTCTCTGTCTTTATATGCGCTCTCTCTCTCTCTCTCTCTCTCTCTCTCTCTCTCTATTCTCAGTTCCAGGAAATGCCCTTGCATACAGCCATTCTGAGAATACACGCGTGCTCTCGCTAGATTGCGATAATTCGCCTTCTCTTTCCACCACCCAGTTTTTGGGTAGGCCCTCACCAGAGAACATGTGATTTGGCCCCAGAGGGACCCTCAAAAGCCGGAAGCTAGCGACCTCACATTGAAGAAGAATATTGATATGGTGAGAGAGAGAGAGGGGAGAGAGAGAAAGAGAGAGAGAAAGAGAGAGAGAGAGAGGGAGAGCGGAAGAGCGAGAGAGAGAGAGAGATAGAGATAGAGATAGACAGGGGAGAGAGAGAGCTGGATGGACAAGAGAGACAAAAGAGAAGTGATGGATCAGGAGAACAATGAGAGGAAGACCGACAATCAGTGGGAACGCAGAAAGAAAGAGAGGAGAGCGAGGGAATGAGGAGAGAGGAGTGATAGAGAGAGAGTGAGAAATAAAGAGAGAGAGAGAGAAAAAGAGAGAGAGAGAGAAAGAGAAGCAGACAAAGCAATGAAAAATACGGCTTGCTTTGGAACGGCTGCCTTGCTAGGTCATCTTTCTGCAATGCCCCAGAGGCCGGCTGCTGCAAGGAGCGCCTTTTTCTTGTCTGCAGCTTGTCTTCCGGCGTGACGTTCTTGTCTCTCTCTCTCTCTCTCTCTCTCTCTCTCTCTCTTTCTCTCGCCCTTTCTCTATCATCCACTCTCTTTCTCTTTCGTAAGCTAACACTCAATTTTGTTTTGCTTACAACTTGAGCCTGACAAAGGAAAAGCTCTACCCCACTTTCGGGATCTCCTTCCATGTTTATCGCGCACCGCTGTCCCCTTGTCGGCCACTACAATGTACTTATCTTTTTCGCTCTCTCTCTCTCTCTCTCTCTCGCTCTCTCTCGCGCTCTCTCTCTCACTCTCTCACTTTCTGTCGCTCTCTCTCTCCCCCTTGGTCTTCATCCTTCTAGAAGAATCAGCTGTTTATGATTGTACGTCGTACGACAGAATGGAATGTGCATTTCAATTCCGATGAGAGAGAAAAGGAGAGAGGGTAGGTAAGAGAATCAGAGAGAGAGAGAGTGACAGAGAGAGTGAGAGTGAGTGAGAGAGAGAGAGCAGGAAGAGCACAGAGAACAAGGAGAAGCCTATAAAAACAATGAGTTTTCTCTGATGATGAGCTCGAGCGAGAGGAGAGATAGAAGAATGTGAGAGAGAGAGGGATAGAGAGACAGACAGAGAGAAAGAGAGGAAGAGGAAATACGAAGAGAAAAAAAATTGAGGGAGAGAGAAGTAAAGAAGACGCATGCATTAAGTAGTCAGTAGATAGAGTAGTGGATGAGCAAAGATGAAAAGGGACCGAAGTTGATAAGTGTGGAGGGTCAAGAATGGAGTGCAAAATAGAGCAAGAGAGAAATCGAGAGAGGGAGAGAGAGAGCAAAATATAAAGATATTGAAAGCGAAAAGGGAGGGCTTGACCAAGAGAGAGAGAGAGAGAGAGAGAGAGAGAGAGAGAGAGAGGCAAAGCAATAGAGATACAGAGAAAGAGAGAGAAAACTACGCAACAACCGCTCCTCCATTCTCATATCCCAAGTGCCCACTCCCAAACACCTCTCTCTCTCTCTCTCTCTCTCTCTCTCTCTCTCTGTTGACCGGTGGTTCTCCATCATTACAGCCTCAGATCACTCACTCACTCCAAGAGATACTCCTCACCGGCTGCCGAATAGCTTGCATCCAAGGGCTTATTAGCATTTTGGTTCCCTGAAGTATCTCTTTCTCTCACTCTTCTCTCTCCTCTCTCTCTCTCTCGCTCTCTCTCTCGCTCTTTCTCTCTCGCTCTCTCTCTCAATCTCGTTCCTTCCCTCTCCCTCTCTCTCTATCCTTCGACGTTCATCACATAACTTCATCCATTCCATCCTTGCGGACTGGTAGTTTTATCGAGGAGAAAAACAATTTGGATAGTAAACCGCCCCGTCCGTAGTGTAAAAACGCCTACCTAGACCAATCGACCACCTTGGGCCTCTGGATATAAACTAACCAGACACTCTTCTTCACTCACTATTACGCGATGCATTGCAACGATTTCTGGACGCTTGCAGTAAAGAACGGATATTAGCGTTCTCTCATCCCTTCCCTCACTTTATTGCTTTCTGTCATTATTCTGTTCCTTTCATTTCCTACTCTCTCACCATTTCTCTCTATCTCTCATCTCTCTCTCTCTCTCTCTCTCTCTCTCTCTCTTTCTCTCTCGTTCCTCTCTCTCTCTCTCTCGCTTCTCTCTCTCTGCCTCTCTTTTGCTGTTAGACCCCTCCCCATTTTTGCCAAAAATTATATAGTCTCCTGAAAACTCACTCCTGCCCTTATTTCTTCATTTCCTTCAGACGCCCAACCTTCTCTGCAATTCCAGGACATTCTTGAGCTTCTTCGAGGCATTTCCAAATTCTTTACCTTCCTTCGAGTTCCTCATCATTCATCATTTCGTTTTCTTTTCCGTCCACTTATCATTTTCTCCTGAACTTCAGTCTGCTATAATCTTCTGTTTTTTTTTCTATTTTGTTTGTTTCTAGTTTGGCATACTTTTATTTCTGTTTTGTCTTTCAAATTCTTTCTAACTTCTTTATATCGGAAAGCAGCCTTGTGTCTAAGGAAAAATTTGTTTCAAAGAAATAAATTTTTTCTTCTTCAAAAACCACCTCACCGTTGATTCTGTAAGATCTGAAAGAACGATCTGTTAAAAAATTTTAAGTTTGGCCCTATTCCAAAAATGCACGTAGACCTACCGAATACAGAGATTTTTAATGCAAACTTTTAATATTCAGCCTTTCCACTCGGTCTTTATCCCTTTGTTCGCCTTCTCTATTACCTCGCATATCTCTGCTCTCTCTCTCTCCTTTCTCTCTCTCCCCCCTTTCTCTTACTCATTCTCTCTCTCTCTCTCTCTCTCTCTTTCTCTCTCTCTCCCTTTCCTTTCAATCACCCGCCCTCCCCCCTTTTTTCGCAGTCGGCTGTATTCTCCAGACCGCCTCCGAGGAGAGCAGAGGCGTCTTCAGGAAGGCATCTAAGGCTTATTCTGCCTCAGGCCAAAAATGTTTATACAAAAACTCACTCCACCTCGGCAGTGGAGCGTTTCCTCTCTTTCCCTCCTCTTTCTCTCTCTGTCTTTTTCTCTCTCTCTGTCTCTCTCGCTTTTTCTCTCTCTCTCTCGCTCTCTCTTTCTTTCTCATTCTCTCTCTTTCTCTCTCTCTCTCTCTCTCTCTCTCTCTCTCTCTGTTTCGCTCTCTCTCATCCTCACGATCTCGAATTCACGGACGTGTGTGTCAGACAATGAGACAAAGGAGATATGGACTTGTGCGTCGTATCCGCTGGCGCAGCTGTTCAAGCTTTTCCTTGTTTATCAGCATCTGCAATCTCTCTCTCTCTCCCAATCTCTCTCTCTCTCTATCTCTCTCTCCCAATCTCTCTCTCTCTCTCTTTCTCTTTTCTCCCTGTTTTTTAAACTCTCTCTACTTCTCCTCCCTCTCTCTCTCTCCCTCTCTCCTGTCGTCTCCTGTATTCTCCGCGTTCTTTGTATTTTTAAAGTGCCTGCTCGACTCGATTTTAGTACATGCTATTACAAGCGAGGGAGCGAGAGAAATTGAGACACCGAGATGAGAGATAAAAAGAGATATCGAGAGAAGAGATAGAGAAAAAGAGAAGAGAGTAAGAGAAAGCATGAAAGAAAGAGAGAGAGATAGAAGGAGAGAGAGAGAGAGAGAGAGAGAGAGTCCTGCTTCCTCTTGCTGCCAGGCATATGCACCACATACTGACTCTGTCTCTTATTTCCATTTTCCTCGCCCACATCTTCCACCTACCACAGTACACGTAATACATATGTATTTACATAGCATGTATTGCAAGAGAATAGGTTCCACATTCACGGAAAGAAGATCTTCCTCTCTTTCATTATCTTACACACTCTCTCTCTCTCTCGTTTATCTCTATCTCTCTTTCTCTCTCCCTTTCCTTTCTTCCTCTCTCTCTCTCTCCCTCTTCCTTTCTCTCTCTCCCTCTCTCTCTTTCTCTATCTCTCTCTCTCACTCTTTCTCCCTCGCACTCTCGCTCTCAATTCCTACGAGACAATATAAGTAATAGTGTCAGCGAGAAGATGTACTAACAAAATGTGTGCAAAGGTATAGCCAAACATAGATAGATTCCTTCTGCTGAACGCAGTAGGTTTAATTAGAAAGAGACAGAAGAATAAAAAGATATCCTGGCGATGAAATGTTTATAAGTTCAATGGCTGAAAGTAATGAAGAAAGAGAGAGAGTTCCCATTTCCTATTTGATGGTCGTTCTCTCTCTTTTTTCACTCTTTCCCTGACTCTCTCTTCCTCTCCCTCTCTCTCCCTCTCTCTTTCTCTCTTTCGCTCTCTCCCCTCTCTATCTTTCTCTCTCTTCCCTCATAAGCCTCCTCTCCTCCTTGACTCCAAGACACTGCCTGCTTAACTGGTCGTGACATGCCTGTGTTCATTGCCAGAGGGGGCAGTGTGCTTTCGTCGTTCGCACGCTCTTGCCTTCTTTCATCTTTCATGCTAATGTGTCTGCTGCAGCGGCAGATGTTCCAAGAGAAGCCGTTCCCCTCTTCCGCCCTCCCTTCACCTTCTTTGCTTCTTGCAACAGCTTGCAATCTTTGCTCATATTCTCCTTTTTTGCAAGCCTTTATAAAGGAGTCCAACAATTCACTCTTTTAAATTCGCGCTAACAAAAATCTAACTTATCGCTGTCTGGTCTCTTACATTTTCTCCACCCTCTTCTTTTTGCAAAACTTTCTTCTGGCAGCTCCTTGTTTTCCATGGTTGCATGTCATGTCGGGGAGAGAAAGGGAGAGAGAGAGAGGGAGAGGAGAGAGAAAAAGAGAGAAAAAGAGAGAGAGTGTGAGAGAGAGAGAAAGAGAAAACGAGAGAAAGGAAAAGAGAAAAGGAGAGAAAGAAAGAGAGAAAGACAGAAGGAGAAAGAACACAACATCTTTAAGCGCATCATCTCGGTCTTTAATCTTGTTTCAAGGCGCACAAAATAGTTCCTCCTATAAGCTTCCCTCAGAAATCTATTTCCGTGTTCGTTTTTGGAAACAAGAAATTGTTTAACAAAATAATAAAAAATAAAGCTATATTTCAAATGGGTATTTTGGCCACATTCCGGGCCATAAATCTTATGGTTAGAAAAAAAAAGAAAAAAAAGATTAATAGCTAATGATGGTCACATAAAGCTTGTCTTCTCTCCTTCACCCCCTCCCCTCCTACCCTTTCCCCTCTGGGGCAATCGTGGAAAACATCATAACAGCCTACGGGAGAAGGTTGAGGAGTTTGTTGTCCACCTCGACGGTGCGTGTTGAGCGTAAACGAAATAGCACACAGCTGTAGAAGTGGCGTGGATTCTTTGGATATCATCTGCATTCGACAGCTTATAATTGAACGGATTACTTTGACTGAAGCTTACCGAACGAGAAAATAGAAAAAGAAAACAAATTCAAATGCTCCTCATCTTAATCTTCTCTTCAAGATATTTTATTTATCATGCTAAGATTGATGCAGTTTGAAAATACATTTTCTAAATTCAATATTATTTTTATGAGTAGCTGAGGGTGGCAAAAAAAGTTTCCAGAGTTAATCGTTCTGGAAGTAAAATTTTCTCGCTATACTACATATGTACATCATAGCAGCCTATTTCGTGTCGTGTCTAGAGAAGAGAAAAGCGGCTCTTACGGCAATTGGCACCACTTTTCACAAGACCTCCTCCACCAGCATCACCAAAAATGGCACGGCACCTCGGGGAGCTAGGCTATTCTTTCGTGCTCTTTTATTCTTTCGTCTTCTCGGATTTCTCTCTCTCTCTCTGCGTTTGTTTCTCTCATTATTTCTCTCTCCCTCTTTTTCTTTCTCACACACACACACACTCTCTGGTTCTCTCAGTCAGTCTCCCTTTCTCCGTCTGTCACTCTCTCTCTCTCTCTGTCTCTCTCTCTCCCTCTCCTCTCTTCATCCCTCCCTTTCAGCACGGCACACAATTCAAACCGCTGCTACTATTGTGTAGAGATGTGTGCGGCAGACAATGTTGTCGCTCTCTTTTTTTCTCCCTCCTTCCACCACTTTTTGCCATCATGTGCACAGCATATTTATGCAGTTGTAGTGCGCGCGACCGAATCGGAGGGCATTCTCTAGCTGTCTGGGATTCCTCCCTTACTCTCTTTCTCTCTCTCTCTCTCCGTCTCTCTTTCTCTCTCTCTCTCTCTCTCTCTCTCTCTGGCTCTCCCCCCTTTCTCTCTCTCCCACTCCTTCCCTGTCTTACAATCTCTCTCAATCTGTATCTCTCTCGCTTTCTTTCTGTCTGCCCTCTCTTCTATCTATCTCTCTCTCCCGGAGTGCATTGAATATGCTATCTGCTGGCTCAGCTCTCGAGACATGGAATGTCCACTTGCCCACAGAGAGCCATCGTGTCCGTGCCCAGCCATATGTAATCCGATTGGGGATAAACATCGGGATGCCCCCCCCCCTCCCACCCAAGGCAGCAGAGATTCAGGAAGTATGTATGTAGCAGAGCCAGAGGGGGAAGAGGACCAAAGAAAGATCTTTGCCCTCCTCTCCCCCCCCCCCCCTCCTCTCTTCCTCTGCTTCTCTCGTACACAGCAATCTAGCAATCTCCTTCCTTGTCCATTAGCTCCCTCCCCCCCCTACCCCCTTCAACTTTTCCTTGTCTCTGCAAATGTATTCTCGCGATATCAGTCTTTTATATCGTTGGCATAAACTGTAAAAAAAATTTTTTTTTCAGGTAACAGAATGTTTCCACTCTGTTGGCAAAAGCTATGATAATGTTTTCAAAATTTCAGTATAAAACAGCAAAACAGGTTCGGTACTTTTGTTTTTTTTCCATTGTTATCCAACCCGCATGGGTGACAATATAACCTTTCGGAGACTCTCTTCTATCACTCTCTTACTATCTCCCATTTCAATCTCACGCTCCTCCCTCGTTTATCCACTCTCTCTCTCTCTCTCTTTCTCTTCACTTGTACATTTCCGACAACCTAGACCCGCCGGCTTCAGCATATAGCAGACGTAGATAATGCAATTACAAATACGGACGCATACGCATGCGCCCGTTACTTCCGTTCTCGTATTCCTCGTGCGCGTTTCATTTCACGTTCTCCTTCTTTTCAAATTAATTCATCCCTAATGTTTGAGAGTCATTCGCCTTTGCTCTCTTCAATTAATTAATTCTTTTAACGACTTTGCCATAAATTAGAAGCAATATTCTAAACTTACTAAAAAAAAGTCAAGTGGTAGTCCAGGGACATAAACAAGTACAGTAATCCAGATCCTTTAAAAAAGAGTATTGAATGTTTTTTTCTTCTTCTGAATATCGTCGTATTCGCGTGGACGCTTTTGAAATTCAAGGAAAAGCGCGCGAATTCTAAATTAGTTTTTTTTTAAATACAGATTTAAATAACTACCAAAATGGCCACCGGCGTCACGGCACCACCATTGCCGTCGTCTCGCTCACTCGCAGACATGCGCGCGGTCGCCGCGGACAATCTCGATCGCATCCGAGAGACGCTCACTGGACTCAATCCAAAGGTTCGCTCTCTTTCTCTCTCTCTCTCTCTCTCTCTCTCTCTCTCTCTCTGTCTTTCACTCTCTCTCTGTCTCTATTTCTCTCTCTCTTTCTCTGTTTTTTCTCTTTTTCTCTTTCTCTGTCTCGCCAAATCTCTCTCTCTCTCTCTCTCTTGCTCTCTTTCTCTCTCGTGTTCTCTCTTTATCCTCCTAATTCTCTCTCTCTCTCTCTCTCTCTCTCTCTCTCTCTTTCTTTTAATCTCCGTCTCTTCCACTGTCCCTCTCACGCTCTCCTCTCCGCTCTCTAGGACATCGTGCCAATCCTGGTCGCTCGCCGCGTCCTCATGGCACACGAGATGCGCACGGTCTATTCCAAGGTGACTGGCGGGAAGAATTAAATTCAAATAAAACATTTACCTTAGTACCGTTACTTATTTAAAAGGCGAGCCAAATAAGCAAAAAACGAATAAAGTAGATAAATAAATCATTAAAGGCTTCAGGCAAAAAGGCCAAATCGGAGGGCATTCACTAGCTGTGAATTCAAACGTGATTTTGGAGTCAGGCAAAAAGGCGCGAATTCAAACGTGAGTTGCTGGGGTCAGGCAAAAAGGCGCGAATTCAAACGTGAGTTGCTGGGGTCAGGCAAAAAGGCGCGAACTCAAACGTGAGTTGCTGGGGTCAGGCAAAAAGGCGCGAATTCAAACGTGAGTTTTTGGGGTCATACAAAAAGGCGCGAATTCAAACGTGATTTTTTTAGGAGAGCCGCGCCGAGCAAGTAGACGCGCTGATCGAGTTGCTTAAGACGAAGAATCACTGGGTCGGCCCGATGACCGACGCGCTCATCCGTAATGGCCAAGCGCCCGTCGCCAAGCAGCTGCTCGCCATGCAGGCGACGTGTGCCTGAGCGTCGCGTTTGAAAGGCATCTCGGTCCCGTAACGACGATCTCCCGGCATACTGTAACTGCGTCGACATCCCGTAATGATCTACTGGCATACTGTAGCCTTCGTCTTGTAATGGATTCTACCTATTAATTAAAAGGTTTATTACTGAAGAAATTCACTACCGAGCACCCGTTTTGGCATCATAATTTTTAATAAAAAAAATGTTAACTGAGAAAGATAAGTCATGAATACCTATGAATAAGTATAAATGTTCTAGAAAAATATAAAAGCTCCCGAAATATTCCTTTTTTTTCTAATTTCGATTGATGAAGAGAATAAACTTTCGTCTTGGAGTGTGCACTTGGCCCAGACTGAAAAAAGCATATTTTAGTAATATATTAGTAATATATGCTTTCCAGGTGCTTGGATGTTTGGTATTCTAATGTTATCCGAATTATTCTGTATGTATGTATGTTTAGCATTACAATTTTGTCTAACCAGGGAATGGTCAGAAACCCTGGAAACCAAAATTAATAGTTTTTCGTCCATCGTTAAAGGAGGTCATAAAAAGATGCGGAATCGAAAAATAAACAGCTAAATCGATATACGCAAAAAGTTAAAACCCTTTAAAGTTTCATAAAAGTTTTGCTGCTAGTGAAATAGCGATCTTAAAAACTGTTTTAAGATTTTTAAGAACGAGTTGTGGCCTAGTGGATAGTGAGCGGGGCTGAAAATTTTTTAGCGCGAGTTCGATACCCCTTCAGTACAACTTTTTTTCCTTTTTGTATAAGAGCATTTTCGAGTGTTGATAATGTAGAACTTTTTTTTACTTTTTTAAAAGTTTGAATTTAAAAAAAAAACAAGAATATATAGTACATACATACATACATATTATCCGAATGTACAAATACGCATACATTCGGATAATTTAAATTTAAAGAATGGTTTCATTTGCAAAGTGCATTATCTTTCTGATAATGCTAGAAGAGCAAATGATGTTCATTAAACACTCGAAAATGCTCTTATACAAAAAGGGAAAAAATGTTGTACCGAAGGGGTATCGAACTCGCGCCCAAAAATTTTCAGCCCCGCTCACTATCCACTAGGCCACAACTCGTTGTTAAAAATCTTAAAACAGTTTTTAAGATCGCTATTTCACTAGCAGCAAAACTTTTATGAAACTTTAAAGGGTTTTATCTTTTTGCGTATATCGATTTAGCTGTTTATTTTTCGATTCCGCATCTTTTTATGACCTCTTTTAACGATGGACGAAAAACTATTAATTTTGGTTTAAAGGGTTTCTGACCATTCCCTGGTAAGACAATTCTCAAGACAATGACTTCAAGACAATGATTGTCTAAGACAATGTTCTTTGTGTGTGCGTGTGCGTGCCTTCCACATAAACGTTCTTATTCATGTCCAAGCATATTATATGTATATTCATTAGATCAACAGCGATTTTTCAATGCAGACAAGTGGTGCGAAGCATAAACAGAAATAAATTACATTATTTAAAATTATATTAGAAAATGCAAAATTACACTATAAAACTATAAAATCTGAGGGGTTTGCAAAATAAAAGCAAATATTGCCTCGCAAATTTTAACAATTTTACATTTGCATTCAAAATTCACAAAGCAAAATGTGACCATAGAATTTGCAATGTAAAATGTCACAATGCAGCTTCAGGGACTACAGCTAATCAACTGAAAGTTCCATCCGAAATTTGTTGTTGCGAAACCAACGAAACATTGTAATTTGTGTTAGGAAACTGTTCACTTTCAATATATACATATATTCCACGAACATTTTAACCTTTTCATGGAAAAACGGTTTCTTGAAGTTAAACACGACATTTTGGCACCAATTTATAAATTTTGCACTCAGCAAGCAGTGATATCGCTCAAAAAAAGGAAGAAAAATTGGCACAAAATAACAGAAAAGTGAAACTGCCTTTGCAACTCCATATATTAACGCTTTCTATAGTATTTATTTGGTCACATTAAAAATCATGTGATACAAGAACTAAGAACTGGAAATATTTTCAATTTTATTCCGTTCTGAGATCAATGGATAGTAAAAAAGTTTGAAGGAAGCCGACCGAGCTCGCAGTGGAAGAATGATGAAAATATGAAAAAAAAGAAGAAAATTTGCAAAGCAAAAGTTATAAAGAAAATTTGCAGGCCAAATTTACGAAATAATAAGGTCATTATGAGGTTTCTGGGATGATTGCTGATTACCTGGAAGTTTTGACCCTAAGTTTTAGTTCACAATGTCACGAAAAATTAAAGTTTTCGTTTTTCTAACTTCATTATGCGAAACAATAGGTGCTTTGAAAGTGCATCTTGGGCAGTATAAAAGGGAAGAATTTGTTCATTTACTCGTCAACTTCCTTTTGTTCTCCTCGAGGGATCTCCGGAAGAAATCGTCTGCTGCTGAGGTTACTTTCCAACCTCCTCCCTCTCACTTTACCTCTCATCTCCTCCCTCCCTCTCACTTTCCCTTCCCTTCTCCCCTCTCACTTTCACTTTTCATTTTCCCTTTCTCCTTATCCTTCTTCTTTCCCATTCTTCCAATATCCCTTTTTCACGGAAGCTGTATCATCTCTTCCGCTCCTTTCTATATAAGTAAAAAATTATCCTAATCATCTTAAAACATTTCCATCGTTAATGATTGGGCAGGCAGGAATAACATGATTGCATCATTTCAGTGGCCTTCGCTGAACACAGTCGGTTGCTTGCCATGCCTTCTCTCCGCCTTCTCTTCCTTCTCTTGCTTCAGCTTGGCCTTCTCCATGGCGTCTTGTTCAGTTCTTCCAAATAGAACGGCATCAAAGTTCCACCCAATTACGACATGTTAGAACATTTAGTTACTTTACTACTAAAGTTACTTTAGTACCAAGGTTATTACTTTGGTAATTTCCTTTTCAGTCCTAAATTCCGTCGACATGATGCCGCCTTCATGGCGTCCGCGAAAGGCCAGCCCGACTGCTCCAAATGCGACATGTTCGACTGCGACTGGTGCGATTCCGGATGCTGCACGCCCCTTGAGAAGAAGTGAAGACAAGGAGAAGGAGAAGCAGACGGCCAGCACCCGAAGGCTTCTCCTTATACCACAACGTTGAATAAAAGATCATGCATGCAAGTAGAAGAAATATACATAAATACATCTTATTCGGCCACCTAATAAGGCAAGGCGACAGCAAAACACTTTTGCTGCTAGCGTACACACAGAAATGAAATGTATGTGATGCGTGAGAAAACATTTCATGTGTTGAAAGATATACGAAGTCATTGAAAATAAAAGGGGGTTTAAACACAAATTTTAAGCAAAGTTGAAAAATATCAGGGCATGATGAGACATTGAAGTTATTAGCTTTTCATAGCATCCGTCTCCTGATTTATCCCCTCACATCGAATTTTTTCTTCAAAAGACGACAATGATTACAGTTGGAGATTGTCCGTTTTCAAAATTCACAGAGCAAAATGTGACCATAGAATTTGCAATGTAAAAAAAATTTGAATTTGAAAAATAAAATGTCATAATGTGGTTTCAGGGAAGATTACGCTCATCACTGAAAGCTCTAATAGACATTTCTTGTTGCCAAACCCTCGAAACATTGAAATGTGTGCCAGGAAACTCTTTACTTTCAATATATACAAACATATATTCCACGAACATTTTAAACTTTTCATGGAAAAACGGTTTCTTGAAGTTAAACATAACATTTTGGCACCAATTTATAAATTTTACACTCATCAAGCAGTGATATCGCTCAAAAAAGGTAGGAAAATTGGCACAAAAAAAAACAGAAAAAACAAAACTGTTTTTGCAATTCGGTCCATTAACACTTTCTATATTATTTTTCTGGTCCCATTAAAAATCATGTGATACAAGAACTATGAACTGGAAATATTTTCAATTTTAATCCGTTCTTGGATCAATGGATAGTAAAAAAGTGGGAAGGAAGCCGACCGAGTTCGCAGTGGAAGAATGATGAAAATATGAAAAAAAGAAGAAAATTTGCAAAGCAAAAGTTATAAAGAAAATTTGCAGGCCAAATTTACGAAATAATAAGGTCATTATGAGGTTTCTGGGATGATTGCTGATTACCTGGAAGTTTTGACCCTAAGTTTTAGTTCACAATGTCACGAAAAATTAAAGTTTTCTTGTTCCTAACTTCATTATGCGAAAAAAAAATGGGTGCTTTGAAAGTGCATCTTGTGCAGTATAAAAGCGAAGGATTTGTTCATTTGCTCGTCAACTTCCTTTTGTTCTCCTCGAGGGATCTCGGGAAGAAATCTGCAGCTGCTGAGGTTACTTTCCAACCTCCTCCCTCTCACTTTCCCTCTCATCTCCTCCCTCCCTCTCACTTTCCCTTCCCTTCTCCCCCTCTCACTTTCACTTTTCATTTTCACTTTTTCCTTATCCTTCTTCTTTCCCATTCTTCCATTATCCCTTTTTCACGGAAGCTGTATCATCGCTCCCGTTCCTTTCTCAATAAGTAAAAAAATTATCCTAAATCATCTTAAAATATTTCCATCATTAATGAGGGGGCAGGCAGGAATAACATGATTGCTTCATTTCAGTGGCCTTCGCTGAACACAATCGGTTGCTTGCCATGCCTTCTCTCCGCCTTCTCTTCCTTCTCTTGCTCCAGCTTGGCCTTCTCCATGGCGCCTTGTTCGGTTCTTCCAACCAGAACGGCATCAAAGTTCCGCCCAATTACTACATGTTAGAATATTTAGTTACTTTAGTACAAAAGTTACTTTATTACCAAGGTTATCACTTTAGTAATTTACTTCAGTACTAAAGTTGCACTTAATTTGCACAGGAATCGCATGCACGGCGCGAACATCATGAAGCGCGACCCTAACCCGTGCGGTGGGTGCATCTGGAAAGATTGCCCAATAGTGACGGATGACTGCGAACTGGGTTGTTGCCCGGTCGCTGGGTTGTACAAGAAGTAGCTGCTCGCTTCCATCATGGCTCCCGCTAATGTCTCATTTGTTTGAATAAAGAAATCTTTAAGAACACACAGACTTTCGATGGAATTGAAATGTCAAAGTCTTTATACAAAAAAACCTAAGAATAGTAAAGCAAATTTGATTTTGAAAAAAGCCAATTTTCTCTGTTGGAGCTTTGCCAAATTATTGTTGTATTTTAATCCGTTCTTGGATCAATGGATAGTAAAAAAAGTGGGAAGGAAGCCGACCTAGCTCGCAGTGGAAGAATGATAAAAATAGAAAATTTTGAAAAAATTTGCAAAGCAAAAGTTATAGGCAAGATTTGCTGACGAAAATTTGCAGGCCAAATTTACGAAACAATAAGGTTATGTCCAAGCATATTATACATACATATATTCATTAGATCAGCAGACCGATTTGGATGCAGACAGGCGGAGAGAAGCATAAAGAGAAATAAATTACATTATTTAAAATAAGATTTGGAAATGAAAAATTACATAATTCATCGAGAGCAAGCATAACTAAAATCTGAGGAGTTTGAAAAATAAAAAAAAAAGCAAAGATTGCCTTGCAAATTTTACAAGGCAATATTTGCATTCAAAATTCACAAAGCAAAATGTGACCATACAATTTGCAATGTAAAATGTCACTATGCGGCTTCAGGGAAGAATGCTAATCAACTGAAAGTTCTAGGAAGGAAGCCGACCGAGCTCGCAGTGGAAGAATGATGAAAATAAAAAAAATAAAATGTGCAAAGCAAGAGTTATAAAGAAAGTTTGCAGGCCAAATTTATGAAATAATAAGGTCATTACGAGATTTCTGGGATGATTGCTGTTTAAAGGAGGGCGATCACCGAAAAGTCATTGCCGATTTATGAAAGATCATAGCTGTTTTCGAATAGTCTCGGGCATGAGGAAAAAGAAAAGGCAAATGAAAAAGCACAAAAAAGTTCCACATTAGTAAACGGTGTCTTACAAAGCTCTTACAGAGCAAGGTATGGCGTATATTCTCAAGGCTTATTTAATTTTAATTCACTCACTGGACGATGCGAATATATGCCTGATGATAAAATTTATTCTAGTAGATTTTCAAAAAAGCTCGCATACTTACTAGGCATCGATGAAACTTTGAAAGAAGATGGGCTAACAGTTGTTCCTGGAAAGTATCGTGTTCATGTTGCAAAGGAAATGTTATTCATTTATGCAAGTATTGTTGAAAATCAGATTGTTTCAAACACTCTATCTCCTTTATTAAAAATTGTTCCGATTAATGCTAATCATGGAGAAAATGTGCATTTATCCTTTTCTAGACCTCAGTACATAAATGTAAAGTCTAAAGATTTCGAAAGTATTCATGTCCATATAAAAACAAGTGAAGACGACATCGTAGCATTTCATTCTGGATATTCCTGCATAATATTACATTTCCGTCCAAAGATTTCATGCACATACATTTTGATCCTAATAGTTCTATTGATTGGTCAGATGTGTTCCTTGAGCAAGCGCGTCAAAGCGGTTCTGGCTTTCGTGGTTTTCCTTACCAGCGTGGCAGTTCTGGCATTGGTGGACTACTCTCAAAACTATTCACGGCCATTTTGCCAATTGCGAAACGCGTCGGAAGAAGTGTCGCTACTGAAGCACTTACGGCTGGCGAACAAATAGTTGACGATATTAACCGTGGACGTAATTTTAAAGATTCGATAAAGGAACATGGTGGAAATGCTTATAAAAGCTTGGCAGTACGTGGAAAAGCTCGACTTCAAGATGGAAGTGGTAGAAAACGAAAAAAGAAGAGAAAAGTGTCTAAAAAGAAACAAATAGTTAAGCGACGTAAACGTAAACCTGTTAGAAAGTATAAAAGACTTGTTAAGATTAAAAAATCTTCATTTCCTCGAGACATTTTTTCTAAATAATGGGTAAACTTTTGGATGCAAAGTCACCACCTGCTATTCGTATCGAATTGGCTCTCTTTGAAGTACCGGTTACTCAAGTTGTTCTAGATTCAGCTTGTTGGCTCTCCATTCCACCAAGTACACCTGTTAATAATAGCGGACCTTATTTGTTTAATGTTCTCGACTCTCGACACTACTTGCAATGTTCTAAAACTTATATTGCAATGAAACTGCGTATTGTTCGTACAGATACAACTGATGTGGCTGATTATGCGTTTACAAATTATATAGGTGCAACTTTCTTTTCACAAGTAAATTTGGAAGTGAATAACCAGCAAATATTTGAGTGTAGTCAGTATGCATACAAGTCATACCTTGAAACCCTCTTAACTCACAGCACTGATAACAAATATGGTGTTTTGCAAGCTGCAGGGTTTTTTGAAGATAATGCCAATGTCGATTCGGCTTCCAATGGACGTGTATCTGCCGCAAAATCAGGAGATATTGATGTGATAGCGAAAGTTCACATTGATCATTTTTCAACCGATAGGCTACTTGTTCCACCCTTGAATTTACAATTTACTTTTCATAAAAATGCTGACAATTTTGTCTTGGAGTCTCATGACGTTAATGCAAAAACAGATAATGTTAAAGTTGAAGTAGTTTCAATGAAGCTTTTAATTAGAGCTGTTGACGTAATTAGTTCAGCAAACCTTGCACTTGAAAATAGTCTTCGTTCTTATCCCGCACGTTACCCTTATAAGCGTACTCGTGTGAGAGTTGTTGCAGTACCTGGTGGTAAATATGACCTTCTATATTCTACTATTTTCACAGATATTATTCCTAGAAGGCTAATTATTGGACTTGTTGGAACTAAAGCTTTTGAGGGTACTTTGAACTACTCCCCATTTAATTTCGGTCATTATAATGTTACTGAAGTTTCGATTGATGCGGGTGGCGTCACTTTCCCTGGACAACCTGTAAAAACTAATTTTAAGAATGGAGCTTATGCAGAGTCTTTCCTCATGTTCTATGAGAACATTGGTGCAATAAGTGAGAATAGAGATCTTGCAATAACTTATGAACAGTATGGTAAAGGTTTTACATTATTTGCCTTTAATCTATCACCATCTGATTATAATAATGATTTTGAAATTATACGTAGTGGTACTACTCAAATTGCAATGAGATTTTCCGAAAAGACCCCCGATAACGGGATGCAACTTGTCATTTATGCTGAATACGACGGCATGTATCAGGTTATTGATTTTTGGCGCGTTGAATGCCTACTCCATGTTACACTCTGTATCGTTTGTGTCTGCCACGTGTTAAATTTTTAATAGGGCCCTTTCCAGATCGACGCGTATCTAAACGTGTTCTCAGACGCACAGTGAAGAATGTCACGTTTCGTGAGCTTCCGTACATTCTGCGAGATCCGACTCGACATCGACTTTAGCGTACCCCTTTGTGAACATGAGATCGAACAGATCAACGAGGAACTCTGCCCTCGTCGTGTTCGCACCTGCCACTTGTCCCACGACTTTGATCTTAGCCACCCGAAAATGCTTCCAAAGGCCAACTCGTTCAAGAGGATCACGGTAGGCATGGAGGTGCGTAGCCGTCAGAACTCTCTCGGAAATCGGCCGGTTACCCTTACTGTGAAGGTTCGTTTTTTTCATTTCTTTCTACTTTAAAATACCTTATATGCAGGACTATTATTACGCCAAACATGGCGTCAACATTCTGATTCCCAACGCCCCGATCGTCTGCGAACATGGCGGAAATGTCTACCCGATCGACGTGCTCGAGATTGCCTACTAAATGTATTTAAGGGATGTATATTATTGTTTGTTATTATGTACTGATAAATATGTATGAATCTCTTACGAATATCGAACTTGACAAATTGATGGGAAACTGTTTCATAACAAGAAATTATTACATTGGGAGTTTTCCCTGTGATACTTTAACTCCTGTTCCTAAAAAATTACCTTTTTGTGTTATATTTAATACCGGGGACTCAACAAGCCCTGGAGAGCATTGGGTTTCAGTATTTGTTGATAAAACAGGAATTGTTGATTATTTTGATTCTACAGGTGACGTTATGTCTGAACAGATAAGTTCATGGCTTTCATTATTTAATATAAGAAGGGACTTTAATATGAGAGTGCAAGGAATAAATAGCGAAGTATGTGGATATTATGCCATGTTTTTTCTTTATAACCGATGTTCAGGCAAATCAATTAATATTATTAGAAAAATGTTTAGTCAAACAAATTTTGGTCAAAATGATCGATTTGTACTTCATTGGTATAAACATCAGTTACAGAGATGTATAAATAGACCTCTCACTTCTCTCTAGTCATACATGATGTCTGACCGAAAGAATCCTGTTGAGGCTAAGAAGCCTGAGTCTGCTATTACTCCTTCTGTTGAAATTAAGTCGGAGAAAGAATCTGTTAAGATTGAAGCTGAAAAGCATCTTCATTGTGGTGACTGTGATATTGCAACTGGTTTTAGTCTCCGTAGGAATATGAGGCGTATGAATCATACTGAGGAGAGAACCACTCGTTATATTCGACCCGTTTTAACTATTAACCTATTGGTTGACGAGCAAGAAAACCTTTATGTTCAGTTTCGTGACGTGTAATGTCTCAATCCTCTGAGTCTTCTACTTCATCCCATACAAGAAAACGTAGAAAGGAATCTCATAAGGTTTGAATTATTAAATTGTATTAATTACCATATTTTTATTTATTTTAGAAATCTTTTAACGATCTGGTGGAAGCTTACAAGACACCCGAAATTATTCGTCCTGCGATTATCCGTGCCCAGTATTTAATATTCTTGGCGGTTTGTCAAAAGTGTGCAAAGAGAAATGCCTCTACCTCTACATCACGTAAAATTACTCTTACTTTATCTGAACCTTGTCATCAAGCAAATCGGAATATACAGACAACAATTTTTCACAATATCGTTGTGAAGAATGGAAACGATCGTCTCAACATTTAGTGTTAACTATTCAACAGTGGAAGACGGTAATGTCTCAGGTATGTCTTTATATTTTCTATTTTTTATAACTTTTAAATTTTAAGAGACAACTGGACCCCTCAATGGAACAACTTGCTGGAAACTGGCATGAACCACCTGGAATCGCAGATATTCGCTGTCTCAATTTTCCTCGAACCCTTATTGTTCATTTATGCCGTGTATGTGCAAAATTTAATGCCGAACAGCAAGATGGAAAGATTGAATTGATTCTTTGTCAAACCTGTTGTGTTACTTACAAAACTGTGAACAATATCATCTTTTATAATATTCGTGTTAAAAATGTTGATGATTCATTGCAATAAATATATTTTTTAAATGTTTGAGAATTACATGACGATGTAAAATGGTTGAAAATGTTGAAAGGTATGTACACTTATACATTCCACAACGAGCATACAGAAAATTATGAAGCATCTTGACAAGAAGACAAAGTAGTGTGTTGGTACTGTCTTTGTTGGGTGATCCTTAAGGTCCCCGGTTCGAGTTCTCTCAATCAAGGACTTTTGTGTTCTTTGATTCATGTAATGGGTGGAGCTTGGGATACGGAAGTGAGAGATTATAGAGAAAGAGAGAAATGGGCGTGGCTTAGAGATCCGGAATAGTGATTCATTGTTAAGTCTGTCTCCTTGAAGTGTGGTTGCTTTGTTTGAGAGAGAGAGATAGATTTAGAGAGTGACGTCATTTAGTTACATGTATGTATGTGAGTCATTGTGATTATGAAATGTGGGCGGAGCTTAATTACGTTACGTTACTTTACGTTACGTTAGGGGCGGGGCCTATTTACGAAAGGGGCGGGGCCTATTTACGTTAGGGGCGGGGCCTATTTACGTTAGAGGCGGGGCCTATTTACGTTGGGGGCGGGGCTTATTTACGTTAGGGGCGGGGCATGTACTGAACACAAACTATAATCACAAACTACAATGATCACAACACAAAGCACAAAGATCACATTCTGGTCACCAAGACCCCCACTATCATCATAGGATGCATTCGAGGAACGTCTAGAGCTGAGATGTTAGACTGTTGGGGGGGAGGCACTATTGGAGGGGAGGGGGGGGGGTTCTACTAGAGGGAGAGGTTCTATTTTTCAATCGCTTTATCAGAGGGGGGGAGTATTGTTAGAGGGGGGGGGGTAATAATAGAGAAAATACGGTATATAGTATTTGTATACTCTTTAAGGTAGTCCTTTACCACAACTGCTGCATGCGCACAGTGATTGACGGTAGATTTACATCCGATCCCTGCGAGGACCCGACTGAGAACACAGGACCCTGCCGTAACCAACGAATCGAAATACTGCGTGTTTATCACCAGCAAACAGTTTTGTCGCCTCATTCACTTGCATAGTAAAGGATTGAAAATATTGATAACGAAAATAATTTTTAAAAAAAGCCTCGCCTTCCTTTTAACCACGAAATTTTTTCGTACTGAGCACAAATCAAATTTTCGTTGTTTCAACTTCACTTTTTCTGCACACATAAATATTTGATCATATCCAGATAATCAACTAAGGATGTTGCAGGAACGTTCTGTGTATACATATGTGGTAATCTCTGTTTTCGATAGGAGCTTCAAACTTCGAATGCTAGAGAAATCTGAGGCTAGTCTTCTTTTTTGTAATTCTTATTAACTTGGCAATATTGTCTCAACTTTTAGGTGGAAGCAGGAAAAATACGAGTCGTGCTTCGGAACGAATTCTATGTGACCAGCGAATATTTTCCAGCGGCAGGTGAATATAATATATTATTCAAGTTTAAAAAAACAATGTTTGATTAAAGAAGATTAATAGATTAGTTCATTATTAATTAATTATTAATTATTTTTAATTAATAGATTACTTATTCTTTTAGATGGTACTTTTGTCGACTTGTACGTAATGGATGGCGTCATCTTTCAATGGTTTCGTCGTAACTTCGAGTACACCCTCCACAAGTATCGCCTCGTTAATTCGGACACCCAGGAAACTGGCTATAGGTAAAGTTTACTGGTGCCAGGCTGACAAGAAAATTTGTTTTTTTTCTTTAGACTGAAGTACCGTTTTTCTCATTATTTATCAATTTATCATTTCAGACTCTTTCTTGAGCACCTTGGCAGTCATAAGGTGGACATTGGAGCAGAGGCAGCGATTACGTTTGCAGACGACGGCTGGATCTACTTCTTCCTTTACAATTCGACATGTAAGGTTAGCCACGAAAAATTCCATCCTTCTGAAATTGAGCATAAGACAAGAATTTTTGCAAATAATATGTAAAAATTGACGTGATGAGTTTAGTGAAACGTGACTTTTAATAGACCCCTTTATAGACCCTTAATAGACTCTTCTGCTGCACCGAGATGACCTCGAGCACCGCCGAACCACGCGTATCAGAACGATTGCGAAAGAGTACGAGATCTTGTGGTCTCATGAAGCCAGGAATGAAATAAGGCTGCTGAATATGGAAAAGCCTATCAGCTATCATTATATAGAGCAAAAGCGTTTTTGAAAGGTGGTCTCCTGCACAACACCACTTTGAGAACTGCCGCGCAGCAGTCGAAAGTTGTCCGCACTATTCAAAATGCACTCAAATAAATTACATCTAATTTCCACAGCTTAACAAACCATCTGAGTTAGTTCACTAATAACCTGAGAATATAGAAAAGTCATAATTACTATACGCACAGTGGTAAATGATCGATTTTATCCACTTGAACCTTCAGAATCACAGTTCGAGTGCATTAACCGCGTACTGGAGACAGGTAGCATGTAAAAGCATTTGAATAATTCGAGATCAGACTAAACAGTTGTGGTCGAGATGTTCTACAACGCAACTAATATAAAATTCCATTAAAAATTGCCCGATTTTCAAAGAAATAAATTATTTCGTCCATCTCGCCGAAATGTACAATCAGGTGAATTGAGGTATTGATTTTTGTTCTCGATCAATAGTGTATCAATTAAACCAATATTCTGCTACTTAAAGGCTGCCATTATAAGGAAGAAACTCTGAAAGTTTCATGAACTTGCCTCAACTTTGACAAAAGATATGAAGAAAAAACCAAAATATGATAACCTTTTGGCCAGTACTGTACATGCTGATGGTGTGAACAAACGTCTGTCTCAAGTCATGCTCAACTAATAAACGATTGGAAGAATTGCCATGATATTCGAATATTGACTGACGAAAGTGGTTTTGTGGCTGCGATTATTTTTTATATCAAAGAATTTTTGTCGACGTTCTAAAATAAAAATGCAAGTCTTCTTAAAAAGTTCTTCTTCTTCATAGAAAGGATGTTCTTGAAGTTTTGAGAACTTTGGAGGGAGGCCAAATTCTAAGAATATAAAATTGCTACAAATGTGTGTAGAGGCTAAATATGATGAGGCGCGATAAATGTCGATGATTCAACATTACATTTTCGCAGTTACTACTATCATATGCCATCGTCTAGACACGTTCACGATCACACGGACTGGTGTTTACAAGCTCTTGTGAGACTAGAATCTTGTTCGCGTTCAACTCTCGAATTGTCTTCGATATGAGGAAGATGATTGTATCGCTGATAATGATGAGAGTGGGAGAAAATCTCTTTTGTTTTGTTCAATTCTGTGCTCTTCTCTGACACAATTATCAAAAATTTCCTATAAAAGCCATGGCCATCATCATATGTATAATCAGCATCTTCAGGATGAAACTCTTTGCTCTTCTCATCGTTCTTCTTCTTCTCGTGCTGGTCGGTTGCCTTTAATGCAGTCCAAGATGGTATCAGTCAAACCTTTTCATAGTTCAATTTAGTCTTGGTATTTCCAAAGAAAAAAAAAACGCAATCTTAAATGCCATGCAATGAATGATCAGGAAAATGTTTCTAAACTACACAGCAGGAAGCAAGTGCAATTCGCGATATCGTCAGTTGCGATTCGGTCGCGCCATGCAACATGGCCTGCACGAACTGCGCGCGAGAGTGCTGCAGACATCGCATGCACTCAGCGGGGTTCCTAAGTTTCGGACCCTTAAGGGTACTTTGGGACCCTTCCTTCAGCACCTAAGTTCCTTTAGTACTACAATTACCACAATCGTTTAGTACTAAATTAAAGGTTTTTTCGGGACTTTCGCTTTAGTTCTAAAGTTACACTTAATTAATGGTACTGTGGGACCCTTCGTTTAGTTCTAAACTTGCTTTTGTACTAAAATAACTAATTTCTTCCTTTATTTTAGTACTAAAGTTAATTTGCTCATTGTCAGAATGCATGCCTCGGGCTTCAATGGGCTCGACCGTGGCGCCGCGGCTTTCTACGGCAATCCTTGCAACGGTTGCAACTACAACAATTGCGAGGGAACGCCAATCTGCCCCGGCTGGTGCTGCCCGGGCAAATAGAGCACAGCGAGTGCGCGTTGTTAACGGCTCCCACTAACGCCCCATCATCATTTGCTTGTTTGAATAAAGACTCCTTGCACATAAAAAAAGGAGGAGGTCACACACCTTCGAAGGGAATGAAAATGAGGCTGAACGCTGTTTATTAAACTACATATGTTTAAAATATACTTGAACAATCAGACAAGCAAAGAAGGTTTTTTGCAGCGCGAGTGAGAGAAACAGGGATGGAGGAGGGAGGAGAGAGAAATAGAGAGAGGGAGTGAGAGGGAAAAGGAGAACAGTGAGAGAGCGAGAGAGCGACAACGCGATGAAGAAGGCATGAAACGAATGAGAAATTGCCGTATTTTAATCCAGATCTTTTTCCTCAAGAGTTGAAAGCGAACAAGACTCTAGTGTGGGAAAATGTTGATAACGCCAGTCTATATACGTGACCTATGTAAATAATCGTTTTTGATAATTGTGATAATAATGATGATGATTGTGCGAAAAAGATATAGCCATTTTCTCTCCACTTTCCAACACTTTTCGTGTTCGATTATTCTCTTTCTCTCTCTTTCTCTCTCTCTCTCTCTCTCTCTCTCTCTCTCTCTTTCTCCAACCCCTTCTCTCTTTCTCTGAAACAATTTCCCCTTCCTCTCTTTTTTTCACTTTCACGCCGCACTCCTGGTCGTTCTTCTCTGGCCGTGGTTTTAAGTATTCCGTTTCCATCCAACATTGCATATTGTCCTTACAATTAGGCTTTTTTTAAATTACTTATTAACTATTTCTCCTTCCTCTCTTTCTCATCTCGCGCTCACTCGCACCATCTCGATCTCTCAATCTCTCTCTCTCTTTCATTCTCTCTATCTCGCTTTCTCTCTCTTACTGTCGTTCTCCTAATCTCTCCCTCTCTCTCCCTCTCTGACTCTCTCTCTCTCTCTCTCTCTCTCTCTCTGACTCTATATCAAATAAAAGTAAGGCCAGAAAAGTATAACAGACTAAGATTGGCCCTAAAAGAGGTAATATGAAAGGGCATCAAAAAAAATTTTCTTCTTTTCTTATTGGAAAATATAATATTTCTTTTAAAAATAGTTTTCGTTATAAAACTTTTTGGAAGGGCAAAATGTTTTTTTTTTGGGATGAAACTCGTCGCGCTCCTGGTCGTTCTTTTTTTAGCATTCCGTTTCCATCAAACAAATCAAAGTCTCCTTACAAATAGGCTTTAATAAAATTACTTATTATTTTCTAACAGGAACCCTAATAGCATTGCGCTGCCTTCTTATTCTTTTATTTCTTCCTTTTCTTTCAATTTATGTTCTTAAAATTAAATTTTCTTCGTTAAATTTTTCTTTTTAAAAATTTGTCTCCTTTAAATTTTTCTTCGTTAAATTCTTCTTCTTCTTCTTTAAATTATTCTTGTCCTAAGTAATTAATTGTTCTCTTGATTAGTTAAAGGAGAGATCAAATTGCTCTCCTACTCGGCATGCTCTTACTGCCCGCCCGGCAGAGTCACCTAATTAGATCTTGGACAACTAAATCTGAACATTTTGCCCCGGGGCATGTGCCCCTAGAGGACTGCTTGATCCTTACCGAGAGACTCTGTTAAAAGCGCTTCAGTGCATGTCTCCGAGAACATCTTTTTTGTTTTTTCAAGTGTTTTTTTTTATTTGTCTTTTCATCCTCTTAGTTAGATGCCCGAATACGATCTGTGTATGCATGTTTCTTCTACTTGCATGCATGACCTTTTATTCAACTTGAATTTTATGAATCTGTTAGGTATTGAATTGTTCGTTTAGTGTGGTATAAGGAGAGGCGTTGTTCGCTGTTGGCTGTCTGCATCTCCTTCTCCTTCTTCTCCTTCTTATCCCTTCCTGCAGCAATGCTCAGCGTCGCAGGATGCCGTATCCGTGCAGTCCACGAAGTCGCAGCTACTGCAGTCGGGCTGGCTCGGGGCGGCCATGAAGGAGGCGCCGCTATATTTGCGGCAACACTTTGTCGGGCATTCCCCGAAGCAAATAAGTAGGCAACCGTAACATGAGTGGTTTGCTTTTGTTTGCTCCTGTAGAGAAGAGAGAGTGAGAGAAAGAAAAAAAATAGAGAATGTCAGAGAGATAAGAAAGAGAGAGCGAGATAGAGATATAGAAAGAGAGAGAGAGAGAGAGAGAGAGAGAGAGAGACAGTAAAGAATGCTCTCACTAACCAGCACGACAAGAAGAACGAGCAGAACAGCAAAGTATTTCATTCTGAAAATGGGTATAAACATTTGGAAAAGAATTAAAGAGCAAACGAATATTTGAGAAGTACTTGAACACAATTCAGCATTCCTCACGTTGGAGAGGCATTTTTCTAGTGAAAACTGACCGAGTGGGAGAAAGAAGAGAGAGAGAGACAATCTCCATAAGTGAGTAGTATGGGAAACAGTTTGTGCGGCGCTAGCTATCTCTGAAAAGCCATACTTGAAAGCCGTGCCCTGCCTTGATTCCGCGGCTAACGTTGCAGTATCTTTGTTCGTTTGAAAATTTGGTCGAAGGACGCTCTCCAATCTTACACATATCGAAGAGACACATTCAAGTGCTGCTTCGAGTGTCGCGGCCACTGCAATGCGCTATTTATCTGATCGAGAGCAGTATGAGTCGCTATTCTGTGCTGGAGGTTGCAACGAGAGATGGCACTTGCCCTTCCTCCTTTAAAAAAGCCCAAAAACAACTCACTTTTGAATTGGCACACTTTTGCCTGAACCAAGTATGTGAGAGACGCGACTATAATGGTCAGTAAATTTAGAACACATTACGGTTGAGCTTTCCTTTAACTGCTCATTGTCAACTGATCTGTACTGTTACGTCCCTTTACTGATGTATAAGATGAGAAATCTTTTCATAAAGATATTGAAATATTAACCGATAGAAATATGTATGTATATGTATAAAGGATTCTTTATTTTGTCACATATTTTTCTACCAAACTTCGAAAAGATCGACGCTCTTGACAAAATAAAAGACATAAAACGCTGCTCGCTTCAGAACGCGTCGTCTGATTCATCCACCAACAGCCGAATTGTCTTCGATATGAAAGCGGATGATGATGATTACACGTTTGAGAGCGTCCGTTTTGCAAAGGGAAATCTTCAGCAATCAACACAAATAAATGCTTCCCATCCTACTCACTGCAAATACATACATATCTATACGCTTCCACATTCTTGCAGCCGACAATTTTCATATACATAAAAATGCCTCTCCAAAGTGTCAAAAAAACAGCATTGTGCCTCTTGAATATTCTTTTGCTACTTCAATTTCCGCCTGTGAAATCTTTAAGCACATTTTCAGAATGTGAAAAACTTGGCTCTTTTGTTCGTTCTTCTTGCCGTGCTATTTAGTGAGCACTACCGTATTTTCTCTATTAGTGCCCCTCCCTCTATTAGAACCCCCCCCCCCCCTAATAGTGCCCCCCTCCCGCAAAGGTATTGAAAAATAGTACCCCTCCCTCTAATAGAACCCCCCCCCCTCCAATAGTGCCCCCCCCCTAATCATCCAAGAGACGTACCTGGAATTTATAATTGAGGTATGGGATGGTGTTCCCATTTAACTGATTGTAATTTCATTCATAATATACGGTAAAACTGATATTCCAGCGATGATTCCATTGAAGTAGAGCTATACTTCTTCTTTTTTGAGAATAAAATGTTGTGATCAAACTTTTAGTCAATCGCATTGAAAAATAGTACCCCTCCCTCTAATAGAACCCCCCCCCCCTCTAATAGTGCCCCCCTCTCGCGAGGGGATTGAAAAATAGTCCCCCGGGGGCACTAATAGAGAAAATACGGTATTTACCTTATATAGCGGTTTCGCTTCGTGGCCAATAGCAGCAACCTTTGCCACGGTTGTCGCAGTCCGTGTAAACCATCGGCGGACTGCCCATGGGCGCATGCTGCACAGGCAAATAAAGGCACCTTTCGCGCGTCACTGACAGCTCTCAAAATATTGATTGAATAAACAAACTTTGAATAACCAAAAAGGACACACGACATTGCAAAAAATTGAATATGCAAAAATTGAATATTCAATTAGTACGCACACACACACAAGTGTTTTGAGCCCAATAGAATTTTTTTTAAAGAAAAATTTGATCGCAGCAGTTGAAAAAAATTTCTATTATTATATATTTTATTTAGTTTTTTGTCCCTTTTCGGCCACAATCTTCTTCTCGCACTGGCTAGTTACCGTTAATGCACTCAAATTGGATCAAACAAACCAGTCACACATTGCTCCAAACTTGGTTTTTCATCAATTTCCTTTGAATCAATAAGCAGTCGTTTAATACGGCACTCAGTTTATGAATAAACATTATAAAAATTTTTAAATTTATTTTGATTTTTAAATAAGTCATTCTAGCGTCTTTCTTTATATATGTATGTACATAGTTCTCTCGCTATCATCCTACTTTTTTTAAACGGAGACAAAAACTGGCGCATTTAGTGAGGCACTGAACGACTACAATGGTCGTCAGAAAAACAAAATGAGGTTGAGAAAAAAGAGAAGCCTGAAAAACATGCTCTAGCTGAGGACGACAGTAGCGCAGTGGCCTACGAGCACCCCTGGGCCCCTCCTTGTCACGTTTGCAACCAAGACACCAAGAAATCCGAGCAGTCCACAAAGACCGCAGTTGATGGCTTCCACTTATGTCATCATCATCATTTGTTTGAACAAACAATCCTTAAATAATAATAATAATAATAATAATAATAATAATAATAATAATAATAATAATAATAATAATAATAATAATAATAATAATAATAATAATAATAATAATAATAATAATAATAATAATAATAATAATAATAATAATAATAATAATAATAATAATAATAATAATAATAATAATAATAATAATAATAATAATAATAATAATAATAATAATAATAATAATAATAATAATAATAATAATAATAATAATAATAATAATAATATAATAATAATAATAATAATAATAATAATAATAATAATAATAATAATAATAATAATAATAATAATAATAATAATAATAATAATAATAATAATAATAATAATAATAATAATAATAATAATAATAATAATAATAATAATAATAATAATAATAATAATAATAATAATAATAATAATAATAATAATAATAATAATAATAATAATAATAATAATTATAATAATAATAATAATAATAATAATAATAATAATAATAATAATAATAATAATAATAATAATAATAATAATAATAATAATAATAATAATAATAATAATAATAATAATAATAATAATAATAATAATAATAATAATAATAATAATAATAATAATAATAATAATAATAATAATAATAATAATAATAATAATAATAATAATAATAATAATAATAATAATAATACTAATTATAGGACAAACTCCATCAAAATGATTAAAAATATGGCGGCTTATTTGTATACTACGATTAAAAATGTATGTACATATATCCTTGAAATGAGCAAAAAAAAGAAGTTTTCAACAAGCGAGAGAGAGAGAGAGAGAAAAAAGAGAGAAAAAGAGAGAGAAATAGTTAGAATATTGCCAGCATGTGTGAGTAACAACAGCTCCAATGTTTTGAGCATCTTTAGACATATTGAATCTGCCGGCTGTTTTTTAGAGACTTTCATAGCAGCTTCTCGAGTCCGAGAGCAGTACTGTAGATGGTTTTCATCTTATTAAATGTGTCTGAATACGATGTATTTCTTCTAATCACATGCATGATCGTTTATTCAACATGGATTAGATATATATTTATATATAAACATATCCGATGTTATTGGGGGGGGGGAGAGAGAGAGAGAACTGCAGAGAGAAATAAAGAGAGGTGGAATCAGGAGAGCTTTCTTGTTGTGGTCGGCCATCTTATTCTTAGTTCTTCTTATTTCTTCTTCTTATCAGCAGCAAGTGCCCTTTCTCGCACACAAATTCGCAGTCATGGAGGGGCAGTCCATGCAGATGGGCGCGGGCGCCATGAAGGAGGCGTGCGGGTTCCAGCAGCGGCGAGGTCAGTTGGAGCACGTCTCGTCGCACAAGTGGCACGCGTCAAAAGGAGTGCGTCGTGCTGTTGTGTGCTCCTAGAAAGAAGAGAGAGAGAGAGAGAGAGAGAGAGAGAGAGAGAGAAAGAGAGATGGAGGGAGAGAGGCAGAGAGAGAGAGATCGAGATAGAAAGAGAACTGCAGAGAGAAAGACAGCGACAGAAGGAGAGAGATACAAATAATGACAGAGAGAGCGAGAGAGAGATGGAGAGAGAGACGGAAAAGAGAAAGATAGAGAAAAAGTAAAGAGTGCACACTAACCAGCACGACAAGAAGAACGAACATAACAACAAAGTACTTCATTCTGAAAATGTGTATAAAGATTTTGAAAATAAGTGAAGCTTACAAACGAGAAGCTCTTGAACACAATTCTGTTTTCCTCTCGTTGGAGAGGCATTTTTATATGGAAACTGACGGCTGCGAGAAGTAGAGAATTGCACAAGTGAGTAGGATGTGAAACGTTTGCGGGCTAGCTTTCTGGAGCGATTGGAAGACTCTCTCCCACTGTTATCATCTTTCTCCTCATTTCGAAGACAATTCGAGTGTTGAAACCGAACACAAGACTCCATTCTCGGAAACTCTTGTAAACACCACTCCATCCATCTCTCTTAGATGATAGCTTTTGTTAACTGTGAACATAGTAATGATGATTGTGCGGGAAAGCTTTTGGCATTTTTCGCTCCCTTCCTCCCTTTTATTCCTTCCACCCGCTTTTTCATGTTTAGCCGATCTACATATGTATGTATGTATTTAATTTTTTTATTAAAGAAAAATGTTATTTGATTATTCCGCAATGTCCTTGAGTTTGCCTTTAATACTCACAGAACATCAAGAACATCGTTGTTTGCATGAAGAATGACTTTAGATCAAAAGAAGATAGATCAACATTTGGGATGGAATTAGTCGTGTGGTGTAGAGAAGTACTTTTTGGTTATTGAGTGATTTCTCCCAAAATCAACGTCAACAGCTTGAATCAGGCACTGTAGCCTTCTTAAGGAAAATAAAGTAACGCATGAGATAGAGTAAGAGAGACAGAGAGAGATAGAGCGAGAAAGAAAAAGAGAAAGAGAGAGAGAGAAAGAGAGAGAGCGAGAAAGAGAGAGAGAAAGAGAGAGAGAAAGGGAGAGAGAGAGAGAGCAGAAAGAGTTTCAGCAAAAGGATCCAAACACGAAGAGTCGTGGGAATGTGGATAGAAGATTCCAGATTAATTTACCCGCAAAATCGTCATTATATTCTTAAAGTAGTAAAAAAACAATCATATTGACAGAACACATGGTTGGACGGTGTTTATAGGCTTTTCTGACAAGTGTCTTGTTCGTTTTCAACTTTCAAATTGTCTTCGAAATGAGGAAGATGATTAGAGTAGGAGAGCTGCAGTCAGTCTTTCCATAAAGAGAGGCCAACATACTTTCCCCAGCCTACTCACTTCGGCGAATATCTCTAATTCTCTACATTCTACAGATTTCAAACAAACGAAGGAAAACGAAATTGTGTTCAAATGGTTCACAAATATTCTTTTGCTCATTCAATTTCCGCTTGAGAAATCTTTAAGCACATTTTCGGAATGAAATACTTCGTTCTTTCGTCCGTTCTTCTTGTCGTGTTGGTTAGTGATCACTTTTTTTTCGGTCAAATCTTTTTTGTCCCATTCTGTTTCCCTCTCTAACACACTTAAAAAAAATTATCCTACATAAAAAGCGATAGCATTACACGTACATTGTTACTTTTTTTTCTCTTTATTTCAGAAACAAAGATTGGAAGGAATGAGATGAATGGAGGTGGGGGGAACATAACAAAAGAAATGCTATTTGAAGCAGAAGAAATTCAAGTCGCCAAGCTTAGGCCTCGCCATTTGGTGCTGCCTGAGACGTTTCTCCTCGCACTTTCCGAAAGATTCCAGCGAACTTTTCGTTCACGGCAGCGGCAGCTGACTTCACGAACTGAATGGTTGTCTTATTTGAAGGACCTTTACATTCATTGAACAATTCACTATTCGTGTAAGCTCCCATAAGGAGTGAGAAAAACTAATATTGAGTCAAAAAGGCACAGATTTTCATGCGTACCTGCATGACATTTCTGGGACGAAGGCTTCTGAGGATGAAGCTGAGAGTGCGACGGAGAGGGAAGCCACGGCGGATGAGGAGAGAGACGACCACCGGGATCAGCCAGCACAGCAGCACCTTCTGAATGGAAAAAGGTCATTTTGAAAACCGTATTTTATCTACTTTATTTGAATCCCCCCTCTAATAGCACGTCATTTGAAAATGTAAGAGTTAAAATAGTACCCCTCATTCTCAGTGGCATTGAAAAATAGTACCGCCGAGAGTGCTTATTGAGAAAATACTGTATTTGAATTAAAAGTAAAATTACTTGTTTGTGTGTGTTACAGTAAGATTTCACGATGTTCTTCTCTTACAATGATTTCTTTCGAGATGTCTTTATGGCGTCGTGGCGATTTGGCCAGCCGACGAGTGACAGCCTTTTTAAATCTGGAAGGATCAATTTAATTCTTTTATAGAAAAAAATAGGAAAGGAAAAAAGGAGTTCAGATGACAAAAGATTAAATAGTATTAAATAATAAAAAATGAAAAAAAAGCCGAATCTACCCGCGATAGTCGACTTGTCGCATCGGAGGTGCCATGAGCTTTGTGTTATCTTTGCGAACAACTCTTCGACTGTACGCTAGCATTTCGTATTGCTGGGACGAGCAGGACTGCTAAAATGATATAGTTTGAATCGATAAATGATCCATAAAGTTGAGCCTAATAAGATTGGCCGCCTGCCACATGAATAGATATGAAGATTGCCCGATAGCCATATGGCTCGAACCGGTTGGTAGTTCTTGAAGTAGAGAATGCCATTGTTCAGCCGGTAAGGGATGAGCTCCTTGAAGGAGCCGCACTTGGCACCCGACTTCTCGTACTCCTTCGCAATCGTTCTGATACGCGTGGTTCGGCGGTGCTCGAGGTCATCTCGGTGCAGCAGAAGAGTCTATTAAGGGTCTATTTCGGGGTCAACAAAGGGGTCAAACAAAAGGTCTTTAAAAAAGGTTTTTAAAAGACACTTTTCGTTAACTCATCATGTAAACTTTCACCTTTCGTTCCATAAATAATTTTTTTCCTTAACTGTCTTGCTTAGAGATACTTAAAGATATATCTATATAATACTTATAATTTTTATAAGTATTATATAGATATATCTTTTTTTTACTGAAGCCATATCAATAATGCGCATGGCGCTCCTTCTCCTCTCTCTTCTCTCTCTCGCGGTCAGCAATTGCAATGCCCAGGGTTGGCTTCTTTTTATTTACAAGATGTTTTTTTTCTTTTTTTTTTTACAAAAACCAGATTACCTAAAATTCATTGGAAAAGCTTTTATATTATTTTGGGTAGACGTTTTTTTTAAATACTACTTCTTCAAGTTTGCGCCGACGTCTATCCCAATGACTGCGTCCCCGGTCGAGCGACCATCTGCAACAGTCCCGCGTACGCGCAGCTCGCTCGGCAGTACTGCCAGAAGACGTGCAACTTGTCAGTTCTTCTTCAATTTTCAGCTTATACATAGGAAAGAGGGCGATCAATGCACAGGTTTGAATTGGCGCCTTCACTCTCGGAGTAGGTACTCTCTCATTCTAGCATGCTATTTCGGTGCGAGCACAAACTCAATTCTTGAAGGTAGTAATGTGAAATCCAACATAGTGTTTCGTTGATCGCCCTCAGGCTCTTTAATTCCCAGGTATCCATTTGAAATGTAGATCAATATAATGTTCTATAATCTCAGCTGCACTCCGAGTCCTGGCACTGGCGGTGGTGGCGGCAGTGTCGTCGATCCGAACCCCACCAACCAAGCGCTGTGAAACACGTATCTCAACACCAACGCGAGGTTCTAAGCAGGCCACACAAGGAGCAGAGGAAGAAGACAAGGGCGGCCGACTGGTGGCCTTTTCAGAATGCTTCCCTTCCTAAGATGTGTTCAGACTTCCTCTCGATATTCGTCACGTTCTTTGTCGAGATTGTACAGTGATGATGAATGAATCAATGCGCAAGTACTCGTGGGATTATAAAGCACGGCATCTTAATCATAACATGGAAACTGCACACTCATAAGAAGGGAAAAAAACATGAAATAAAAAAGGAATTGGGACAGGAAATCAGGAACGTTCCAGAGTCGAATGAATGTCGTCTGAATGAAGCAGAATAAGATTCTGAATGGAACATTTCATGTTTTTTCTTCAAATACGAAATACCATTCAATCGAACCCAAGTATTTAAAAAAAAATTAAAAAAAGTTATGAATCAAGTCAAAAAGACATGCGTTTTTTTTATTTATTCAGGCTATCTTGACATGTGGAGATTGAGTGGAAAACTGAGATAAGGAGGCACATCAAGTATGCTAATACATATGTACATTCATACGTATGGATCTGTTTATTGAAATGAATGTAGTTGTAAAAATGAACCTTTCAAAACCGATGTTGCCTCTCGTGCATGCTCATAATACTCAGCTGACTAACAATAAGTTTGAATTCTTAGCCTCGACTCCTCGGAGGCGAGAGTGCCACGCGTTTCCATGCAGAAGGTGCACTCTGGCTTCACTGCTTAACATTCATAGGGGTGGCCGGCCCCGGCCCCGGGCCCGGAGCCGACTTCGGGGGCCGGAGCCGCCCTCGGAGGCCGGAGACGACACGACCTCCGAGGCCGGAGCCGGATATTGTCCGCAACCGTTCACGCCTGGATTTTCATTGTAACGAAGATGTGCCATCGAAAGGCGTCAAAGGCCACAGGAAGAAGTTAACGAAAGAGTGCAATATTTGCCATACTCGTGGCGCCATCCTCAGCCGGCCGAGCAGCTCGTTTCCTTCTTAGTAGATCACCAGCCAGATGGGCACGAAGTAGGAACAAACGAATGCCAAATGATATTTGTTTATTTTATTTTATTTCTATTTTTTTAAATTTATGTCTATATAAAGAGAGAGATTACATGAAAAAATGAATAGTGCTAATTGTAAGAGGAGATTGAAGACAGAGCCGGAGGTTTTCAATTTATTTTGTTGACTATATAGAAATGATATGTTAAGCCGTTGATAGACCGAAGTTCATTCTCACAAATAGAGATAACAGTAAGAATGAAAATGATTGCATGATACATACATGCTTAAAGCTTAGGTTAGTGGAAGAGAAACGTTCAGTGAATTCGAGATACCGCATGAGAAGTGAGATGAGAAGAAAGAATAGAACAGACAGATGTATATGTTGTATGCTCAGGTGGATTACAACATGCAATCATATTAAAATAGTCATATTAAAATGAGTCATAATAAAGTGATTTGCGAAGATGACATGAGACTACCTCACACATTTCAAAAATAGACTTGCAATATATAAAATAGACTTGCAATATATAAAATAGACTTGCAATATATAAAATAGACTTGCAATATATAAAATAGACTTGCAATATATAAAATAGACTTGCAATATATAAAATAGACTTGCAATATATAAAATAGACTTGCAATATATAAAATAGACTTGCAATATATTGCAATAATGCTCGTTTTCAGAGAGGGAATACAAACTGTATGCATAATAAAATAAAATAAAATAAAATAAGCACACAAAGGCCAGGTCGACAATGTTCTCTGTCCACTGTCTCTCTCCCACTTACATATATCACGACGTTGACGTTCGGTCAAGTAACATCCCTGTGCTTATCGCACAATCGTCCCGATAAACACAATAAAATGTGATCAGAAACTCCACTGCGAAGAAGACAACGAATGATCAGCAAATGCTCTTTGCTCATTGTCAGCCGGCGGCGAAACTTGTCTTTTAATTCTTACAATTAGCACATCACCATCACCAATGTCTTTCATCTTGCCAACACCAAAACAATCGCCCAGCTCTGATTGTGCCATCACCTTTCAACCTTGAACATCATCGACAGACCATCTAAAAGTGATGTTATTTTGAGGCTATTCTATGCCATGCGATACTGCTAGACTAAGAATAACAAAAAATAGAGATGAATTAGTGCGAGAGAGAGAGAGAGAGAGGGGGAGAGAGAAAAGGAAAAGGAAGTTTAAAATGTGATGAAGGGACCCATAAACTATTCATTGACTCAACTGCGTGACTGCCGCGTGCGAATCGAGTGCAGACGCGAATAAAAAGTATGAATAAAAGGCGCCGCGGCATAACACCAAGCAACTTTGGCATCCATCGGTAAAGTTCATCCTTTTTTTCTGATTAAAATTACATTAACACTTTTACCATAACCATTCTCCTTCTCTTCTTATCTCTCCTCTCTCTCTCTCTCTCACTTTCGGTGCTTTCCCTGTGCCCATCTCACAATCAGCCCGATGCAACGGATAAATTGTATTGTTAAATTGAATATTTAACATTTGAATGATGGTTGGCCAGGGGTGAGAATGCGACTCGGAGGAGTGGCCTGCCTTTTGGTGCTGTTCCTAGTGCCGCCGGCATCGTCGGGGATCGCTGAAATCATCGAACAATTTAGAAACATGTTCGAGACTCATTCCAATGGAACCGATGTTCGTTATTTCTTCTTCGTTACTTCTCTGAATTTATCATTTTCGTTTCTCTAACCAAACTACTTCTGGTATGATTACAAAAACCTATTTTTTTCTTTTATAAATGTAAATGTTTTCATTGCATCTAACCCATAGGATCTGGTGGCAGCGAAATTAAACGCGACAGAAGTTGACAAGGAATTGCTCTCCAAGAGGCTCAAGGATATCCGTGAGATGGTCATGGAAAAGCTTGAAAAAGAGGCGAAGAACTCGAATGCCGTCGGAACTGCGGAACAGAAAATATTTCGGAACATCGCTTTAAAGGCATTTTTTTCTATCTTTATCTTCTTTTATTTCTTCTAAATATATTTGTTCAACAAATAAAATAAATATAAGATTAAACTAATTAATAAATGAACGAGAGAAGAAAGGAATAAATATTTAAATAGTAACAATTTTAAATTGCAATCTAATATTTCCTCTTTTAGAAGACTCAAAGCCACATTCGGGCAACTGGAGATTCCATCTTGGAGGTGAACGAGAATTCCGACGTGGCTGAGAACTTCTACCAAGGGGACATGCTTCTTGTCAAGTCTCTGCTCTCTCTCTCTCTCTCGCCTACTCTCTCTTCCTCTTATACTCTCTGTCCCACTCTCTCACTCTCTCTCTCTCTCTCTTTCTCTCCTTCTCTCTCTCCCCCTATACTCTCTCTCTCACTCTCTCCCACTCTCTCTCTCTTTCTCTCTCTCTTTCTCTCTCTCACTCTTAAAGGGATCAGTTGGATCTGCTGGATCCGGCTGTGCCTGAAGAAGAGAAGCGAGAGAAGCGACAAGCCTACCGAGATCGCGCCTATCCCTCCACGACTTGGGGCGGCACTGTCTTCTACGACTTTGATGCGTCTCTCCGTCAGCTCTTTGCTCATCTATCTTTTACTCTCGCTCCTTTTTTCTTCGTATCTCTCTCCTTCCATTTCACTCTTTCTTCGTCTCCCTCCCTCTCTAGTTCTCTATCTCTCCCTCTTCCTCTTCGTCTCCCTCTCTCACTTATCTCTCCCTCTCCCAAACTCTTCAATTCTACCCTTTAGCAGCGACGGCAGTTCGGTTCAGCCAACTCGCTATGACCTTCTGGCAGAGGAACACCTGTATCAACTTCGTCCAGAGCGCTACTGCACAAAATAGAGTCAGCGGAAGAAATGAGAAAGATAGAGAGAGAATAGTAGAGAGAGACAGATGGAAAGAGAGAGAGAGAGAAAGGAAGAAAGAGAGGGTAAAGATTCAGACGAATTACAGATCAGGTTCTTCCAAGGCCAAGGCTGCTACTCTTATGTCGGCAAGCTTGGAAGAGGAGCTCAGGACCTCTCTCTTGGCCGGGGATGCGAAAGTGTCAGTGATTGAGAGATAAGCGAGAGATGGAGAGAAAGGAGCTAGAAGAAGCTGTGGATACAGATAGAGAAAAAGAGAGTGTGAGAGAGAGAGATAGGGAAAGAGCTATATAGAAAGATAGTGAGGTAAAGAGAGAACGCGAGAGACTGATAAAGAGGGAGAGAGAAACAGAGATAGAGAGAGATAGAGAGTGGGAGAGAGATAGAGAGAGAGATAGAAAGAGAGAGAGAGTGTTACAGTTCGATACCGCGGCGCATGAGATTGGCCACGCACTTGGCTTCTTCCACGAGCAGTCCCGCGTTGACCGCGACTCTGCCATTACTGTCCAGATCGGAAACGTCATTGTCAGTTCCTTTTGACCTCTCTCCCTCGCACTCTCTCTCTCACTCTCTTTCTTTCTCTCTCTCCCTCGCATACACTCTCTCTCTTTCTCTCTTTACCTCGCACTCTCTCTCCCTCTCTTTCTCTCTCCCTAGCTTTCTCTCTCTCTCTCTTTCTCTCTCTCTCCCTCACCCTCTCTCTCTCACCCTCTCTTTCTCTTTCTAACATATTTCTGTTTAGCCGCACTATGTTGACCAATTCGACAAGCAGACAGCGGCAACCAACTTCAATTACGGCCTTCCTTACGACTACGGTAGCATCATGCATTACGGAGCAAACAGGTTAGAAGTTTATTTGTCTCTCTCTCTCATTCTCTTTCTCTCTCTCCCTCTCTCTCTCTCTCTTGCTCTCTTTCTGCCTCTCTATCCCTCTCTCATTTGTGTTACCCTGTTTCTACCTCTCTCTCCCCTCCATCTCACTCTCTCTCTCTCTAACGCCATCTCTCACGCTCTCTCTCTCTCTCTCTCTCTCTCTCTCTCTCTCTGATTGCAGTGCATCAAAGACTGATGCTCCAACGATGGTTGCGCGCATGCCACAGTACCAGGACACGATGGGCTCTGCCATCGTCTCCTTCATCGACGTCTCCATGATGAATGATCACTACGGATGCAAAGGTGTGGCAAAAATTCTCACTCCGGGGGACGAAAATATCCGGCCCGAGGCCGGCGACCGCCCCCCCCCCATGCAAGTGGCTCCATAACTCCGAGCCCTCCCCTCCCACCACTGAATTCATCACAAACTCTCTACCCTGACACTTTCCCCCACTCCCTCGCTCTCGACACTCTTTTTCACTCTCTCCCTCTCCTCTTCCACTCTTTCTCTCTCACTCCCTCTCTCTTTCTCTCACTCGGCTTCCTCCCTCTTCCCCTTCCACCCCCTCCCCTTTTGACTTCTCTCCTCTGCAGCTCGATGCGCTAGCTCGGGAACCGTGTGCCAGAATGGCGGATTTCCTCATCCGAGGGATTGCTCAAAGTGTCTTTGCCCAGCTGGATACGGAGGGGACACTTGCACGCAGAGAGTGAGTATTGGGGGAGAGTGAGAGGGAGTGAGAGAGAGAGAGAGGGAGAGAGTGAGGGTGAGGGTGAGAGAGAGTAAGAGAGAGAGAGAGAGAGTAAGTGAGGTTGTTCAGCCGGAGGGTTGTGGTGCGACCCTGACTGCGACGGCGACACCTCAGACAGTGAGCGGAAATGTCGGCTTGGGTCTCAGATCTCAGCAAGACGACTTCGTGTACTGCAACTGGCTCATTCAGGTCGGAGAGAGAGATAAGAGAGAGGACGAGAGAGAAAGAGAGAGAGATAAAGAGAAAGAGAGAGGGAAAGAGAGAACGAGGGCGAGAACGAGAGAGAGAGAGAACGCAAGAGAGAACGAGAGAGAAAGAGAAAACGAGAGAGAAAGAGATAAGAGGAGAGGGGGACAGAGAGCGAGAGAGAAAAAAAGAGAGAGAAAAAGAGGGAGAGAAGAGAGAACTACAGAAAAACAGTAATAATTAAGGCTCCGGCTGGTCGTAGAATCATGGCAACAATAAGCGCGTACGCGAGGAACGTGTGCCGCGAGGGATGCAACTACGGAGGAGTCGAGTTGAAGTGGCAGGCAAACCCGCAGCAGACTGGCTCACGGTCGCCACTTTCATCTGTCTTTCTTATCACGTTCTCTCTCTCTTTTCTCTCTCTCTCTCTCTTTCTCTTTCTCTCTCTCTCTTTTTCTCTCTCTCTTTCTCTCTCTCTCTCTTCTTCTCTAGTCCCTTGAAATGTGTGATGTAAAAAGAAACGTTCAGCTACTGCTGCCCTACTGATGTTGGGAAGTCAGTGATTTCGGATGGAAACGTCCTTCCAATCATTGGCTTTAATCGCGTGAGGACTGAACGATTCAGCATTCAGTACGTCCTTGTGTGAGGTGAGAAAGCAACTCTCAAACTTTTTATGGTTCCATGATTTTTGGGTCAAATCATTTTTTATTCAAGTGACAAAAAACCTAACAGTAACACACACATTTCTGAGCTACCGGTACTTTGAGGATGCAGCCGGGCAAAAAAGGTTGCTGCTGCGACATTCCAGCAAGCCCTCCTGTCTTCACGATAAATATTTCTAGATTTTATCGTGAGATATGTACATACATATACATGAATGAATAAAGAATGCAAGAGAGAGAAGGAGTGATTTGATATGAGAAGGGGTGGATCTGGTAAAAAAAAAAGGCAGCGGCCGTGATGTAGAGTCGAACGAGGTTGGCGGGGGAGGTAGAAGACAGCCCGGTCAGAGAGGGGGCAACGGGTTTCTAGACGGATCATGTTGTCGATACAACAGAAGCGGGACACGTAGCCAGACACCGACAGGGTAGTGGCGTGGAGCAGCCGTAGGGGACGACACTTCGACCCCGGAACCTGGGAGGGACTTCGTTTTGGGGAGATAGAGAGAAAGGGGAGAGAAAGAGGAGAAAAAGAGAGAGAGAGAGGGAGTATAGCAAGAGAGAAAGAGGAGAGAAAGGAGAGAAGGAGAGGAAAAAGATAGAAAGAAGAAAAGAGACAAAGACGAGAGAAAGGAGAGAAAGAGAGGAAAAATAGAGAAAGAAGAAAAAGAGAGAAAGAAGAAAAAGAGAAAAAGAGGACAGAAAAGCGAGAAAGAGCCCCCATCTCCAGGCCGAAGACATACCATTCCATGAGCGTCTTGTGTGGTGCTTTTATAACTAACTGCATCCCATGTCGGATTCATCTGACAGCAAAGAGAATACTAACCATAAGCGTCTCCATCTTATTTTTTTTCTCAATGTTTCTTTTCCAAGCTCTCAGATCACCTCCTTTTCGTAATTTATCACATGACAGGTGGATTACATTGCAACTCACAATCAGTAGTCATAATGTTATGGTCTAAATGAATAGCTGATTCCATGAGTACAGAGAGAGAGAGAAAGAAAATTAGAGAGGGAGGAAGGGAGACAGGAGGAAGTTTTCCTCTCCGTCCTTCTCCCTCTCTCTTTCTCCTCTCAATCTCTCTCTCTTTCTCTCTTATTCTCATTCTTATTTTGTCTCTATTTATCTGCATCCCTCCTGTACCAAAAGTCGCAGGGAGCTTCAAAATAAGTATGCTGCAGTGAGGGAGGGAGGGAGAAAGAAAGAAAGAGATTGAGGGAATGAGAGACATACAAAGTAAAATGACATTGTGTCCTAGAGAGTGCGAAGCAGTGAGGGAGAGTGTGTGTGATAGATAGAGAGAGAGAGAGAGAGAGAGAGAGAGAGAGGGAGAGAGAGAAAGTTGAGGGTAAATGTATGAATGAGAGAGGAAGATAATGATGGAGAGAGAGAGAGAGAGGGAATTCAAATTCTCTGCAGGAAAAGCCTCATCGTGGTCGCCGTAATAGCTTCCTTTGCCTTTGACATTTCCTTGTCAGGCGCCTTCGTAGTCTACTTGGTAGCGTCATTCATTTTCGGAAAAAAATTTATTTTTATTTTTTACAAATGATGTTTTTGCGAAATGATCTATGCATATTTGTAAACTCTGCTTATGTGCAAACTCGTCATCTTCGTTTAGATCCTGGGTGTCTGCGATCAATATGACGCTGCTAACGACCGATGCATATGCCGTCTATAGAATAGTCAGCGAGGTGACGTGTCGATATTCCGTCATAGGAAAGAAACCCGAGTTTTTCTTAATCGCAAAAAATCTCGTTTTTAATTGATATTTCGTAATTGAAAAAAAATCACAGCTTTACTTGCTATTTGCTATTTCGTAATTGGACACGAAACGCGTGCGATGTCTTTTCACGCAGCTGGTTTGTGGGACCGGCGGAATAGCACGGGAGAATGAGAGGGAGGAATCACAGGGCAGACGCGGCAATTCGAACATGCATAAAAAAATTTTCGGTGATCGCCCTCCATTAAGAGTAAAAAGAACGTCTAGCTGACTTAATTTCCTCGGCCTCCCGGAGTGGGCGTACAAGCTCACTACGATCAGCTTTATCGGAAGAAGCCTCTCGTGAGACACTTCAACTGTTAATTTAATTAATTAATTAATTAATTAATCAATTAATTACTTATGAAGCTATCTTACCATTAGATGGATTTACTAGTCTCCAAATCATTCAAAGTCATGTTTAGGTATGTATCCATTTATGTATGTAAATCGTTAGCAAGTATATATAAGGCTTTTTACAATATATAAAACTATTTTATAATACTTTTTATAAATTATATTAATTATATATTATTGACATCGACACTGAAAAAGTGACAATTTAGATACATTCTCGACGTGTACCTAAACGCCATCTTTTCAAAAGAGTCATAAGGAAGTTCTTTTACTGCCTTAAGAGAGCCTGTCTGAGATATTCGACCATGGCTATATACAAAGCGTGCAGTAAAAATTTTTATTTTTAATTTTTTTCCTTTGGAGGTCTTGTGTAGTATCATGAGAGCTTTCAAAAAAACATTTTTTTTATAAAAAGTTCTCATGTATAACTACAGTATACCCCGATTTAGCCAAAATGTTCGAGTGATCATAAAAACCTTCAAAGTGAGCCAAATTAAATTTTGATGACACCGCTAGATTCCTTATTTAAAGGAGCACAAAAAGTCTGTAACAGTTATTAAAAAAGTTTTCATCTTAACAACAAAATAAGCCCTTAAACCTGCTGGAGGTGCCATTTGAGTACCAATACATCGAAACTGCGCTTTCAAACCACAACCATTTAAAAGAGCATTCTTTTTAACCCTAAAAATATGTATTCGAATGTGATTATCCTTCCCAGATTTTGGACGGTTCTGGCTGAATACCGTTCAGTGCTCAAAAAGTTCCAAGCGTACACGGACATAACTCGCTTTATTCTTAATATTATAAGGAATTACACATACCATTGCATTTGTCTTGGAAAACTGCATAGAAAGGGTCCAGATTGTCTTTTTCTTGAGTTTGGTTTAAATGGTTTTCTCGGCAAACACCGTATTTGTGGCTATTTTTCGACATATAAATGCCTTTAAGTGCACGTAGTCTCTAAAACAGCGCCTCAATTTATACTTCATATGAAAGCCCAGTGTTTTTCACGTAGGATAAACTATAAATGCCTTTAAGTGCACGTAGTCTCTAAAACAGCGCCTCAATTTATACTTCATATGAAAGCCCAGTGTTTTTCACGTAGGATAAACTACTTATCGGTCATAGGTTCTTTTCCAAAAAGTTGCAGCGTTTAGTTTAATCCGTTGAGCGCAGTGCGCTAGTTAAAAAAATCCCATTTAAGCTCTCTAACATGCATCAATCCGAATATTATGCAAAATAGTTGCTATATTCGTGTTCCTCGCATTAATAAACCCCTTTGGAGTGAATTTGGAGAAAAAAAAATTTTTTTTTGAAAAAAAATTTCTGACTTTTCCCCCGAAATTTTTTCGAAAAAAAAATCCAAATTTCTTCAAAAACAATTCTTCAAAAGAATCTCAGACAGGCTCTCTTAAGATCTCTCAATATGGAGAAGTCATATCGTAGCTATCTTGATCTTTGCATTTATCAAGCTCTAATATTTTTGTATATAGCGACTTATTTCGTTCCCATTCATGTCATCACTTTCCACTATTAACATGGCAATCAGAAATGAAGATAGAAATGATTGAGCCGGTGGTTTGCAGTTCACTTTGAAGGTCATACAGAAGTGATATGTTACGCCGTCGATAAGATCTTCGAACGCCCGTACCGAGAGACTGTAACAGACGGAGAAGGAGAGGGAAAGGAGAAGGAGGGAGAGGGAGCGAGCGACAGACAGACAAACAGAAGTTGGAGATGAGCGAGAGATGCATTATAAATATTTAAAATTACATTACTAACTGGCAACATTTGTAACCTATCAACACATTGCGATTGATAAACCCAAAGTGAATTTTTTTAAATGTCAATGTTTAACGTACAGTTGCAGGGGCGATACATCCCTGTTCTAAATGGTAAACGGAACATTGTACGCTTGCTGTAATTCTTTGATTCTTTACTTGATTAAACATAATTTCAAGAGTATAAATAATTTATAATTCATTAAAAATATATGAGATAAAGTGTTTTTATCTTCTTCCATCAGAAATGAAATAATTAATACTTTATCAGAGCAGCCACAGGAAATGTGATTATTCATGGGAATAGAATGACATGGGGTCGGGGAAAGCGCGAGAGATAGGGAGAGAGATAGGGAGAGAGAGCGTGAGAGAGTGAGAGAGCAAGAGAATTTGGGAGCGAGAGATAGAGACCTAGAGAATCTATGAGCGAGTTAAAGAATATGAGAGAGAGAAAGAGAGAGGGTTAGAGAGAGAGAGAGAGAGAGAAAGAAGGAAAGATTTAAACCGAGAAAGTTGTAATCGGATAAGTAGTCAACTTTCTCACGCGATTCCCGTATCACTCCAACAAGAATTCTGCATTTTGATAAGAGTTAACCTTTGTGATTATGGCGTAAACATCAAATAATTTCTTAACAAACCTACCATAATCATGTAATGCGTTCAAATTCGAATAGTTCACGAATATTGTCACAGGAATCTAGAAGTTAGAAACTGTTTTTTCCTCGAAATTTACTAAAGCTCTGAAGGCTGAAAAAGTGATATTAAAGTACAGAAATGAGTTTGTGGGTTTTGGCCATTTTGCCTTGTACCCGTACGTCATGTGGCAAGTCATAATTAGGTTACATCCGGCCCCCTGAGCTACGATTCATTAATAGTTTTAAAGGGAAACAAAAATTAAAATTAATCCTACTTATGACATCATAATTCACGAGAAATCACCCCCGTTCAGCTGGCCAATCAGCTCTGGCAAAAGATTGTGCGTCTCGAACTTGATGAGAGAACTGCCTTCGGTGATCTGGAAAGTGAATTAAACGAATACATTTCGTTGAGTTTTGTTCATGTTTTGCTTTTCGTCTCACAATCAACTTATTTGCCAAAGATTCTGACAGCAATAAATATATGCATATCACTGAAAATGCTTTAAATTTGTCTATTCTTTTTAATGAGAAAAATCTTGTTTTAAGTGTTTTTTTCCAACTCAACCAAACAATGCATATTTGAATAGATCGGTATATCTTCTTATAATAGAATAATTTCTCTTACGGATACGGTATCGGTGAGAGGCGTGGCCGCCGGTCGTTTTCTTGTAGTCGTCTTTTTCAGATCTTGTCCAATGACGTCATCGCCATGATCACTTTTAACGATGCCCTCAGGCGTGGTCGGCGGAGCGAGGACGCCGAGCAGAAGATGCACGGGCTGCGTGCGAGATTTGAATTCCTAGAATAATAATAAATTTTGATTCCGTTGCCTTCAACCGGCAGTTTTTCAACACAGTTTAACATATAAATTATTCATTAAAGTGAGCTGATCACTCTCGACTTTGTATTCTCAAGAAAATAAGCATAATGGAAAGGAGTCGTCTGATCTGTTCCTCACACCCGCAGCAGCTTCTATGTCTCTGTTTCTCCCTCTCTCTTTCGCTCTCTCTCTCTCGCGCTCTCGCTCTCTCATCTCTCTCTTTCTCTCGCTCACGCTCTCTCACCCCCTCTCTATTCTTGGTAGAAGTGCTACAGCCGCCGAACCTGATAAGCAGAGAGCAGACCGCATAGCGTGAATGAAGCGGCGATTTCGGAGAGAGCGAAGTGGAGCGGCGGCTTCTTCTCTTCGGCATTCTTCAGTTCCTCAGTGCTCAAACCTGACAATGAGTGATAATCCTGCTGTTTGTTTGCAAAAAAAAACATTATTAATGAATTAGTTACTGCTAATTAATCACGTATAATTAAAAAAAATTAATTTACAAATAAAATTAAATAAGGTAATATAAAAGTTGATAGTAACTAAAGTACAATAAATAATACCTCGGTCTCTCCGGGTTGCCCATCGTATGAGAGTGAGGTCGGTGAGGAGAGGGGCACGGACGACACCGCCACGGCCCTGCACGACGAACTCGCGAAGGAGAGGAGCACCAGACAGGGTCTGAGAGAGAGAGAGAGAGAGAGAGAGAGAGAGAGAGGGTGAGTGAGGGATGGAGGCGGAGGGAGAGATAGGCGAGATTAAGAGACAGAGAGATGGGAGGAGAGTGACAGAGAGAGACATAAAGGGAGAGAGTGAGAGAGAAGGAGTCTATACTTATTTGATCCGTATACGCTTACCTCATCGCTGATCGTGTTCTCTGCCAACTCGCAGAACTGGAAGAAAAGTCGCTCGACTGAAGTTGCTGAGAGGAGACGGCGGAGGGAGGAGGGAGAGAGGAGACGCAGACGACAGAGAGAGAACACCACGCAGGAAACAGAACTGCAAATTGGCATGTTGGCAGGAGAGAGAGAGAGAGAAAGAGAGAGAGAGAGAGAGAGAGAGAGAGAGAGAGAGAAAGAGTAAGGGACCCAGAGACAGAGAAATGGAGACATGAAAGAGAGAGTATGATATGATGGGATGAGGGAGAGGGAGACAGTGGCAGTAGGCAGTTAGAATGAGAGAGAGAGATTTGAAGAAGAAGAAAAAAATGAATGACTGAAGACAGAGCCGGTGGTTTGCAATTCATTTTGATTGCCATATAGGCATACTATGTTTAGCCAACGATACGCGGCAAAGCCAGTTCATTTATAACAATAATAATAGTAAGAATGAAAACGATTGTGCGATACAGATGTATTTTATGCCATTGAGGAAGAAATTCTTAGAAGGTGAGGAAATAGTAAATAAAAATGTGAAATATTACGCCTCCTAGACTTCCTAGGCAACTAGATACATACATAAAATTAAGTTGCTATCAAAAGTTTACGATTATCATAGAGTTCCTATCATTAGTCACTATGATCATAATCATTTCAGATTAATTACTTTATGGATAACGATGACATTGAGCCCTTGAGGTAAACCACTGAATTACCAAAGAATTAGATCATTAATATTAATACTAGCAATAATAATATCAAGAATAAGAAGAAGAATATTGATTGCGAGCTACATATTTCGTATACTTTTTTATGCGTTTTTTTTGTTTTGTTTTGTTTTGTTATCACATTGCAATACCGATCTTACTTGTACACATTTGATATCTTTTTTTTTTTAATTTTTGTTGGAATGGTGGGTGCCAAGAGGCGGGACAGAGAAAACGATGGCGAGAGAGAGAGAAAAAGAGAGAGATCGAGATTAAGAGAGTAAGAGAAAGAAAGAGAAAAAGAAAGAGATTCATGACGGAAATGCTCACTAGTGGGAATAAATAAATAAAGAGAAATAAATGTTATAAAAAGAGACTAGAAACGAAATTTATTCTACCTTAGCGCGCCGGGAGCGCGGAGAAGCGTTTCGATGAGCTCGTCCGTCACGAACGCGCACTCGAGGGTGAGGCGGCGGCGGATGGATATCTAAGTTATGTAAATTACATCATATATATATATATATATATATATATATATATATATATATATATATAGATATATCTAAATGAATAGATTGCTAGAGAAAAAGAAAAGAATCTGATTTACATATATTGTAATTTATGCATCACGAAATGTATATTAAATTAAATAGATATTTTTTAATTAATATAAAATTTGTGGTACCGTGCGCATCGCTTGTTGAAGAAGAGGCAGGGAAGGCGAGTCGAGTCGGTCTGCTTCGATCTGAAGGAAAATGAAAACAGCTGATCTCTCGAAGTAACCATTCTCTCTCTCGCCCTTGTATCATGCGTAAAAAGGCGCCAATACAAAATTGAATTTTTGGCGTGAATTCAAAATTGAATTTTTTAGCTCCTCACCCGCTTCACTCCGCCTCCTCTCCTCATCTCGATCTGGATGACTCTGCACTTCTCGTCCCCTTTCGCAGTGGAGGGTCCAGCGGAGAGAGCGCAGCAAGGAAGAGAATTAGAAGAGACAGAGGTTGGCGACATTCGGAGACGGCCGAGACGGTGGAGGGAGCAGGAGAGGGGCAGTGGGAGAAAGGCACGGACGGAGAGACTGTAAATTAGAGATGGAGTGGGATAGGGAGTGGCAGAGAGAGAGAGAGAGAGAGAGAGAGAGAGAGAGAGGGAGAGAGTGAAAGGAAGAGTGGGGGAGATAGGGAGGAGGAGGAATATTTTTTATATATTTAGAACTTTTTTTAAAAATATTTTTTTCATACTCACATCAAGTCATTGACGTCGATAACAGGCACGTGAATCGAGGAAAGCAGCTGACCAATTCGTTTGCTCACCTGGGTCAGGTGCATCTAGAAGTTTAATTATTTATTTAATTATTTATTTATATTTATTTGTTATTATTAAACTATTAACCAATTAATTAATACTCCCTTTGATTTCATAACAAAAAAAATTTTTTTTTATTTAATTTTTTTTCTCAGAACAAATACATATATGTACAAATGGTGTCATTGATATAGTAATTTATGGATTAAGAAGAGTGTAATTTCCTTTCCTTTTCTATTATTATCATTATTTTTATGACAATGATTATATTTTCATCCAGCAAACGAAAGTTTTTCCTCCGTAACGTCACCGGATACTTTTGTCACAGCATTAAATTTGATGCATGAAAAAATAAATAAATTACAAATATAACCTGATCAGCGAGCGGCAGCTCTGAAACGATGCGCATGAGAAGGTCCATCGGCAAGTCGGCAAAGGAAGTGACGGCATAGGAGGACATCTTGACAACGAATTCTCTTCACTTCTCTCGAACGCTTTTGGAGTTGACGGTGGATTTGAGCGCTGCGCTGCAAGCTATTTGTTCATCGGTTGAGATCATAAACGGAAAAACCAATTAAAAATTGAATAATAGGGAAAAAAATCTGAATTTGAAAAGCCACATTATTCAATGACTTGAGCCGCTTAATAGCAAAAAAAAACATTTAGCGAGCGGAACTGTGAATGGATGTTAATTTAAAAAAAAATTCCGGGATCACTTTGGTGAATTCTTCAACATGATAGAGAAAGAAAGATTCAAGGGCAGGTAATGATGATGCTTTTGTAAACATTGCCTTGAAAGCACGACAAGTTTCTTTCTGGTCAGCCACAAAGTGTTTGGGTGGATCCTTTCGCAGCCTATTTATGCTGGCTGCTCTGTGGTTCTGTCAAGAAGCGGACTGCGAAGTACAAGACGAGAAAGAGGAATGACACTCTCGGATTGGAAAGTGATGAAAGGTGAGAGAGAGAGAGAGATAGAGAAAAACAGAGAAAGAGAGAGAGAGAGAGAAAGAGAGAAAGAGAGAGAGAGAGAGAAAGAGAGAGATGAGTGAGAGAGAGGAAGAATTAGAGAAAGAGAACTGTCATACGATGCCTTTCTTCCATCTCTCACGTCTGTCAGTAACGATGCGACAAGGAATTCTGATGAACGGACAGTGATGGGCGATTGAGAGGGGTTAGAGAGAGAGAGAGAAGAAAAAAGAGAGAGAGAGAGAGATAAGGGTGAGAAATAGAGATAGCATGAGAGAGAGAGATCGAGAGAGACAGAGAGAGAGAGAGACAGGTGAAGTGAATAGACTTCATGTTGTTTGCTCACGTCATCCCGTTTTTTATTTCTACTTTTCCTATTGTCTTACTTTTTTGTTCTTTCTCTCTCTCTCTCTCTCTCTCTCTCTCTCTCTTGGTCCGTCTCTCTCTACTTTATCAGCTCTCTCTCTCTCTGCCTCTCTCTCTCCGCTCCACTCACTCTCGCTTCCTGCTTGTCTATCATTTTTGACGCTCACATCCTTGTGTGCAAATGTCAGGAATCACTGTCTCCAGGCCGATGATTCCTTGCAGGCGACAGAAGTAAGAGAGGAGAGAGAGAGCGCGATACAGAGATCTGTCAGATTTCATGTCTCTCTTCAAAGTAATCTCTCTCTCTCTCTCACTTCGTTTCTGCTCTATCTCTCCGTTTATCTCTCCCCTCTCTTTCTCCCACTCTCCTCCTCTCTCTCTCTCTCTTCGTTTCTCTTCATCCCTCTCTCTCTCTCTCTCTCTCTCTCTCTCTTTCTCCCCTTCCCACCCTCTCTCTCCCTCCCTTTCACTCCCTCCCTCTCTCCCTCTCTCCACCCTATCTTTCTTCTCACTCCTTCTGAATGACATCGTGACACCACTCGAGAGTGGCATTCATTGCTGAATCTGTCGCAAACAAATGCGACTTGACAGCGAGGAAGCAGAGCGCCATCGAGACAGCTCCTTTATCTATCTCTTTCTCTCTTTCTCTCTCACTCTCTCTCTCCATCTTTCACCCTAACAATCCTCTCTCTTTTCGTCTTCTTCATCTCCCTCTCTTCTTTCTCTCCTTCTCTCTTTCTCTCCCTCTCTTTATCCGACTTTCTCTCTCCGTCATAATCTCCATATCGCGCGAAACCTTCTACAGATGGACGCCAGTAATGCTCGCATTTCTAAACCGAAACGGCTTCAGGAGTTAACTTCTTTGTTTCTCTACCATCTATCTACCCTCTCTCTTCTCTCTCTTTTCTCTTTCTTCTCGAACTCTCTTTCTCTCCTCTCTCTCTCGTCTCTCTCTTTCTCTCCCCTCCCTCTCTCAAGTTCTCTTTGCTAGCTTCACTCAACCTGTGATTTCTGCGTCACCCCAATCCAATCTGTCATTCAACCGTCTATACTGGCCCAAGTAAACAGGTCGGAGAGAGTGAGAGAGAGAGAGAAAAAGAGAGAATGAGAGAGTGAGACAGAAAAAGAGAGAGAGAGAGAGAAATTGAGAAAGGAATGCATGGAAGTCTTCTTTGCAAGAAGAAGCTGTCAAAAACTAGTGATGGACGTGTTTAATCTCCCGAATTGGTCTGTTGAACATTTGCACGAAAGCACAACACAACATTTTTTCCAAGCAGAAAATTCTAGGGAACTAATATTTTCATTCATTTAAAAATAATTCTTATTCAACCTCAAAAACGCTATTCGATTTGCATGTCAGCTGGAACCAGTAGGCGAAAATAGACCCCGAATTGGAATATTGTATTGTTTTTACAATCATTTCTTCATTTAGCTAAATACCAATATTATTTGCAGAAACAATGTAGATTCTTTGTTTCTTTCTTCGTTTTGTCAAGGAAATTGAGTCGGTGATATTTTTTTAAATTATTACTACCGTATCGGGGATTAATATAGAGAGGATATGGCAATTTTTCCAAATACCGAGGAACTATTATCCTATCGTGTGATCATATCGGGACGCTGTGCCCTTCAATCTGTTTCCATTTCTCTCTCTCTCTCTTCATTTCTTTGTCTCTTGATCTCTTTCTAGCTTTCTCTGAATCTCTCTCCTTCGCTCTCTCTCTCTCTCTCTCTCTCTTTATCTCTCTCTACCATTCGCTCTCTCTCTCTCTGCCTTGCTTTCTGATGACATCACAATCAGCTGTCATTTTGGCGTGTTTCAATCAGCAAGCCTGTCAGGTTCGTCACTTCTTAGGGCCTAAGCCGATAACTTTATGTCGCGAGAGTGAGAGAGAGAGAAAGATCGAAAGATAGTGAGTGAGAGAGCAAGAGATAGAGAGATGAAGAGAAAGAGAGAAAGAAAGAGAGCAAGAGATGAAGGTAAAGAGGGAGAGAGCGAGAGACGAAAAAAATTACGAGAGAGAGAGAGAGAGAAAGATAGAAAGAGGTAATAGCAAGAAAATGGAAAGAGTACATTCTGGGGATTCTTCTATACTTTCTCACATCTACAGTACGCAGAACGCCTTCAATGGTGTTTAATAAATCTGAGGTATTAGGAAACTGTGGGGGGGGGGGGTGGACAAAATGCAGGATACAACTCATGCGCCGGATTTCTGTGTTTAAAAAGTAAAATGTTATGAAGTTAAATGTAAACACGATCAGAGATACAGCTTTAGATTGGTCACGAGCTGGAGATTAAGCCTGGTGCATTGAGGGATCAAGTCAACATGGAGTGTCAAGAGAAAGAGAGAGAGAGAGAGAGAGAGAGAGAGAGAGAGAGAGGGAGAGAGAGAGAGAAAGAAGGAGAGAAAAGAGAGAGAGTTAGAGACAGAAAAAAGTGATCAGTGTTAGCTTGAGATGGGGCGGAGCAAACTAACAGAGAATCAGTTAAGAGTAGAATCCGTAAAGGTCGATTGAAAAGTGATCACGGATAATAATGTAGGGATTTTAGTCATGAACAAAAGGAATTTTATAAAGTAAATCAGCTACATTCCACTCAAGGTGGTTTTGATAGCGCAGCCAACTATTTCAGTCAATACTTGTAGCTGATTACGTATCAGCCTTTTGGCGAAAATAATAAAATTTAATTTGGCAAGGATCACTGAACAAGGTGAAGTTGCACAGAAGTGAAAGAGAATTCCTCAAGAGAATGAATTACTTGACATAAAGGGGGAGGGAGCGACAGAACTGTTTATAATATGAATAGACAGGAAGAATGTTTCGTCAGTAGAGATAGAGAGAGAAGACAGAGATAGAGAGAGAAGACAGAGAGAGAGAGAAGAGAGAGAGAGAAGAGAGAGAGAGAGAAGAGAGTGAAAGAGAAAGCGAAATAGAGAGGAAGATAGAAGGATATAATAAGAATAGACGTTAAGAATGTTTGACATGGAGGAATCGAGACAAAATCGACGTGACATAGTGAAAGGAATCAGAGGGAGGAGACGCAGGATGCGAGAGAGGGCGAGAGAGTGTGTGATAGAGAGAGGGAGAGAGGGAGAGAGAGAGAGAAACAGAGATGAGTTGAAATCGAATGAGGGCGATCGAGTGAGAGGAAGAGATGACTGGACAAGCTGTCGGTACGCGATAGCGAAAAACGTTCGATAGACGACGCTGAGTCTTACGATCAGAGATGACAAGAAGTGAAGAGAGAGAGAGAGAGAAAGAAAGAAAGAGATAGAGAGAGAGAGACTGAGAAACAGAACAAATGAGAGCGAGATCTATGGTAGAGTTGGAGAGATTGAGAGTGCGGGGGGGAAGGTGATTGATAAGAGAGAGAGTGTGTGAGAAAGAGAGTGGAAAAGAGAGAGAGAGAGAGAGAGTGAGAGAGCAAAAGACCGAGTAAACTCTCGAGAGATCAGAAGCTGAAGAGAATAAGAGAATGTGAACATTTAAGTTCAGGATGCGCTGCCTTTACAATCGAGACTGTTCTTTCTTCACTCCATGCGAGTTGAGAGAGAGAGAGAGCAAGAAATTGTAATGAAAAAATGTATGTATGACAAAAGAATGATACATACATACAAACATCAATGATTTTTGATGCTCTCCGGGATTTTTTTTGCCTCGTATGCAAACATGTGAAACTCTCTCGGTCGGTCGCAAAGGAAAAAATATTTCAAAGGTGGATAAAACACCCAAAAAGCACTGAACGGTGCTCGCTTCCAGTGCTTAATATTTTTTTAGGAGAGCCAAGTTTATAAGACTTTTTCTACTCTCTTTCTCGCAATCTCTCTCCATTCTCTCTCTCCTCCTCCTCTCTATCTCTCTCTTTTTCACTCTATCTCTCCCTCTCTCTTTCTCTCCCCATGTCTTCCCCTCTAGCACAAGGAGAAGACAGAAAGTCTTCCCGAGGGTCCCTTCATCACTCGTCTCTCGTCCTCACTCAGCCATCACTCTTCATTCATACTCATCACTCACCTCACGTCAATGTTTCTTTCTGCTTCTCTCTTCTTTATCTTTCTCTCTCGCTCTTTCTCTCTCCCTCTTTTTCTCCATCCCCACTTCAATTCTCCTACCTCTCACTGCCTCTTTCGTTCTCTCCCTCTCTCCATCTCTCCCTCTTTCTCTCTCTCTCACTCCCTCTCTTTCTCTCTCTTCCTTTTTCTTTAGACGCGCACCCGGCCGGCGGCATCTGCTTGTCATTGTGCGACGCTATGATGTATCCATCAAATCAAAATGAAGGTGACACCGAGAGAGAGAGAGAGGGGGGGGGTTAAGGAAGAGATAGGGAGAGAAGTAGAGGACTAGAGAGAGAGGAAGAAAGAAACAGAGGAGGAGAGAGAAAGAGAAAGAGAGAGAGAGAGAGAGATACAGAGAAAGGGAGAGCCAGGAAGATCACCCCCGTAGCCAAAGTCATAAAAGTAATCCACAAGAGGATCCTTGAAGGGGGGCTCTGTCTGATGGGTTTTGATCGCGATGTCTGCTTTTTTGAGGAAGAAAGGAGCGGCGACACGAAGGGAGAGAAGGAGAATAGAAAAGTGAGGAAGAGGGGTGGGCGATAGAGAAAGAGAGAGAGCGAGAAGGAGAGAGAGAGAGTAGAGAAAGAAGAGAGAGAAGAGAGAAGAAAGAGAGAGAGAGTAGAGAGAGTAGAGAGAGTAGAGAGAGAAAGAGAAAGCGAGAGAGAGAGAGACATCTTAAAGATGCCAGCCAATCAAACGCCAGATGTCAGACGGTGAAAGTGAGCGAAATGGCGGGGTGGATCTGGTAGCAGAGCTGGGAGCGGAATCATTTCAGAAGAATGTCATTCCGAACGATGGCTTGCCTTGTGGTGGCCCAAGGCAGTTAAGGAAAGAAAGGAAAGAGAGAAAGACAGAGATAGAGAGAGAGGGGGAGAGTGAGAGAGAGAGTAAGAGAGAGAGAGAGAGGGATAGAGAGAGAGAGAACGAGAAAGAGAGCGAGAGAGGGAGGGAGAGGGTGGGAGGGAGGAAGAGAGAGATAAAAACGAAAGAGAGAATGAGAGAGAGATTATAGATTCGGAAACGAGGAAGATGAGCATTCAGAAAAAAATATAAAGAAGTTAGCGCGACCGAACCACAGTGTTGCTCTGCTCCTTTGATAAATACAGAACGCAAAGCGAACTTTAAAAAAAGTAATTTCCTAAACAATATATAGATTAAAAGAAGTGGAATATGTACTTTTATGGTGTAAAGGACATACTAATTTTGTAAACGGAATTATTCAGACTTGTAGTATCCAGTCAAGGAAATACTAATGATAATACATACATATATTAATCATGGACCAAAAATTTTGCTTACTGTAAATGTGATTTTAAAGATGGTCTCACGACATAAAGTAGAAGAACGACCATGAGAATGAGGAAGAAAGATAAAGTAGAGAGAAAGGGAGAGAGAGAGAGGACGACAGCGTTTTGTAGGAGGGCGGGGCTAATCGTTTGTGGCTTACAGCAGTGAAAGAATCCCGGTCAGCCACTGTGTTTTGTAGCTCTCTCTCTCGCGCTGTCTAGCTCTCTTTCTCTCACTTTCTTCCATGTGCTCTCTCTCTCTCTACCTCTCTCTCTCTCTCTATCTTTATCTCTACCTCTATCGCTTTCTCTATCTCTCATTATTTTCCAAGTGCTCTCTAACTCTCTCGCTCTCTCCCTCTCTCTCGCTCTCTCTCTCTCCCTCTCTCTCTCCCTCTCTTTCTCTCTCACTCTCTCTCCCTCTCTCTACCTCTCTCTCTCGCTCTCTCTCCCTCTCTCTCGCGCTCTCTCTCCCTCTCTCTGCCTAATCCTGCCTCTCGTAATCCTCGTGGCGCAACTTTATAAATCCCTGGGATACATTCGCTCTTTGTTCCTCTCTCAAGATGATGGCGGTCGCATTAGGTGTGCATCAATTGGGGCGGAAGTGGTTAGTTGGGGGGGGGGGATGTGGTCAGAGAGGAGGGGGGTCCATAGATGTGCCTAAGACCTTTAAAGGAGCTCAGAAGTGGTCCATAGATATCCCTCAGATCTTTAATGGAGCTCTCTGGGACCATAGGAAAGATCTTTCAAGCCGTAAGATGAAGTTGCGCAACAAAGAAGAAACGATGATGAGAAGCCACCAAATGGTCATCATGAGAGGACCGCCCGGCGAGAGGAAGGCGTGGACAACTCAAGGTTTAGAATTATTTGTTCTTTCTTGCTCTCTTTCTCTCTCTCTCTTTCTCTCTCGCTTTCCTTCGTTCCCCCCTATTGTGACTCCAGTTCCTTTTAATTACATCTTTGCTCACTTTAGAAATTAATTAATGATAATGGCAAAAAAAAATTTATGAATATTCTTTGAAAAAAAAAAGCTTTCTGATCTCTCCTACTTACTCCTGTACCTATTTCCTTACATCTCTCTCTCTCTCTCTCTCTCTCTCTCTCTCTCTCTCTTTCTCTCTATTCCACGCGATCTTACAGGGCAAAACATATATTATTCTTTTGAAAAAAGACATGTAAGGAGCAGGCAAAAATGAGTCAAGATGTTTAGAGGTGGAAATATGTATATAGATTATGTTATTTAAATTAAAATGTAAATATATACATAATTATTAATTATAGCAATAATGTAATTTATATACATACATATTTCCAACTAGGCATCCTTCTTATGTAATGGCGCTTTTCAACGGCTCATCCTTGCTATAATTAAAAGTGGAACAGAAAATGTCGATCAAACCGTGAACTGGTATGTATGTGTGTTCATTAAAGATATTATGAAGATGAGAAGTTAGCCGGGAGAGTGTAATAATCATAGTGCAGATGTGTTATGATGAGTGCAAAAGGTCACGGAAAGAGAGAGGGGGGATGGAGAGAGAGAGAGAGAGAAGGAGAGAGAGAGAGAGAAAGAGAGAGAGTGGAGCAAGGATTAGAAAGAGAAACCAAATGGCAGCGTTTCCTCCCGAATGTGTGAAAAGAAATGCTGTAGCAGGCTTTCGATTTCTCTCTCTCTCTCTCTCTCACTCTTCTTCCCCTCTCACCCTAGGAGTTCTCGATCTATCTCTATCTCTCACCCTTTCTCTATCTCTCTTTGGCTCTCTCTCTAACTCTCTCTCTCTCTAATTCTCTCTTTCTCACTTTCTCTCTTTCTCTCTCTTTCTCTCCTTTCTCTCCTTTCTCTCCTTTCTCTCTTCATCTCTCTCTCTCTCACCAAAGGGCGCCGGTGGGCTCTTCTTACCAAGAATGCGCGAATGAAGGGCAGCCAGGGAGAAGTTGACATTTCACGGCCCGGCTCTGGACATAAGCGAGAAAAGGCCAATTTACGGCTCCTGACTCCCCGCAGTGAGCAATGCCTTCAGAACATTAGCACCCGTCGATGAGGGGCCTTTGAGAGAGAGAGTGTGTTTGAGAGAGAGAGAGTGAGAGAGAAAAGAAGGAGGAGAGAAGGAGAGGGAGAGAGAGAGAGGGAAAAAAGACACCGAACAAGATAGAGAGAGTGCGAGAGCGAGATGGAACAGAAAGAGGTGAGAAGAGAGTTGATCCTAAAGCATTTGGACACAATGATAGAGATGCTGATAAAAGAACTGGCTAGGACAGAAAATTGAGCATAAACTCAAATGTGATTTGAATGAAATAAGGTGTTCACTAACAAATATCTATTTGCTTCCTTTTTCACAACGAAGGATGGGCGGCCCGGGAAAGACCCGTGCGTGATGATTTTTTGAATCACAATGCATAAGCAGATACGTAATCCTGAACAACATATTTGTTGTATAGTTGCAGGGGATAGAGGATCAATACAACATTTTTTCTCTTTAATATTTTCTATTTATCTCGCTTGTTCCGAACGAAATACCTTTCCCAGTTATCTCTCCCTCTCTTTCTCAATACTTTCTCTCTCTCTCTCTCTCTCTCTCTCTCTCTCTCTCTTTCTCTCAGTCGAAGTCTCATCACTCCTTGTCCATTTACCTCCGTCCACTTATACATCAAAGAGGATGTCGCTCTCTCTCTCTCTCTCTCTCTCTCTCTCTCTCTGTCATCTGCCTCCTTCACTGGAATCACTCATGCAAAGAAGCGGCCTGAAGAAGAAGGATGAGAGGGAGAGAGAAAGAGAGACATATAAAAAGAGATAGAGAAAGAGATAAAGAAAGAATGATAGAGAAAGAGAGGTAGAGGGTAGAGAGCAAACAGAGAGAAAGAGAGGCGAAAAAGGAAAATGTGAATGATACATTGGCGGTGACTGAAGATGAAACATAGATTGACGGGGGACACTCTCACCATCAGGAAAAGAAGCGATGAAGAAGATGTATTCACACAAAGCGGGAACTGGTGATTGGAACTGGCAGGAGAGAGAGAGAGAGAGAGAGAGAATGAGGGGTGAGAGAGAGAGAGATTGGGAAATAGAGCGAGAGGGAGAGGGAGAGACGGAGAGAGAAAGATGGACAAAGAGTGCGCTCCGTGTCTTTTTGTTACCATGTTTGACGGCCAAGTTTGATTGGTCGCAAACGGTTATTGCATCTTACAAAGCTGGTATCTTAGGGTTAGAGGGAGCGGAAGAATGAGAGAGAGAAAGAGAGAGAGGGATATAGTGACAGAGAAAAGACAGTGCAAGAGTTAGAGAGTAAAAGAAGAGAGAGAGAGAGAGAGAGAGAGAGAGAGAGAGAGAGCGAATAGGGAAAGAGCGAATGTCTTCCTTTCCGAAAGGAGAGATCAGTCATAATGATAAGTCAGCGGTCAATTTGCATGGATGGCCAGGTGGGAGCGGTGTTTGTGATCTGGAGAGTACAAAGAAGGGTTAGAGAGAGAGAGACAGAGAGAAAGAGAGAGAGAGAGAAAGAGGGAGCGAGAGAAGAAATATAAGGAGATATGGAAAAGAGCTGTAGAGTATATGAATGTCGAGTGCGCATACAAATAATATACAAGCTGGACGGAAGGTTGTAATTGGAATCTGACGGCAATTATGCTCCGCTACTTGTCTATTTAGCCATTCAAGTCAAATGTTATCATCCTCTTGTCAGATCAGAAAGTTTTCTCGTGGTATTTATTTATCCGGAGCCATGACATGAAAACCGCCAGGTTGACAGTTAAATAAAAGAAATCATTAAGAAAAAGTTAATTATGAAATATGGTATGCCATGCAAAGGAAGAAGAGTCGGTGAAAGAGAACGAGAAAGAGAGAGAGAGAGTGCGAGAGAGAGAGAGCGCGAGAGAGAGAAAGAAATAAAGAAGTAGAGAGAAAGAACGAGAGAGAGAGAGAGAGAGAGAGAGAGAGAGAGAGAAGGCAAGAGAAAGCGGGAATAAGAGGAGGGAGTGAAGTCAGGAAGCAGATAGGAGATCAACATTACGTGGATGTCACCTGGCTCTCCTGCTCTCTTCTGCCCGTGCACCTGCCTTGTCTTCAGCAAGAAGTTGCGCAACCAGATAAGAATGCTAATTGGGCTCTCTTGTCAGGTGGAGAGTGAGAGCGAGGCATATTTGAAAATGCGAGTAGGAGGAAGACGTAGAGAGAGGAACCGAGAGAAAGAGAGAGAGAGAGAAAGAGAGAGACAGACAGAAAGAAAGAGAGAGAGAAAGGGAGAGAGAGAGAAAGGGAGAAAGAGATATAGAGATAAATAAATCCCGCTGCGCATTAGCATTTCATTGTCAACGGTTGTTGAGTAGCATATCTTACTGTGTTTCTATTCCCATGAAAACAAACTCTTCACATTTTTCTCTCACATTATTTTTTCTCTCTTACCCTCTCTCTCTCTCAATCTCTCTCTTTCTCTCTCCGTCAATATCTCTTGCTGATCTCATGCTGCCGCTAAAGTCAATTCTATTCACCGATTTTACAATCAGACAGTAATATCATATATGTATGTACATATGTATTCAAGCATGTGTTCTTATTGTTAATTTTATTCCTTGGGTCAAATAATTGAAGGCGAAAAAAAAGGAACGACGACGACTAATAAAGAGATTATTTTTATGGATTCAGAAAAATAAAAGTATAAACGACTATCGAGATAAAGATAGTTTTTAGACATTTACTTAACACGTTTAATTAAACTTATCATTGTCACTAGTCACACTCGTGCCGTCTTTTTTCACTTTTTCTCATTTTCCACTGTTTTTTTTAAGGAACGATGCACTGAATGATACTATAGTAGCAGACTAGATCCATTTCGAACGCGCGCCCTCAAATATTTGGCCCTTCTGCCGGTTTGAGAGCATGCGAAATAGGAGGGCGACTAACATCTACAGTAAAAAATTGGCCGAATCTTATTTTGCGCGCTCCTATAATTAACTTTGTAGCAAGTGGACATAAATGGTTCAAACTTTCTATATGTATGTTTTAGAGTGACGCGAATAGATACAAGTACATAAAACAATATGCAAATTATTCAGTGAACAGCTCCTTTAGCGGCATTTTCCTCCGATGTCCTGTGTAAAATTTTAGTGCACTTGCCCCACAATAATTCTGTTTTCCGAAATCCTGGGGTTTAAGAGTCTTTTCTGTCAGAACATTTGTAGAAGATTAAAAGTCCTACATGGCGGTGTTGCAATTACGAGATTTTGCTGACTTGATGGATTGACTGTTTTGCTTTCAGCCATTCTTTTGTGCTTTCGAGAATGCAAATGTAATAGTTTTCCAAGCAGAGAAATTAATTTATTGTTGACAACTTATGATAACCTTTACAGTATCTTTCTTTTTTTTGGATTTTCAATGAACACCATGCATGATTGATTGATTGGCCTTGATTGTTGTGGTCATCATCATCGACGTAGGAAGGACGAGTCTAGTTCATTGTAAGCATGTTTTCGGCATCCCTAGCAGCACAATCCGAGGCAGCAGCTCTTCCCCAGGCTGGCCTCGATATTGCCGCCGACTGCTGCTGCCTGCAAAGATAAAGGAGTCATCAGGGACCAAAGGAGATTTCGCTTATTAGGATAACGTTTGTTTTTTTCTCTATTATAACCCCCCTCTCTCTATTAGGACCCCTCCCCTTGAAAATTCCATTGAAGAATAGTACCACCACCACCCCCCCCCCCCTCCAATAGTGCCCTCTCCTAGTAAGAGCATTGAAAAATAGCACTAACCAGCACTGCAAGGAGAACGAACAGAAGGACGATGAGTTTCATTCTGCAAGTACATGAAAATAAATTATAAAATCTAAACATTTGGGAAAACGTAAATGGCATCGTCAAGCTATATAAAATCTTACATGCTTTAATTAGGAGCAATACACCCACCGACGCCGCCACCCACGACAACGACGACTGCATGTAAAACTTAAATTCTATTCGTTTTTGACAAAACGCTTAAACAGGAAAGTGGAGTCTATTAGTCGCACACAACACTTTCATATGATATTTTATCAATTCACTGTGAGTATTCAAATAAATAAGAATCAGCTAATTGGGCGACATTCTTTCTACTTTCTAGCCAGTACAACAGCGACCATGACGCCGACAACAACAACAACCACTGTGGTATATGGTTACTTTTTGCTAAATCTATAATCGACTTGAAACAGGATTTTTTGAATTTTTGTACTAAACAACTGAGGGAACACTAATCGACGCAATCTTCTTACAATTAGCTGTTGCAGTCGAAACCACTTCAACGGCCTCTGAAACAACCACTGAAACAACGATGGCTGGTATGTCATATGATTTTGTTGCATATTGTATGTGGTATTGATTGAAAATTGACAGTCAAGACCCATACCACTGAAAGCGTACAATGTGCGGAAATGAAATGTTGACTGCAGATTTAGCAACATGCGGCATTTACCCCATGTCGGCTGAGCGTTTTGTCAACGACGCCGCGAACGATAAGCCAGGCTACCCGAACGACCCGTCGGCAACTCTCGTCTACGACGAAGACATCAAGAAGTGGTCGTGCGCTTTTGGAGGCTGCTTTCACGCGGCTCGTCGTTCGGGTACTCGGCATCAATTCGGATAGCCTGCTTTCAATAAATTTAATTGTGCCCCGAAACTGTTGAGCAGATTCCAGCTGATTTTGGTGATAACTACCTTAAGCAAGACCAACAAAATAACAAAAAACGTTTCCCATTCTCCTAGGCTGACCAATACTTCCTCGTTGGACTGACTGCCTACTGTCCGTTCAACATCTACTGGGCTGTCAGCGATGGCACTAACGATTATGACGTTGAAACGGCTGCCACTTAGTACGGCGCTTATGATGAAGGCATGAGATGACCCTGTCATGTGTCTAAATTACTTGTAACTTCTTTGGGTGTCAAAATCGGCTTACAGAAAAAATGAGTTTTCGGGATTCTTGATACTAAACAAGTGAAGGAACACTAATCGACGCAATCTATTCCCAGCTGCCGCTGCTGTCTCCGAGACAACCACTGAGGCAGAAGAGACGACGACCCAAGGTATATTTTAGAATACGCTTTATGTCGCAGATATCACAGGAAACGAATTTCGTTCATAATAAAAATTATTTAAGCGTCTGTTTAATGGATGTAGAGAAAGTAAAAATTAAATATAAAAGTTTTAGCTAAGTGCACCGATCTCGCGTGTCCGATCGTCCGCCCGCTCTATGGGGACAACAGCGCGATAGTGAAGCCCGAATACCCATTCGATGCGACAGCCCAATTGATCAAGAACAGAACACGCTGTACGTGGTCGTGTTCCGGTGGAAGCAGTAGTACGCGCCTCATCGTTCTGGTAACACCACATTTGGTCTAAGGAAGAGCTGTTCAGCAACATCAATCTCTTGTTTTAACATTCCTTTTCCCCATTAAAGTTATTTAGAATCAGCCGGACAAATGTTTTCTTTAGACGGACGTCGACTTCGTCGTCGTTACTGAAGCCGTCTGCCGCCCGTCCAGCAACACTTGGATTGCGCACGACGACACGGCAACTAATGCGGAGTCGACGGAGGTAAGAGCCGTCCTAAATAAACATACCTAACCATAAGATTTTCACCATACAAATGTTTCTTACATATCCACATTGAACATGACAATTTGAATTCAGATTTAATACATATCTTACATGCACAGGTGCTATCGAGACAACGACCACAGAAGCGCATTAAAGTCTCCAGAGGTTGTTTGATAACAGAAAATCTTTTGTTCCATCGTGATTGATTATTGTTTCTCTAATTTTGCTTGTGATTACAGTCTACGCAAAGGCGACTCCGTACTGCAAACAACGCGCAAACTACGACCATGCAAAGCTGTTCAACCATTCTCTACAGATCATACAAAATTTAAAAAAAGTGTAACTGGTTCTGATAAAGAAAGTGAATATTATTCATATTCACGATACTCACAGGCAAAGCAAATACTGTCACATTAAAAAAAAAAATAATCTATCATGTAAATTGGCAATTTTCAACTCATTTCACGACACTCACAGGCAATGTAAAATCTGACACAATTGTTTTTAGTTTGAATATATTGTAATGTTAATGGGCCATTTCTCGGATTAATTTTTATCAATGTTTCAATTGAATCCTTTGAGAGTCTCCAGCACTATACTTTATCGCGGTTTTGCCTGGCTATAAGTTGCTGATTCCCTAGCACCTGAAAAAAAAATCACGCCTTACAATTCTACAAAAAACCCTCTGAGGAATTTTAAGACGTTAAACGCCGTAATTTTCAAAATTTATAGGCATATTTATAAGAAGGATGCACGTATTTCTTGCAAAAATTGTCAACTTGGGTAAACAACTAAAAGGCATGCAAATTTGCTAGTAATATGTTTGCCAGTTGCTAATTACCGATTTTTTTTCTCAGTATTGGCGTGAAAATATGCAAATTAGCACTTTGCAAATTTGCTTCAAACTACGCTCATAGGCAAATTTTAGCTCCCAAAATGCAGAGGAATTTGGAATGGCCAAGGGATTGCGAGTGCCTTGGCGCTACGAGCATTCCAGACGCCTTTGATGTCTTGCAAGCCAATGGACTTGTGATTTCTCCACTCTAAGCTAACACGACAAGATGTTTGAGTTTCGAAGGGTCTGTATCTCGAACTCCAGGGTCCTAGAGACCCAATCTTTACCAACTTACGCTCTCTTATTGTCAGGTGCATTTGTAACTGAAATATAACCACAAAAAGGGAACATTTATACTGGAATAGTCTGGGATGGAGGTAGAGTGGGGGTTAGGGAGGGTTCAGGGGACATGGGAACAAGGATACTCCTGAATGCCCTAGCCACAGCGGTCTGCCATGCCCTTGTAAGGACTGCCATTTGCGCTGTGACCGTACGAGAGATCGATGGGCATCTCGGCGTTGTGGTGGTTCGTGTAACGATAGGCTTCTCCTTCGCCGTGTTAGTTCATCCAAGTCCATTCGGACTCTCCAAACAGAAACCAGAACGGGAAGTATGACCAGGAGCCCGTCGGGCACTCCGTACGACAGTTGTGGTGGATCTTCAGGTAGTAAAGATCCTGTAAAACAAAATTAGTTCTACATCACTAGCAAATCAGTACTTTGTTCTTGTAAGTTGGTTAGACGACAGTCATCATTCTATCAAACTAACTTTTGAATGCTTCCAACAAACTTACCGCAAAGGGCCGCATATTGTGTGCGTCGCCTATGATCGTGTTCTCCGTCTTGCCATCCACAGGGACGTCATCCAGGCGGGTCACAAATGAATCATCTCAAAAAGGAATACATTTTAATGTAATAAAATAAAATTTTTATTTCTTGAAAAATTTCTTCCTTACATTAAAACAGCTTATTTATAATTTTCGCGCGATCTTAAGTCGTCGAAATTCTGACCGAAGAATGATGGCTTCGTCTGGAAGTCCCACAATTCGACGGTGGCCGTGAGGTTCTTGAGCGAATTTTCACTGCAGGCGAGCATGAAGACCGCTGTCACTTGACCGCCGGAAGCCAGCGAAAACAGCGCAGACGCGCCAATCAAGACGAGGAGGGAGGAGCGAACCATTTCTAGAATAGTAAACAAGTAACAAAAGATGGACAGACAAGCAGCTACATATTTGACCATTAAAATTTGGGAGCTAGATAGATTTGGGATTGCTCTTTAGAGGAAATGATAGTGACATAATTCAGAAGGATGAATTGAGAGAGAAGACCCAGAGTCGACAGATCGGCAGCGGGGAAGAGAAGAAGAATGACAAAAGCTCAGTCAATTTCTTATTTCTATACGCATTTAAAAGGACAAATTAAAGTGCATCAGACGTGCAAAATAGGAATTTCGCTAAAAGTACATACCGTATTTTCTATATTAGTACCCCCCCTTTATTAGAACCCCCCCTCTAATAGTACCCCCCTCTGAAAATGCCATTGAAAAATAGAATCCCTCCCTCTAGTAGAACCCCCCCCCTCCAATAGTACCCCCCCCCCCAATAGTCCTCCTGGAGGCATGGGGAGCTCTTACCAATGAACTAATGCCAAATTCATGATAAATCTGTTGTAAAACGTATATTCCAGTGATGATTCCATTGAATTCGGACTACGATTCTTCTTTTTTTGGGAATAAAATGTTGCTATTAAACATTGAGTGACTCACATTGAAAAATAGTACCCCTCCCTCTAATAGAACCCCTCCCTCTAATAGTGCCCCCCTCCCGCAAGGGTATTGAAAAATAGAACCCCCAGGGGTACTAATAGAGCAAATACGGTATGTGCATAAAATCTCCTCATTCTCTCCCCGTGGACCACAGTTCGATTTTCGCTTATTTTGCAATAACAATTAATACTAAATAATTGCACCGCAACAGGTCAACAAAAAATAGACACTTAAAACGCACGCCCTTCATACACAGCAGAAAAGGCTAATAGTAAGACGTCTTTGACTATGATAGCCTCCATTGTTTTCGCAATGAAACACAATAAAACATATCTAATTGTAAGGGAGAAGTAATGATCGGTCCGTCAACTACGTTAGCTGCGCAAACTGACGTACATAGTAATTTGCTTGAGAAACGACGCGTTTGACTCGCCTCGTCACCTTGAGCATATTCATACCATAGAATTGGTACTGAATAGAAAGAAATCTTTTTTTGCGGGATGGATTATGACTAAATAAATAAAATTTTACATTTATATCATACAACATCTTTGAGTGATAAAAGAACGAACAGAAAAGGAAGTATTTCATTCTGAATACCTTTGAGAAACAGTTGAACAGCAGCAGTGTCCTCTTCTCGCTTTAGAGAAAAAAAAAAATGAGAACTGGCATTTGGATAAACGCATAAGTGAGTAGGATGGGGAAAAGTTTCTGTCGGATTACTGTCCGGAAAGATTGACGGACGCTCTCCCACTGTAATCATTTATTATTGAATAGAAAACGATTCATGTAGGTGGATGAACAGCTTCTATTCCAGGCGCACTGGTCTTTTCAAATTTTATTGAAAATAATTTTCATCTAGCCTTCATTTATTTTCTATATTTCAATACATGTAAAATATTTTTTCTCCCATCGCATGCATTAGAAAAGAGTGGCACAGAACCAGATGGAAACGTCCAGTAAATGTAGCATCCAAGAATTTCTTGAATACTCTTCATGGATACTTGGAAGCATAGACAATGATAATCGTGGGAAAATTTCGTCGTTAGTTTCCTTCATTTTTATTGAATTGGATATATCTTGTTCACATTTGTTTGTGCTCTTTCGCAATATTCTTCCTGAACACCTCATAAGCCCAACGGCTCATCGCTTCTTAGTTCTCTGCGTCTCTTTTAACCACAAGAACTCTCCTTCACACCCACGCCTTTTTGCCACATACAAAAGGTCTTCGCGGCCAGCCAGCAATGGTCCAACACATTCTTAGCTTTCCTCATTTTTATGCTATATTGATATATACATATATATGTTTAATTGCCCATAATTTGAAGAAATGCCCGAATAAAGCGTAATAGTGCCAACATTTATCATTCTAAAATGGGTGGTCTAGTTAAAACATGTCTTGGCATTAGCTACTCATTTTTCGACAAATGTATAAATGTATATTTATAGTTGATTATGACAAGAGAGTGAGAAAATCTTCACACATCTCTCCCTGATACAACAGAGTCCATTTTTTTGTCTCATTCTTTGCCCTTCCAATGCGAGCAATGTCATTACTCTCCCAGATCCCATATTTATATTTTTCGATCGTTTTGTGTCTCGCATACATGGAATAATGTTTATAGAATTTTACATTTACAAGTTTCTACTGAAAGAAATCGTTGTCAGTATTACTACAAAAATGTAACTAGTCAGCATCTTCAGGATGAGACTCTTCGCTCTTCTCATCGTTCTTCTATTCGTGCTGGTTAGTGGCCTTTACTGCAGTCCACGCAAAACCAATCGGTCACACCATAGTAGAAGAGCCACATCCTATCTATGTCATTCATGAATTTTCCTCTTTTAGAAAATGCAGTCTTAAATCCCGCATTTTTGCTCCAAAGTGTACGCTATGAAAACAATAATTTCAGCAAGCTTTTAATAGGTACACCCGTTGCAAATTCTCTACCACATTATTAACCTTCTCTCGCAATCATTCTTGCTCTTTTTTAAATGAGCCATTCCCTAAATTATTAACATACGATTTTTTGAACATGGATCAATTTGCATTTCTCTAAAATGTCGTTCTCGAAACTTTGAACAATTTTCTTCAACCTGTTACAAATTAAAAAGCCCGCGCAAAATTTGGCTCTACCAAATCTTGTTTACTGTAGGTTCGCTACACACTCTACAAACTCTCTAACTAGACCTTGATCTACTACTGTAGAATTTTGGTCAAAATACTTGGCTCCTTTAATCGCGCACAAGTTCGGGAGAGGGCAATTGTAATGCAGAAATTTTTTTATAGCATAATACGATTACTTCTTTACAGGTGAAAACGAGTGCAACCAAATGCCATTCCAACTTGCCCTGCAACTTGGGCAAATAGAGCAATGGTGCCTGCGGTAAGTGGTGTAGCTTAGTGGTAGAGCGGCCAGCCTACGACTATATGGTCCCGGGTTCGAAGCCTCGGCGCTTCCGATGATGTTTGAGCCTTTCCATTTGAGCCTCTTCGTTGCAGCACTTCGGCCGCATCGTTGATGGCTCTTCGCACCTATGGCATTTTTTTTTGCTTGAATAAAGGAACTTTGAAGAATAAGATAGACACAGCCTCATTGTTAGAAGGAATTTAAAATGTAGCAGGATGCGAGAGAGAGAGAAGGCTGAAAAATAGAATGAGAGCAGATATGATTTCTAGAGACGCGACTACAACGCTCAGGAAATGTCATATAGAAAAGGACTATCGCTTTCCTTTAAAGTAAAGAGTGATCAATAGTCAGCCTGGCAAAAAGTACGAACAGAAGAGTGGAACAATTATTACATTCTGAAAATGTGAAAAAAGATTTGGAAAAAAAGTTATACAAATATTTGAGAAGCAGTAAAACACAATTCTATTTCTCTTTCGTTATAGAGATATTTGGTTTTTCTTTTTAATGGAGAACAGGCAGGTGAGAGAATCTGAAGAGACATCGATATAATCGCACAAGTGAGTAAGATGAGAAAAGTCAATGGGATTGCTGATTGGAAAGAAAATGCTTAGAGCCGAGCGCTCATTCTCCCACTGTAATCATTGTCCTCATATCGAGAAGAAAATTCATGTGTGGGTGGATGAATCAGATGAACAATACGAATCGAGTATCTCTGACGTCTCTTATTGCCAAGATCACTAATCTTTTCAAAGTGTAGCTTGAATTTTTAACTCCCTTTTTTTATATTTTGTATCGCTTCATATACTCGTCACGATGGTCAACGGGTTGAGACGATGGTTGAGAAGGAAACGCGATCTGCTCTCCGGCCACTCTCCGGCTCATTTCTCTTCATAGTCGTATAACTCCATTTCTTCGTTATTCGGCTCTCTTCAAGATTTCGAAAAGCGGAAAAGCGCATGAGTATCATGAGAAAAGCATCAGAAGCGTTTTCCCTTTTTGTACGTCGAATATAAGAGTTATATTTATGTGATTTGTCGTTTATTCAACTGAATGTTTTGTCATGTTTTTTTTTTGGGCGTTGAAAATGGGTATACGCGGAGAGCTTGTGTTGGCGGTCTGCATCTTCCGACGACGAAGAGAGAGAGAGAGAGAGAGAGACAGAGAGAGAGAGAGAGAGAGAGAGAGGAAGAGAGAGAGAGAGAGAGGAAGAGAGAGAGAGAGAGAGAGATGAGCAAGGAGAAAGAGAAGATGTGTGAAGATTTTACTGGAGGAAATAAAAGGAGCAAAAAAAAATTTGAGGAGCAGTTGAACACAACTGTGTTGCTCTCGCCGGAGAGAAATTTTATACGTATGAAAACTGATGGGTGCAAGACAATTCGTGTACTAGGTGGATGAATGAGAAGGCAACATGAATATCTAATCGCATTTATGCCAAGTTACAAATTTTTTGAAGAAAAGTCTAATTTCTTTACATTATTTTTATATTTCAATACATGAGCTCTGTTTCCTCTTTCATCTTATACATTAGAAAAGAGAAGTAATGGCAAAGAGCACGTTTTCAATGGGCAGTTCAAGTAGCTTCGCAGAAAAACTAATTTTTGTTTAGATTACTGACAAATATATTTTTCATAAGACACATGTTAAACTGTATAGACGTTGCATGGATATATTTCACCAATGATTATGATGTACCTACATACCTACATATTTGCCGACATTGGTCAATGCGGTAAAGAAATTGAAATTGAAAACAATATTTGTTTACATTTTATGGCCTCATGAAATAACGTCTGCGGTCTTTAGATATGTTTGTTATTTGCGTTGTCTATATTCCTTTCTCAACCTCTATCTCTCTGTCTCTCGCTTTCTATCGTTCCGATCTCTCTCTCTCTCTCTCTCTCTCTCTCTTTCTCTCTCTCTCGCTCTCCTTCTGACACACACGTACACACGCATACGCACACTCCCATCCCTTTCCTCTCTCTCTCTTCGCCCGCTCCTAGGCGAAGTTCGCCCGGGATCACCCAAACAATTCGCTCATGTACGCGTGGCCTCTCTGCTTCCGTTCTTTAGCCGAGCCAAGAAATATCCATTTTTGTCAATGTTTTTTCATGTTAATTCAAATGCAGTCAAGTGTTTTGGTGCAATAACACATGTTGTAAAGGTCGGTAGTACAGTTCACAGTGTTTGGCAAATAGCCAAGATATTTGCTTTTGAACGTCAGCGACTTTTTCTTTCTAGCATTCCTGTGCATTTTCTCACGTGTTCTTTTCTATCCTAAAGAAGCAATATGAAAATTTTGTTAACTTTCATCCACTTGAAGGAAGATATGCAAGAAAAGCCAAAATATGCAACGATCACTCTCGAGGTCGAAGCGGATGACAATATCGAGAATGATGATAATATTTGGTCATAGGAAACCGTCTGGTACTTTCCCTCATCATTTTCATTTCCGTAATTCCCGAACGCGTGGTTTATCATAACAACTAGTGTACCCATAAAGGCGCGGTCGCACTCGTTCTTCATTCGCGCCGCTAATTGTAATATCTTTAACTCTATTACTAATCAGGGAACGGTCAGAAACAGTAAATTCCAAAAATTCTGGTTTTTTTGCATATGGATAGTGCATCACATTGGCATCATATGCAAAATATCAGAATTTTTGGAATTTATTGTTTCTGACAGTTTCTTGGTAAGTCTATGCCCTTTCCACCCTCCATCATCTCTTTCCACCGAGTACTTGCGACCGTCCTTCGATATTATCTGTAGTATATGTATGTTCAATTCTATCTGTCTGTTTGTGTTACCTGTACATACTTCTTGTCGCTAATTTATTACACACGTGTCACTCGTGTGCCTTAAATAAAGTATAAGTAATGTCAGGGACAAGGAAGGCATCCCGCCGCCCGAACAGCAGCGCCTCATCTTCGCTGGCTCTGTTTGTTGAACGTTTTTCATTTGTTTGCATCTTTTGGGAAAATATCTCTGACTCTCTCTCCTCCCCTTTCTCTCTCCCTCTTCTCTCTATCTCTGTGTGTCTCGCTTCTCCTTCATCTATCCTGTCGCTCCATTTCCTCTCAGCTCGCACCCTCGCCCCTCCGCAGCATTACACTTTTCTTCTCTCAGCACCTTCGCTCCGCCGCATCATTTCAAGAAGGAAGCGACGACTCCTTCGAAGGGCAGGCAAGGAATCCGCGCATTCAGGGACATTGTGAGGCGAGAGAGGAGAAAGAGTGAGGGGAGAGAGAGAGAGACGAGAGAAAGAGGAGAGAGAAGAGGGAGAGAGAGAGAAAGAGCGAGGGGAGAGAGACGAGAGAAAGAGGAGAGAGAAGAGAGAGAGAGAGAAAGAGCAAGGGGAGAGAGAGAGAGGGAAGAGATAGAGAGGAGAGAGAAGAGAGAGAGAGAAAGAGCGAGGGGAGAGAGAGAGAGAGAAGAGATAGAGAGGAGAGAGAAGAGAGAGAGAGAGAAAGAGCGAGGGGAGAGAGAGAGATGAAAGAGCCGGACAACATCATCCCGATCTTCGTCATCACGCCCAACGGCAAGACGGTCACTCTCGATGTCGAAAAGGATGAGAATATCGAGAATGTCAAGGCCAAGATCCACGACAAAGAGGGCATCCCGCCCGACCAACAGCGCCTCATTTTTGCTGGTATATTGAACTTCTTCATTTTTTTTTGCAATCTTTTGATATAATAGACGTCTAGGTGTACTTGCTGAAGATGAGTTAAGATTTTATGGAGATATTATTAAAATATTCCTTTTCAGACGAGCAGCTGGAGGATGGGCGCACCGTCGCCGACTACCACATTCAGAGAGAGTCAACTCTCTACCTTCTCGGCGGCGTGAACCAAGTCAACAATCTCCTTTCATTTCTGTCTCTCTCTCTCTCTTTTTCGCTTCTCCTTCCTCTATCTTGTCTCTCCTCTTCCTCGCTTATTGTCAGCACCCTCCGCAGCATTGCCACTTTTCTGCGTATAGAGAACCTGCAAATAGGCATTATGGCTGTTTAACAATGACAACCATTTGCCAAAGTTATAATCAGTTTTGTTTGAGCCCGCCACCTCCCCGCCTGATCCGAGTATCAAGCCGCCATCGTTTAGTCAGTTATATGTACATATAATCTTTTACCGTTATGGCTACTCAATAGTAATGTATCATTTTCAGTTAAAGGAAGTATCCGACGAAACAAATACCGTAACCGATAAAATTACACTTCAAACGATGAAAAAACTCCCAACTGGAAATGCCGTAATTGAAGGCCCTACAAAAATTTCAAATTTTTTCAAATTTTAAACTTCAAACTACAAAGTGCGCAATTTTTGTGACGCTGGCAGTGATGCATTGAGCGTCATCTGCGTTTTTTCTTACTTATTTTCTTACTTCCGTTTATAATAATGCTATTTTTTTTAATTTGTTGGCTGTAGCCGCAGCCATTAGCGGTATCTTGGTTCCTGAACATATTACAAGCGTTTCTCTAACTTAGACATGCTCGTGTAACCAAATGTTTTCTTTCAAGGCTTGACGCTTGACATTGACATCTGGGCATCGCTCAACCGCCAATGGATCTTTTAGATGAGTACTTTTAAATGAGGTTGAATGTTATTTGTATTAAAATCAAGCGAAGGTTGCTGACGTTTGATATATCCTTTCTGTTTTAACTTTAACATTATTTTCTCATAAATATCTTTTTCTAACTCGTAATCTTTTTTTTACATTTGAAAGCAGCATTGGCTTGTGATGAATCTTTCCAGTTTCTGACAACTGGGAAAGGCCGGTCGCAGAACTTCCCCAGTTGCGATGCTAGCAACTACCACCGCGGTTGATTCTTTTCTATGATTTCTCATACTTTAATACCAATAATCATGGAAACAGTGAAGTTTATTTTAAGCAGCTAATTATTTCAATATAGCCGTGATATGGATTATATAATATCTTACAAATGAGACAATAGTATCAACTGAATTGGTTGCTATCCATCAACTACTTTGACTACATATTATGTCTACAATATAATCACAACTAAAATTCTTCGCTATAAACCTCGTCATCTTCTTCAGCTTCCTCGTCCTCGTTGTAAAAAAGCTGCGAGAAGTCATCGACTGGCTCAAGCTCGACATCGCTCTCATCTTCCTGCCCGTCATTGAAGTCCTTCCGAGAAGAGGCGCGTGCCATCGATCGGCGAATAAGGTGAGCTTCGGCAATTATCTCCTGCCTGGATTGAAATGGTTTTATATTTTCCTTACAAATCTTGGAACGAAGATACCTATAGTTGTATGAAGCGGGGCTGTAAACGGCTTGGTCCCTGTACATCTTCCTCGTCTTGTTGTACATCCTCTTTGTTCCGACTTGCTTAATTTGCATATAGACAAATTCGCATTTTCTGCCATTCCACGCAATGATCGCAATCTTCATTCGAAGATTTGTGCCTTCTTTCGTAAAATAATGATCCTTTGGGCAGAATCGGGCACAGAATCCATGGAAAGATTCCACCTGAGTTGCTTTTATTCATTTGGTGCCGTGAAATAATTTAGAATATGTACCTGCGATGTGGTCAAAAATGGAGAAGTCCGAGCAATGTCATCGGCCTGTCCTTCAAAGTACTCTTCGACCCATTCTCTTGCAACTTTGGGAAGCTTTTTGTCCTCTTGTGGGAGTGGGCCATGCGTGCAGCTCGTGAATGTTGGGAAACGGGCGCTCTAAATCTTTGTTTACTCCTTCGCTTAGTCTAAATTAAATACCTTTGGCCATTGATGAAGTCCGTCCAAGTGATTCAACGTGGCGAGATATTTCTGTAGCGCGAGTTCTCCATCACCACCTGACGTGGTTATCGAGTAGTACACATGGTTGATCAAGCTCCTTGCCCAGTCACGTAGTCCATCGTATTTCCTCTTCTTAGACATCTCAAATAGAGAAAAAAAACACATTTATTCTTTTTTTAATATAGCGAACCTCAAGAATTATCTTTGTGTGATTGCGGACAATGTGCCACAAATCATTCATGTGCTTAATATTGTAGGGACGAAGAAGGGCAGCCACGGAACGACTTCGGTCCGTCGTGATGGAGGCGACTGGATGCGTCTCTGCCCCGCCAAGCTCTCCAAGCAGAGTGTCCAGTGTCTTCTGAAGGCCGAGTGGCTCCATCGCAGGTGAGGATGCTTCAAACAGACAGCCGTCCTGTTTTTTTTTTAAAATGCACCATTACCTGCTTCGCTCCTGTCTGTTACACTGTACTGGACTACGGTATTATACGGTAGCGCCATCAGTTCGTAGCGGCAGATAAGAGCACAGTATCCTCTACTGTCGTAGGCCCCATCTCCACATATATGGATAGGATCTCCCTGATATTTAATATGTAAATATCATATCTCGAAACTTTTTCAAGTAGCGCCAAACCTTGTTCTTGTCTGCAAGTAGACGCTCAATCCAAAACTTATGATCCCGCTCGAAGACGTTGTCGATGGCTTGAATGTAGTAATAGTTGCGGATGTCGTAGAATGATGATTTCGACATCATCGCAACCCCCAGTGCATTCATGGTTGGGGCAAATGCCTAAAAATACTATTCCTTGCCATATTTAGTACTACATGATCGCACCCCGTATCCATGGGAAGTTGATAGCACTGCGCCAACTATGTCGAGTGAAACAACATATAGCTTCTCCTTGGGTGACCCTCCAGAAGTTGGGACTTTTCGGCTGCTTGTCCATTTCCGTTGGTGATATCTGTTGAGTCGACATGTCGATTCCACTTGAATCACTGCTCCCTCCGTTTTTATAACAACCTTCAAAATGTTTCTATGAAGTACGTATTTAAACAGTACATAAAGTCTCTGAAATAACATTTTATTAGAAAAAATAAAATTCTAAAATAAAACTAACATCACAAACGTCCTCCTTGGCGCATCTTATGCAGTCGCGAAAAAGATCTGCTACCATTTCGAGATCTACAATTCCGCTTTTTGCAGATGACTGGATGCAGTACGTGCTCGTGCCATGGGAGAAGACGTCATCCGACTCGCATTCGCTTTCATCCTGAAGGTGAGGTGGTTTTTAAATTCATTTACATTTTATTTGTTATCTAGTTACCTCAGTCACTTGCTCGCTTGATTCCCCTTTGTATATCGGAGTCAGAGTTGGTGGTTGAGCTGGAGAGGCTAGTGCAAACATAGATGATTTACTGCTAACTAGTCGGCCTGGTGGAGCACTCTCATTCGCCAATTTCGGCATTGCAGGAATCGGTCGGGAAGGGCGAGAGAGAGGAGATGGAGCTGTGAGGGCATGGCGTGGACGAGCTGGTGTTGGGAGGATTCGAGGAGGGGTCGGCGAGGTCCGGGCCGTGAGAAGGAGCTGGCTGTCGCTGCCTGCCCTTGCCCGTGAGCCAGAAGGTCCCTAAAGTTTAATTTTTTATTATCTTTTTACTTTATCTGTCCCTTTGGCACGCCGGCACGGTGCGTTCGCGGTAAACCCGATGCCGGTGTCTGACCAAAGGGACTATAGAATTATTGTATGCATAAAAATTATGACTTACCTGTATTGTTGTGACATCACATGGTAGAGGCAAAGCTGTGCCGACGAGTATTAGACGTCCATTGACTGTCCTTTGAAAGTTGCTGCTGTCGAAGTGGACGTGGCAGAGGTATGGATCCAGATAAAGGGAAAGGTTGTGTGAGAGCATAGGCTCCTGGGAGGGGTTTCCTTTGCAGATCTCGCGAATCCAGAGTCGTCTCTTCAGGGGGATGATAGTGAATCTAGCCATTTCATATTCAATTCTATTCCGTGCGCATACTACGCAGCAGAAGTAACGAACCATGGCTGACACTGACCTTATGCTTGAATGTCAGGCCACACGTCACTTTCTTAGTCTATAATTACTGGCCAAAGGGTACAAGTTGACCGCATTTTGTTTCACACTTTGTTAGAGGCATGGGAAACAGCAAGTACGTGTTTATCGCAAAATTATTCAAAAAAGCCGGTGTAGATGCCATCTGATTCTGGCCACTTTTCGTGAATGGCGGTGACGATGCAAGCAGGTAGCTCAATCCTGTTGCTCCGGCCCGCTCTCTTCCAAATTTCAGTAGCGAAATATCTGTACATCCCGTTGCGCATCGATCTGAAGAATTATATAGCTCTACGTTTACTTATCATCTCCCTCCCTCTTCATTTCTGGTTATCGTCTCTCTCTCTCTCTCTCTCTCTCTCTCTCTCTCTGTTTCACTAGTCTCTCTCTCTCTTTCACTAGTCTCTCTCTCTCTCTCTCTGTTTCACTAGTCTCGCTCTCTCTCTCTCTCTCTCTCTCTCTCTCTGTTATGGCTTTTCTTCGTTGGTTACTTACTTGTTGCTTGGTGTATCTCTGATCGGCGCCGAATTGTCTTCGTAGAGTTCATAGATCCTCGCCGCGATGCGAGCACCATTGTCATCCAAGAACTGCTGCTTGAAACGGCTGCACTCAGTGACACAGTTGACGACTTCGTCCCCAACAAGGCCAGCCAGGAAGTCACTGACTTCCCTTCCTCTGCGGAGCAGCTTCTCGGGATGCATCAGCACCGTCTGGCAGCAATACGACGTGCTGTATTCCGAGACGACTCCACAGCGACCGCAACTGCACTTGAGAACCTCTGGTGGCGTGTTGGCCACGACGATCTTCGACATCCGCTGACTCTCCAGTAGACGAACTCGAGCACGCTCATGAGTTCGCTGCACTTGTTCGAGTGTCGGGTCAAATTCCGAAGGGTGAACGGTGTTATCCATCGAAAAAGCATGAAATACAATGAATGTATGTATGTACATATTTACAATTGATGAATGAAAACGCTTACTCAGCAAAAAAAATGCTAAATCGAGTGTGTTGTGATCCCTTATCTTTTCTCCAGAGTGTCAGATTGATTGGCACCGAGTTGGTTGTTCTTTGCACTCCTTTGACCAGGTAAGTGAGGTGCGAATCTCTGTCTCGCTTTCGCTTGTGAGTGCACGCGGAGTTCAAAGATCATAAGATCAGAGAGAAAATCTACCGTATCCCAGACGTAAATGCTTTATATCAGCAATAATACTTAATTTCAGAAAACGGGACCACTCCTAATCGATCTTTTAGGCCATTTCTGACCTGGGAAACAGATATCATGAGACATTAATTTTTCGTCGGATACCTCCTTTAACTAGTTAACTAAGTTACGCTATTTGCGGGAGTACCGCTATTTTAGGGAGCTAATGAGCTAAGAAGAGTTTTAGAGTTTAGGGTCTCAGTCAATGTTAAGGAGTTATGAGTTAGGGAAGTTAAGAAGAGTTTAATAATGTATAATTTTCAGTTAATTGCTTTTATCTTATATGAAAACAAAACGTGATTTAGATTTGGATGTCTCTGTCATCGAGGCATGGGAGGCAGCGGTAGAATCCGACAAAAAGAAGGAGGAGCAGGAGGCAGCCGCGGAATGCGTACAGAAGAAGCAGAAGTGCGACCTCCTGATCCATGGAGCATTGGTATGTATGATATCTCTCTAGAATTTCTGACGCCGTGGATTTCTTGAGAGAGAGAAAGAGAGATAGAGAGTGAGAGAGTGGCAATAGAGAGCGGTGGAAGGGGGAGGTTCAGAGAGATAGAGAGTATGAAAGAGAAGGCCAATCGATTTCGTTTGCGTATTTTTTTATAGTCTTCTCTTAATTTTTATTTTGATGCATTGCAGGTAGCATTAAACCGTAATGAGGAAAAAAAGGTGCTCATGAAGTTCCGGAACTGCGAGAACATTAAAAAGGTCTTCTGTTTCGTCGATATGCTCGTAAGCGACGATAGCAAATACGACGCTCCACCGAAATGCCTCCTTCTCCTCGCTGGAAATTGGGTATTTTTTCTCCCTAAAATTTCTAACACTGTTCTTGGTTTAAGAGATGGGGCGGGGGGAAGAGACCGAGAGTGTGTAAGTGTGAGAGAGATGGCCAAGCGATTTGTTTTGCATATTTTTTAATATGACTTTTAGAGTTTTTTTTTTGGTGCATTGCAGCAGAGACATGAAAGGCTCGAGAAGAGGAGGGTGGAGTTGAAGCTCCGCTCACCGGAGAGCCTTGAGAAGCTCTTCGAGTACGTTTACCAAATCAAGAAAGAAGATCTGAGCAGCGACGAGCCGACGAAACACAGTGAGGGTAGGAGAGAGAGAGAGAGAACAGAGAGAAGAGAGAGAGAGAGAAAGAGAAAGAGAGAGAGAGGACAGGAATAGAGATAGATGAAAAAGACAGCAGGGGTGGTGTTAGGTAGTAGGAGGGATAGAGAGAGAAGAAGAAGAAAGAGAGAGAAAGAGAGAGGGTAATTAACGAGAGGTGCGAGAGAGAGAGAGAGAGAGAGAAATAGGGGATATAGATAGACGACAGCAACATAAAACTTTTTCCGGCATTCCCCTTCAATTCCAGCCAAATTGGGTCGAATCGCAGGCGTAAACGTGACGCTCGATAGCTCTTCGTCGATAGGCCCCGCAGCCGCGCCCCAGTTCCTCGCCAAGCTGTCAGATGTCACGGCACGGCCCGGCCAGAACGCCAAGTTCTCCGCACAGATCGCTGGCAGTCCTCTGCCTACGATCGCGTGGACACACAACGGCCGGCTCGTCAATCCGGCGCCCACCGTAAAGGTAGGGTGGTGACACCGGAATTATGGTGGATCGATGTAACTAGTTAGCTCACAATCAGCTAACACATGTCGCTGGTTGTTCCACAACTGACAATGAGCAAATTAGCCCGCCGGTTTTTGACTTGGCCATTTTACCTAATACATATAAGACAGTGTGAATTAAAAAGTTTGGTTTTTCTCTGCAATTTTCAGTTTTGCTGTTATTTTTGGCAAGCAAATTTGCCAGTTTTCAAGCCCATTTATTATGCCATGGCAATTTGTATGATTGTCAAGAATGTCATCAAGGTTTATTCTTCAATATTCATCATGCCAAAATCAACAGCTGTCTAAAATGGCAAAAACAACCTAACCAAAAAAAGATACGAGTCAAAAGTGTCGAGGCAAAATTACGCAAGTGTTAAACGAAGATGGCACAGAAAATGGTTGAAAAATATGTCACAGCTTCTCGAGGAGGAGTGGGCCTTTTTGCCAAAAAAAGCAGCGATATAAATCTGCCAAGATTACCTGCCAGAGTTGATCAACTGCTAAATTTGCCAAGCCAAAATAATAGAGTGAAAAATTTGCCAAACCAGCTTGCCAATTTTGGCGGCTAGCAGAAATGGCATGGCAGTTTAAACAGGTGTCAAAAAAGTCCAGCAAATTTGATGGCTATCAAAATTGGCAAGGCATTTTTTACGGCTGTCAAAAGTGGCACGTCATTTTAAACGACCATTAATTCTGGCTAAAGGTTGAAATTTCAACATCGGACCAATTAAAACATAGTGTAAGAAAAAATGAAGTAAGGAAAAGCAGAAAATTAATGGAATTATAATGTTAACTAAACAAAAATCGACGATAGGAATAAGTGGACTTACGAACTACAGAGAAAGCATGAATTCGAAAGAATCAATTCGCAATATGGAGACTAACTAGATTGAAGGCAAAAAATCAGGGAGGGTATGTAAAATAGACGATTCCTTTTTAGCCCCCACCGGTGATTATTCGGGAGATCGACTCGAAGTGCTGGCGGTAGGTCTCGGGTCGGCCGCCATGGTCTGCAAGAAAAGACATTGAGGAAGGTAAAACAAGAGAGGGTGAAGGGAGATTGAGATTAAAGAAAAGGATAAAGAAAAAGAACAGGAGTTACGGTATGAATGGTTGAAAACGTTTCCTTTGAAATTTTGTCAGAAAAAAAGAAAGAATATCCTACAACTTGTTTGTTCAGTTTCAGTTACGATTAAATAGGAACACTAACAACTCCACATTTTAAAGGAATTCTACTTTTAGATAGTTGAAAATAGGAAGGGAACTTAACTCACGACAACACTACAAGGAAATCACGGATGCTAACGATAGGGGGGGGGGGGTTAGCCCACCCTGATATAGCAGCATTAATTTCAGTGGATTCCTTGGTTCAATTCACTCGAAAAGACTAGATTAGATGATTCTTTTCTTCAAAGAAATTACGATACAAAGGCGCAAAATTACGGGCGCGATACCCAACAGGATAAACTTAGACTATTAGCCTTGTACCGGCCGAAAGTCAAGCTGTGAATCATCACCTAAAAGAAGGCTGCGCCGCTACAGTATGCATACCGTACAGGGAATAAAAGCCGCTGTCGAGGACCCAAAAGATTAGGGTGGGGAATGAATTATTAGGCCGGGAAACCAGGGTGGATTAGCTGTTTTTGTCTAAATGGCCTTCAATAACATGGTGGGGTAGAACATCGGGGAGGCCCAAAATAAGGTCTGTCGAAAGGACAGTACCTTTTTACCCTGATACCGTACCATGTCACTGTTTCCAACTTACATTATTGCGATGCTAACTTAGATTTTTCTAATGAAACTAAGCACTAGATAAGCAAGAATAAATTAAAAGAAGCAGCCTGTTGTATACAATGTACTTTACCAAACCTTTAAAAGAAGAAAAATACTCACAAAAGCGGAGGGCGCGGCCAGGTCCGCCGCCACCAGGACCGACCGTCATCGAAGCCGCCACCAAAGAAGAAGAGGGCCGGGGCACATCCATCCACTCCTGAATTAGATCCCCCTCATTTAAATAATATCAATAATTTTTGATACCAAGAAACAACAAAAACCGTTGGTCAGCAAAAGTGCTTTAGTGAAAGGTTTTCCCCTTTAACAGTCAAGGAAAGTACATTCCTTTCACACATCTAATCTATTCAATGTCGTGAAAAAAATAATACGGGTTGGCGAAAGAACGCCCAAAAAGCTGTATTTTAGACAATAAAAACACCAAAGGAAAATAAAATGTATATGTCGAACCTTTCTCAATTGGGAAGGAAGGCTGCAAGGGAGGAATACGAACTCCCTCAAGAGTTCGCCGTCCACTCGATGCCCCCGAGGACTCCCGTCCACTTTATCGAACAGGACACGTTGCTCGTGCTGAAATAAGAAAAGTTTATAAGAGATACCGACAAAAAAGAAACTAATTGTGCGGGGGGGGGGGGGGGTGAATTAAAATGAACCAGTTTAAGCATTATCGACTACCGTAATCTCAATGAGTACGGTACAAGAATTCTCTATGAAGTGGTTTCTTATGTCAATAAATTGATCTTTTTTAAATAAATAAAACTACGCTCCTACTACATTACGCTAATTTTAAAGCAAATTATGAAACGGATTAAAGGAGAACCGAAAAATAAAAACAAAAGTTTCGCTCCGACATTAATCGGCTAAAAGGAAAATCATGTTAAAACTATTCCCAAAAAAATGCATTATCAAATGAATCTTTAAGAAAGATTACCTTGATTTTATCCTTAAAAAAAGTTGGATTTTAATATTATGTGAAGTTAAAAAAGATCAAAAGACCTACTCCGTTTTAAAACAAAACTAAACACCTGTAATGCTAGACAAATAAATATAAAGCCAAAAAGTGATGTCTAACCATTAGAAGTCGCATCCCTAGGCGCCGGCGGAAGAGTCCTCCCGTGGCTTCCGCATAGTCGCCACTACAAAAAAGTTTAAATTGAATCGAATATCTTTAAAAAAAGGATAAAAGAAAAGAACTTCATTCGATTTCCCACTATACAATACGCATACTCAAACTAATGGAAGTATAATCTGAAAGCTATTCCAAAAAGGATGCATTCTCGAATAAACCGTTAAGAAAGATTTCCTTTATTTTTATTCTAAAACAACTACCGGATTTCATTCCAGTGAAAAAACAAACTTAAGAACAAAATGCCTACGAAATTTTCGATTAAACAAAACACTTCGAATACCAAACAGTTAAATAAATAAAAAATAAACCTAAAACGTAATTTCTAACCGTTAGAGATGGCATCGACCCTGGCGCCCGTAGTCGTTGACGCCCTGGTGCTTCATTTCGATGCCGTTGCGTGGATGGCGGGACTACAATCGCAAGAAAAACATAGAAGCAAATATTCGTCGTCAAACATTAAACAAATGAAAAGAATACTTGCAGAAAACCTAACAGCAATCCAAAAAGCTACAGCTTTACCGAGAATTTCGAAACGCGACAATTAATTTTTTGCACGGTGCACGCTGTAGTACGGCGCACCTAATGATATGGTGCTTAATTTCCATGCGACCATTCGTGATTATTTGCATGGTTCACGTAATTTTTAATCAGGTGAACCGTGCAGAAATGTAAAATTACATATAACTATTCAAAAATGGTCCCATTCACCGTGCAATTAAGAACAATGACATTACGTGCATCGTACGAGGTGCATAGTGCAAAATTAGAACCTGTACGCGTTGCGGTCGCGTCGCAGCTCTCATAACTGCCGAATAAAACTTATTCAGTGCTAAACGAGATTACATGTTTATCTTGTTGTTTCTGCCTTTCCTTTTTGCTTGAATTGTTGTTCATGTGATTAATTTACACTTTAAGAGAAGATGTACGCTTGGCGCCCCTTCCAACATCGGCGCCGCGGAATCCTGGCGCGGCATCGGCGAGATATTGGCGGCCACCCCGAAGCACCACTTTGAGGTTTTGGCATCCTCTTTGATATTTGTTTATTTTCTGGTCATTTTGCTTTATAGGATTAGCGAACTGATTTTGTCGCGTTCAATTTTTTGATTTATGATTAGATCATTTCTCAGGGCAGAAGTTTTTGCTCGTTAGAATTATTCTTTTGAGCAAGTTGAATCTTCTGCAGTTTTCGTTTTTATTCTAGTTATCCTGTTCTTAATCTTCGAGCACGGTACTTTTTTTCAATTTCGCCTGCAAAAATTAGTCCAAAATTAACAATGCGAAGAGCTCAACAACCTATGCCATGTTTTAAATTTTTCATATATTTCCTTAAAATGAAATTGAGCATAGAGTTGTTAGTTGTTAATGTTATACGACGGTAGACATATCATTAAATAGAGAATCGCGAGCTCTTTGAACTGCATTCAAACACTTTTTCCAAAAAAAATTTTACACCCAAAAACCGACCACTAATATTTTGACGGCGCAAATATTTTTTTATGTCGATTTAAATTTTTTTCCATGAAATTCAACAGTTCGGGGGCTTTTAGTTACAGAGATGACGAACATTCCATTCAATTCTTATCGTGATGTTTTATAATTTTCTCAGAATTACGGTGTGTATACGGTAGATGGCCATTTTCCTCTAAAATAAGTGTAAATCATTTCCTTTTTGTTATTTAGAATGGAGAACACGAATCTAGTGTTAATATTTCATGTTGTATTTCATTTCTAACAAAACAGCAATGATATCATATACACATTGTATGGAGCTACAAGGCCATATACCGTATACTTACCATAACTCGGGAAAATAGCATCATGATAATCGCAGACACATCTTTTAACATTATTTAGTGTTCTTGTTTCAGATTAGATGTCAAGCTGGCCCGTGCAAGGCAAGCATGTGCAGTGGGAGTGCCGCCGGAGATGGACGACCGCGTCCAGTTTAAACAGTTTTGTTTTATTATTGTTTTCAATTATCTATTATAATTTTAATTTTTTTATGTTAAATAGAATTGATATTTTATAAGGATGGAAAATCTTTCATTAATATCCACTTGTTGGCCAACAGTTTTTTTTTCAGTTTTGCCAACAATTATTGACATGTAAATGAAAGAGAATCTAATTCAGGAGGTGATGGTGGAGCCGCCGGTCGTCGCAGTGGTTTCTTTGGTGGCGAAGTCGATGATGGTTCTGGCAGCGGGCTACGGCCCTCCTCCTTCGTGAATCTTGCGTCCCCAGGGATTCTCAGTGATCAAGTCACACGAGGCCATGCATCTCGAAGCTGGAAGAGTTACCTATTCCAGTGATGATGGCCAGTCTAGTGGCTGGTATGTTAACCTTGCTAGCATTTATCAACTGAGTTCTAGAATGTTGTGATGACTGTTATACTGTAGAAACAGCCATGTTTCATGACTGATCTAAATATATTTTTTTATTGTTTCCTATTTGTTATATAAGGATGCATATGTGAATTTAGTGATGTGAGGAGGGCTAAATCCTATTTTAGTAGGAATGTTGTGCTATGAGCCTTTTTTGGGGTAAAAAAAAAGGATTTGCCTTTTTTAACGGCCGTCAAAACGGCCAGCCATTATTTATAGCCGTTAAAATTGGCTTGCCACTTTTGAAGGGTCAAAAATTTGGCTTGCCACTTTTGAAGGGTCAAAAATTTGGCTTGCCATTTTTGATGCCCGCTGAATTTGCCAAGTTGCCATTTTTGACGGCTGTCAAAATTGCCAAGTTGCTCGGCCGACAGCCGCTTCCTCGTGGCACGTTTAACAGCTGTTAAAAATGTCAAATCCTTTTGCCAATTCTGATAGCTGTTTATTTTGGCTGTGACATTTTTTATAAGTGAAGAATTTGCCAAAACCCTTGAAATTTTGAACATATGCAAATTGCGCCATGGAAAATTTGGAGGCCGTCAAATTTGGCATGTTATTAATCCACTTTTAAAGACCTCTATTTTTGCCACGCCAAATTGTTGTCCTGTTAAATATGCCGAAGCCGGGTTGTCAATAATTAGGGCACATTTCTGTGGCTCAGCCATTTTCTTCGCTTGTACATTGTGCCCGTCATTTTATTAACCGTCTTATTTGTCATGACAAGTTTGAATCAATGAATAAAATACTGCCACATTTGCTTGTGTGTTTCACCTGCCAAATTTGGCAAAAATAACAGCTTAATCGAAAAATGCAGAGAAAAACCAAACTTTTTAATTCACACTGTCTTATATATATATATATATATGATAAATTGAAGTATTAAATGTTTTATTCAATATCATATGTTATTTCTTTCTTTTTCTTTCTTCATTTCTCGCTCTCTCTCTCTCTCTCTCTTTCTTGTTATCTCTCTCCTCTCTCTCTCTCTCTCTTCTCTCTCTCGCTCTCTCTTTCTCTCTCTCTCTCTCCCTATCTGTGATCTGGTCCTTCTCCTTTGCAGATCAGCCTAGACGGCAACGTGGCAACGCTGGAGCTGTTGCAAGTTAGCCCGGCGTCCGCCGGTGACTATACGCTGACAGCGACAAGCTCATCGTCGTGCTCGGCCAGGCTGGCGCTCGGTTAGTTTCCCCGAATAGGAGGCTCTCCTTGGTAGGAGGCACCAAGTTAGGGTATACCTTAGGACCCAATTAGGGTCTATTTATTTAATAAGAAAAGTCCTCCGCTGAGCACAAATTGAGCAAAAAATATGAACAGTCTCGATCGATCATAAAATTGGCATGCCGCATGTGAAAAGAAAAGGAACGTGTGCTCGTGTAAAAGATTAGTTACCGTATGTCGTCGCATGCACACTAAAAATTAACGTCACCCTCCGTCCTGTTCTGCACCTCCCTCTGGGGCCTTTTCTGTGACTCTCTCAGCATGCCCCTTCCGCTATTCACAAGCTCGTTCTCTATCGCTCTGATACTTTCTGCACCTAAATTTCATGCCTGCATCCATATCATCATATAGTACATTTTCCTGACTAGAACTCCCCGGGGCACATCCAGTTAGTTCTCTTTTCTCACCAATCAACATCTCACAGTAACCATTTAGCCGGATTCCTCATCCCCGTATGCAAAGCCATCTTGTAGTCAGTTCTATCATCTTTTGCCGTTATGACCGCTCAATAGAAATGAAATAAAGCTTTATCTTTCTTTTGCTGCATTTTGAATTGATTATGATATCTTGAATGAAAACAAAATTAATTCAGGCCTGGATGTCTCTCTCGTACGCAAGAGGATGTGCACAGCGCCCACGGTATTTCTTTTTTCTAGAATGAAAGAGAGATAGAGATAGAGGAAGTTGGGGACAATAGAGAGGAATGCTGCGAAATGGATAGAGAAGGATTGTGTGTGTGTGTGAGAAAGACAGATGGTCTTTTTTTAAACTTGAATTCTTATATACCCGGCCAACGCTGTCTGCCGTGGAAATCCAGTAATATCATTTCAAAATTCTTAGACTAAAAAAACAATAGGTAATAAAAAAATGTGACTTGAAAGAGAGAGAGAGAGAGAGAGAGAGAGAGAGAGATAGCGACCCGCACAGATATGAATCAATAGAGAGAGGGAGCAGCAGCAGCAGTAGAGAAGGAGAGAGAGAGAGAGAGACAGAGAGAGACAGAGAGAACGAGAGAGAGGTAGACACGAATTGAGGGACGGTTTGGGGCGGGGGGAGGGCGCGCTGCGCAGATAGAAAGTAAGAAACAACTATGCGCTTCAGGCATCGATGACACCACGACGATGAATGCGACGGAGTCTCAGGACCAGGACAAGAGCAAGAATTCGGTCGGATATTTATTTATTTAACTATTCATTTATTTTATTTAGTTATTTATATCTTTATTTTTTTGTCAATATCAGAACTGTGAAAATTTGTAAGGGTCCTCTTTCATTTGTGCAGATTCGAGGGATAATGGCCGAGAAATCCGAGAAGTTCATCTGCGTCAGTGTCGTCATGACAGTGTACAGGGAGGCCGAGAAGACGCTGCAGCCCAAGAACTTAGGCAAAAAATAACCTATATACATATTGAAAGTAGTAGAATAAAAATGGAATGATTTGTATTAAAGTGAATGACAATAACAGCGAGGGGGGATGAGGTCGGTTTGAGTGCAGAATCAAATTATTTTCGTGAAAGTTTCCCGCTTCTTGTTTTCCCGTTCTCTAAATGTAATCCGGCCTAAATTGTCTCTTTTGTTTTATCCAATTCCTCAATTAATTTCAGGCACGCTATGAGAATAATTGTTGCTTTCTTATTCCTTTGTGTCCCACCCCGTTTTCTTCTTCATTATAGCTCGGGCATGAGCACGACAGCAGCATTTTATTTTGCCTTTTTGAAGCTTCATTGAATTTTTCCGTTATGTTTCTGGTTTCCTCTTTTTATCACCTGCAACAGGTATTACTTCTCATTGCGAAAAACTGTTCATGTGATTCAAAGAATCAAATTCCGGCGCATACTCTTTATCATATGAAGTTTGATAAGCACCATACGAGATGAGAGAGAAAAGGAAATAGAGAAATAGAGAAAGAGCTACCTTGCGCCTTCAGGTAGAGAAAAGGAGACATTACTCGATAGAATGAAAAGTGAGTGCAAGCGAGTATTTGATTCTGCGCTGGTGCATTATGCTAAATGTAGTACATCTAAGATACACTAGATGGGACTACTGTACCACACTAAAATACGGCATAAATGGGCGAGAGAAACGAAAAAAAATCAGCAGCAAATTCCTCTCTCGCGGACGCACACGCGTCCCGCTTTCCCGTTATGGTATGTGTGAATAAAAATAGCAGAAGCAGAAGAAACAATAAAGAATCTGGAGAGCAGATGAAAATGGTATGGCAGCAATTGGAGAACGAGAAAAGCGTAGAATAGAGTGAGCATTGTGGTAGAGAGCATAAGGCACCGATAAAGGAAGAAAGCTTTAATAAGCATATAAGGCGATAGGTTCAAGACACTTTAAGGCCGCCCTACAAAAGATACCGTATCGCAGCAGTTCGTTTCGAGAGGCGGACCAGCTTGAATGCCGAGTTTACGCACAGAAACCTCCTTCTCGGGTGTCTCGCACCTTTCTGACTAGGAGGACAGCATCTGACTAGAATTCACTCAGCATCTGGGATTTTGCACAAGAGAAACATGGCGGGAGATTCAAATTTTCAAATTGCACACATGACAAAGTTTCAATGACTAGAAGAAGACTGTGCAATAAATCGAAATAAAAAAGAGAGAGATTGAATCCTATGAATCCACACATTTTCCATATTTACAGTATAAAGAGAAAGCGGGGCGGAGAAAAGAAAACAAGGGCAAACACGCGAAATGTGCACTATGAAACAGACACTTGTTTGTGGTGCATATGACGGAATAAATGACCAAAGAAAACGTTGACTCTTTGTCTCTACGAATAGCGCAGGAATTGTAGAAAATCAGTCGATAAGTGGGCGGAGCTTGTTAATGAGAGGGGTCTTTTTACGGAATCGCATGCAGCAAATGCGAACGCCGGGTACGCCTCGCGTGAAGCCGGGGCCAGGCAATATCGATCGATCGGTTACCATAGTCGTCTCATCTCTTGTCAATGCAAGAACATCGCGCTGGGACCGCGCCAGGCTCGCGAAACGCTACGACGACTGCAGCAAAGTCATCGCGCGGAGTGGAGCGAAGCGGGAGAGCGAGAGAAACAGAGGGAGAGAGAGAAAGAGAGAGAATATAGATAATGGATGAGTCAAACATTCAACGGGGAGCAACAAAAAGCTATACTAGACGGAGAGTAAAGTGTGTTCGATGCAAAGACATTGATAGAAAGATAACAAAAATGTCAGAGCAATAAACCATTCTCAAGCTGTCACCGGTACAGGCTAACTAATGTCGGGTGAGAATACCAATATGTGGAGTTGGCGAAAATGTGTGGGTGAAAAAAGGCTAATAGAATGCGCGCCGAAACAGGTGGTTGAGTATAACAGTAGTGATGATGATGGGGGGCTTGCGAAGAAAGAAGTGGATGTGCAAATCGGGCGCGTGGCGCTTCTCACTCGGAAGACGTCGTGTGTTGAGTGTTGTCTATCGAGCTGAAAAGCGAGACGATTGAGGAATGTGCAGGGGTGGCTGTGAGATGTTGATTGGTGAGAAGAGAGAACTGTGCGTGTGACCCGAGGAAACGATACCCATTAAAAGGGGTGTGTGTGTGTGCCAGTGTGTCGGTTATCATACATATGTATGTAATGATATGGGGAAGCCATTATTCATTCATTTTTGTTGCAGGTATGATGGAAATTTAGGCGCAGAAAGGCATAAGAGAACGAGCGAGGGGCGGATAGCGAGAGGGGCATGCTGATCAACGACGAGTCATAGAAAAGGCCCCAGAGCAGGTGGTGCAGAGGAGGTCGAAGAGTGGCATCTTATTTTTAGTGTGCATGCGTGGAAAGTTGGCATACGGTAACTAAGCTTATAACTCGAGCACACATTCCTCTTTTTCGCACATGCGGCATGCCCATTTTATGATCGATCGAGACTGTTCATATTTTGCTTCTTTACTCAATTTATGCTCAGCGGAGGACTTTTGCTCAATTAATAGATAAGTAGACCCTTCTAATTGGGTCTACTAAAGTAGACCCTAATTAGGTCCATGTAGACCCTAATTGGGTTGACTAAAGTAGACCCTAAGGTAGACCCTAATTAGGTCGACCAAAGAGTGCCTATCCGGGGCGAAACTAACCGAGCGCCAGCTTGGCCGTGCACGACGATGAGCCGGCAGCGCTCGTCGCTGTCAGCGTGTAGTCACCGGCGGACGCCGGGCCCACTCGCACCAGCTCCAGCGTTGCCACGTTGCCGTCGAGGCTGATCTGGACGAGGAGAAGGACGAGAGATCAGAGAGAGAGAGAGAGAGAGAGAGAGAGAGAGAGAGAAAGAGAAAGAGAAAAAGAGAGAGAGAGAGAAAGAAAGAGAGAGAGAGAGAGAGAGAGAACGAGAGAGAGAAAGAAAGAGAGAGAGAGAGAGATAGAGAGAGAGAGGGAAGAGAGAGATGAAGAAAGACAACGCAAGAAATAGCATATGATATTGAATACTTCAATTTATCATATGTATAAGCTTGTTCACAATCATATTCACTGGATGGCAAAATGGTCAAGTCAAAAACTTCGAGACTAGTTTGCTCACCATCAGTTGTGCATCAACAACCGACATGTATTAGCTGATGAGCTCACTACTTCCATTGATCTACCAGAATTCCGGTGTTACCGTACCCACAATTCCGACATGTCACCACAGTACCTTTACGGTGGGCGCCGGATTGACGGGCCGGCCGTTGTGTGTCCACGCGATGGTAGGCAGAGGACTGCCGGCGATCTGCGCGGAGAACTTGGCGTTCTGCCCGGGCCGTGCCGTGACATCGGACAGCTTGGCGAGGAACTGGGGCGCGGCGGCGGGGCCCGTCGAGGAGGAGCCACCGCGCTGCACGTTCACGCCAGCGATCCGGCCCGATTTGGCTGAAAATGGAGATCGGAGGAGGGGAATGCTTGCTAAGAAAACATGTTAAGGGGCACATTATGTTATGATCTCTCTCTTTCTTTCTCTCTCTCTCGCTCTGCTCTCTCTCTCTCTCTCGATTACTCTCTCTGCGCTTTCCCTGCACCCTCTCTTTCTATCTCTCTGTCTTTTCCAATCTCTCTCTATATCTTTTCTCTCGCTCTCCCTCACGATCACTCTCTCACACCCTTCACATCGCAATCTCCCTTTATAACATCTCCGCGCCAGCAAACCCTTTCTCTCCGCCCTCCTGAGTTATTCTGCGCCCTAAGCCTATATCCCTCTGAAAAGTACATACATACATATATTAGAAGTGTTGATTATCTTCGAGCTGAACAAAGCGTAATTACATCTATGGCGGGGGTGGCCACTTTGCTACACGCCGCAGAGTCTACGCTATTAGCAAGCAATAAAAAGCTCAGCTAAAAAAAGGCTTATTAGCGATCGGCATAATATTTTCTTTGTTATTTGTTTTCTCTATTATTTCGACAACGACAAAACATTCAAGCTTTGTCTTCCAGAAAAGTGTTAGAGAATTGAGTAAATTTGAAAACAGTAGGGCAGAAAGCAAACTATAAGATATTCCTTCAAAAAAAATATAATATATAATCTAACTTTTAAATTATAAAAAGAATTAATTTTATTACTAATAATAATCGATCAGTAATTAATCACGTACGTTTTAGGACAAGATTGGCAACGGAGGAAGCCTTTCCGGCCGGATTGCTCGCTTCGACCTTGTACTCGGCAACGTCCTCCTGAAAGAGAGACAATCAAGATCTCTCTCTTTCTCTTTCTCTCTTTAACTCTCTCTCTCTCTCTTTTCTCTCTGTCTCTTTTTCTCTCTCACCCTCTTTCTCTATCTCTCTCTTTCAATTTCTCTTTGTTCTCTCTTTCTCACTTCCTCTCTCTTTTTATCTCTCTATCGTTCTCTCTTTTTCTCTTATTCTCTCTCTTTTTTTCTCTCTCTCTTTCTCTCTCTCTCTTTTTCTCTCTCTCTTTCTTTCTCTCTCTCTCTAACCTGTTTGGCAGCCGCAATCTTGAGACTCGTCTCGCCGGTCGACTGCGTCGTCGTGTACGAGGAGGACTTCTTGATCGGCTCGTTGTTGCGGTACCAGCGGATCGACGGCTCTGCAAGTGGAAGTCGAGCATAAAAACCATCCAATTTTATTGTCTCTTTTCCTACTTCTCTCTCTCACTCTCTCTTTCGCTCATTCTCTCTCTCTTTCGCTCACTCTCTATCTCTCTCACACGCTCTCGCTCTCTCTTCCGACATCTCTGCCTCTCTCTCTCTCCCTCTCTCTTTCGCTTACTCTATATCCCAATCACTCTCTCTCTCTCTCTCGCTCTCTCTCTCTCGTCCTCTACCACTCAACCTCTGCCTCTCTCTATCTCATCCCTCTCTCTCTCTCCAACCTGGTGATCCGGTGAACTTGGCGGTGAAGACGACAGCGCCGCCTTCGTCGGCGACCACCGGCTGGATCTGCCCGGTGAATCGGGGTGCTTCGAGACGAGGACCCGCTTCGGCGCCCTTGCCCGTTGTCACAAGGTTGACATTCAGGCGGGCCTTGCATCTAGAGAGGGAGAGAGAGAGAGATTGGAGGGCAAATAGAGCTAGCGAGAGAAAAAGGGAGCGTTTAGATAACTGAGAAAGAACCTAGAGAGAGAAAGATAGAGGAAGAGACAGAGAAAGAAAGGAGGAAAAAGAGAGAGAAAGAGAGAGAGAGAGAAAAAGAGAGAGGGAGAGAGAGAGAGAGAGAGAGAAGAGGGTACCTCGCTTCGCCGGCCGTGTTCTTGGCGACGCACTCGTAGATGCCGACGTCCTGCGCGAGTGTCTCGGCGAGACTCAGCGTGTACGTCGTGCCTTCATTGGCGGCCACGAGGCGGCCGTCGTTCGGCAGTGGCTGGCCGTCCTGGGAGAAATTTATCTTTAATTAACTAATTAATTTCTTTAAAACTTAAATTATATATTACACATTTGTATGTATGTATATTAAAAATTGGTTTAAAAAGAATCACAAAAACCCTTTAATGAAACTCTCTTTATCTTTCTCCGTCTCCAGCTCTCTCTCTCACTCTCTCCCTCTCTCGCTGTCTTTCTCTCTCTCTCTCCCTTTCTCTCTCTCTCTCTCTGTCTTCTATCTCTCTCTTTCTCTTTTTTTTTAGAATAAAGAATAAGAACAAAAGAAAATAGTAATACAGAAAGCGTTGAGAAACCTTGAACCAGTTGATGGTCGGCGTCGGCTCGCCGCTGATGGAGCAAGAGAAGACGGCGGGCGCATTCTAAAAAGAAAGAATTAATTAATTACGAAATTAATTAATTAAGTTAATAAATTTATTCCCTTTACATAATCTTTTTTTCACAATCGCGAGAGCACTTATCGAGCAAAAAGTTTGATCTTCTTGCTATTAAAGTAGAATTATCGCGCATGGAAACCACGGTGTGTACTTTTCATGTCTCGCATTCTACGAAATTCAGAAAATTGTCCCACAAATATAATATTTGATAAAAATTTATGACAAAACAAGCAAAAATTATATATATAAATATAAAAAAAGCAAAAGAATAAAATAGAATGATTTGTATTAAAGACAATGCCAAAGCAAAGCAAATTTATTATCTTTATAGAAATCTGAAGTCATATTCCTCTTTTAAAATGAATTACCGATATAAATATGGAAATATGTAGATAGTAATAAAGTATTTTTTTAAGTGACAAATTAACATAAACAAATTCTGTACCTGTTGAACGCGAAGGTCGGTGAGTCGGGCAGAGAAGTCGGGTGCCTTGCCACGGTTGACCGGCTGGTTGACGGCCAGCGACGCTGTCGACTCGACAGTGCCTGAAATAGAGGTGGAGATAAAGGGAGAGAAAGAGAGAGAGAGAGAGAGAGAGAGAGATAAAGAGAGATAAAGAGAGAGAAAGGAGAGAGAGAAAGGAGAGACAGAGAGAGAGAGAGCGAGAGAGAGCGAGAGAAAGACAGAAAATAGAAAAGCCATACCAGCGACGTTCTCCAGCCGCACCATGTACGCGCCAGCTTGCGTTGCCTTCAGACGGCCAATGTCGAGCGTCGAGCCAGTGTTCGTGGTGCGAATCTGGAGGCGAAAAAAAGTTGTTTGAATTTCAAAATTTAATTATTCCCGCCAAAATTGATTTGAAAATGTTTCGTATTTTACTCCAAGAGACACTTTTCGCGCCAAAACTAATTTTTAAAATAAAGAAAAAAAGATTACCTGGTTCTCGAAGGTCGGCCGGACTTCCTTGGCATCGCGATACCACGTCACCTTGATTGGGAGAGCGCCCTCGAAGGCAACAAAGAAGCGGGCGGACTGAAAATTAATTAATTACTTTTTAAATAATAATTTTTTTATTTATTCCCGCCAAAGTTGATTTGAAAATATTTTGACAAGAGGAACATGTTAGAAAACGTAAAAAATATATATATTTATAGTACTACTGTATCCCCAACACGAACCTTGCCAACTTCCGCCTGAACAGGCTTGAGTTGTTGCGAGAGCGACGGCGGCGCCTTCTGTGACTGGCCCAGCTTCGTCGGCGTAGGCTAAAATTGGTGGGGAAATTTAATTTTTAAATTTTTCAAATTATAAACAAGTACACACATTAGCCACAATGAAGTAGTAAAGAAATATGAATATTTACAACTAATGATTAATGATTAGCAAACTCAACAAGAATTTCATGAACAAGGAAACCACGGAATTAGCCAAAATACAACCTTTTCATGCTCTCGTTACATTTTAACTTGCAAAAAAATCATGCTTACTAGTTGTACATCACTCATACGAAATATTCTTGCAAAAACGCGCTAAAATATGGCTTTTAATCCGTTAAAAAACATGCTATAATATATCATTTAATATGTTAAAAACATGCTAAAAATAGATATCTTAATCTGTTTTTAAAGTATTTTTTTGTGCAATCATACCCTCCCTATCCTCTTACACGAATCATATGGAAGCCAATCGTGCGTTCTCTGAGGCGCGGAGAGAATGTGTACTCGGTACGGCGGACGCCACTCTCGTCCTCTGAGTCCGTTGTCGCATCCGACAGCAGACGCGGCCGCCGCTCCGCCCTCTCGCGGTACGTTTGGTAGTAGAGTTGCTGTGTTGTTGTTGTTAGTGTTTGGTAATTATGGTAATTATGGTAATTAATTAATTACTCATTCACAACTAATCTTCTTCTTTTAACGTTCACAAAGGAGTAAAAGTTTCCATGTAACACATATGAACATATATGAGTTAACAAAAGTTACTTCGAAAGAGACAGACGGTAACAACATGACCAGAGATTAGATGGAAATTTATCGTGCAAACACCTTAAATCTTAAAAGAGTACTAAAAGAAAAGAAAACCCTTCCACAAACACATGCGTATTTCGAGGGAAAAGATAGAATGAAATAATAAAACCAAACCTTTGATGAAATCGTCGACTCCGGAATGACACTAAAAGTAGATCAAGATTGAAAAAAGATTAAATAAAAAATTTTCTAAGCTGACGAGAGATGGTATGGATATCATGACAGAGAAATCCAAAAATATGGGAAAGTTAGATCCAGAGGGAGAGAGGGAGATAAAGAGTGAGAGAGATAGAGATAAAGAGTGATAGAGAGTGAGAGAGATGGAGAGAGAGAAGAGATAAAGAGTGAGAGAGATAGAGAGAAAGAGTGATAGAGAGAGAGAGAGAGAGAGAGAGAGAGAGAGAGAGAGAGACTAACGGCTTGGCCAAGACGGGCGCATCCTTGAGAGTGACCTCCTCGATCTTGACAGACTCGCCTGGCTTGGCCACCTTTGGCGCGCCCTGCTTCTTCATCTGCACCTGTTGCTTGTGTACGATCTGCTCCTCCTGGAAGACGAGGGCGGATTACGGTAGTCTGCACTCTTTCTCTCTCTCCCGCATACAAAACGTGGTGTAATCGCTCTTAGCCGGTATTGAAATAAGACTTCTAGTTTATAGCGAAAAAAGTAAAAGTGCTCACAATCATTTACATATAATTTCAATTGAGCTCAATTGTCAGCCAATTCCTCAGCTCCCCCTCACCTTGGGCTTCTCGGGTCCTTGCTGGACGGTCTTGATACGTGCGCGCTCCTCAGCAATACGCACATGCTCACCCTCCGACAACTCCGATGCGCGTGTTGGCTTGGCGCCCTGGAAAGTTGGAGAGAGATAGAGAGACAGAGATAGAGACTGAGAGTGAGAGAGAGAGAGCGATAGAGAGAGTGAGACATAGAGAGAGCAAGAAAAAACGAGAGAGAGAGAGAGAGAGAGAGAGAGAAAGAAAGACAAAGTAAAGAGATATACAGAGAGAAAGGGAGACAGAGAGAGAGAGAGAGACATAGAGATTGAGCGCGAAATAAAAAAAAGCAGAACCTTGAGCGCGATCTGATCTCTCGCAGGGACCACAACTTCGCGAGGAGGTGTCGCCATGCGATTGAATCTGATTTTAAATATGTTGTGATTAAATAATTAATTAAAAAATATATCTAGCAAAAAAAGTATGAAATGTGAGCTTTTACTTAAACAAGTCGATTAAAGAAATATTCTATAAAAATTAAATGATATAAACTCAAAATAAAAAAAAGACTGCAGAGCATTTCCAAACGCACCGGCCTTCGACGTTGCCCAGCTTGTTCTGCCCAGCGACAGCCCAATCGGGCGTTTCGTCTCTCGGCTCCTTTAAATTGTTTTTTTTTATTGTCCCATTTTTTTAAGAACAGAAAAGAATTGTTAAATACTACATAAACAATATATAATAATAGTATAAACAAAAATTCCTTATCCTAGGATTAAGGGATAAGGTACATATCTTATTCTTTTAGTTTCTACATTTTTTAATTTTACAAAAATAAAATAAAATACCTTCTCGCCCTTGGTGGCGGGGCGCGATCGCAGATTGACCTTCTCGAGCTCCTCTCGCTCGGGCTCATACTTGGACACCTGTCCAGGCTTGAGTGCCACAGGCTCGAGCTCGAGCCCCTTGAACTGCTTCTTCTCCAGTTCTACCTGTAAATATGTACGCGTGTATATAAATCTATTATCTTTTCTTCATCAAAAATAGCTGACGCTATTCTTCTTCAAGCATTAAAAATCATTCTGCTCCCTCTTCTCTCTCTCTCTTTCTCTCTCTCTTTTTCATATTCCCTCGATTTGTCTCCATCTTCCCACTGTCCGTTTCTCCTTTTCTCTATCTCTAACCCTCATTTTCTCTCTCTCTCTCTCTTTCACTTTCTCTCTCTCTCTCTTACCTTGGCGATATGCTCTGCCAGGTCGTCCTTGCTCCTCATGAACTTCTGAATGAGCTCCTCGCTTTCGAGTGGCTCGATCGGCGTCTTTGATCTCTCGACCTGCATCAACCTCTGCGCATCGGCACGAGGAGCAGTCTCGAAGGCTTCGCCCAGCTTGCCGAGGGTCTCCTGGAGAAAAAGAGAATTTTTTTAATTAATTAATTAATTAAATTGAATTATTTAATATATTTTTATATCTGAACAAATGTCTGTAAGCAATCGTTCCATTCTTATTTCATTGCTCTCTTTCTCTCACTCTAGCTTACTCGCTTTCTTGCTCTCTATCTCTCACTCACTCACACTCGCTCTCTCTCCTCTCTCACCTTCTGCCACTGAATCTGCCTCTGCTGCAGCTCGTCGGCCGAGATGAACTGGGTCGGCTTGAGCTTCTGACTTCTAAAGTCGTCGTTCTGGAAGACGTCCAACGTCGCCGGCGCCTGCACTTCGCCCTCCGAGTTACGCGCGATCACGACGATCTGAAGGATTTGGCAAGAATTTATATTTATTCTTTTAATTTTTTTTTTAGATGTATTTATCATTGAAAAAATTCAAAAAAATATATATATAGGGTAAATTATTAGAGGAGGAAAAAACTCATATTAGCCATTAATTTAAATAAAAAAGTTCCAACATATTCACTTCTTTCGAAATAAGAGCACACGTGGTTTTCATTGTTCATGTTCTTATTAAACGAACACGAGCATTTTTCAACCGATAGCGATTTCTTGCGCATGGTATTAAGTATTCACGATTACTCGTAAGACATCGAACATGATTGGCAGTAAAGTTGCTATGATATCAATAATTGAGTTCATTTTTATTGAATAAAAAACATATATTGACTTTTAAATCAGTCCGAATCAGTGGGATTTTCTTGTTAGTATATTGTTTTTGTTCTTGAAATCAAATATATATTTTTATTAATTCGTATTTATCGCTTATTGCTAGAAAGATGCCAATTATCATTATTTCTCAATGTCCTCTTACCTCGCCAGCATCGGAGACGCGGCAGTTCTGGATGATGAGGTAGTAGAGGCCGTCGTAGTTGAGCTTGATGCGTGCGCCGTGGATAGCCTGATTGCCGTTCAGGAACCAGGTCACCTTGGAAATTAATTAAATTAATTAATTAATTTATTGCATCTTAGATGTGTCCCGTTGTAACAGAGACATACATTCATATAAACAATATTATACCGATCATTTACACTCTCATATATTATGTTTACTTATCAGAGTAGCAAAAGAAAAATTTTCTTTAGAAATTATTTTTAAAAAATATATAAAACGAAATAAATAAAAAAAATTTAAAAAGGAGAAAAAAATTATTTTATTAAAAACAAAATTCAAACCTTCGGCTTCGGATGCCCGACGACGGCGCACTCGAAGCGAGCGGCGCCATTCTCGTCGACCTGTCAAAGAAGAAGAAAATATTCTCTCATTGAGAGTGAAATATATTTATTTATATACAAATACATATATATATATTTTTTTTTTAATTATTATAACTTTTTTAATATTAAAAAAAAAAATTTAAAAGACACACTAATTATAATAATGTATTTTTGCTCATGTGTTCATGAAGGCTACTACTCAACAAAACTCGAGGAATTCTGCTTGGCCACATTTAAGAGGACCATATGCGGTGGTTTTGATTGGCAAGCTTTGGATATTAAGTCTCGGCTAGTTCTTGACGGTGATCATTATCATTAATAGCGAATAAAATAAAAAAAGCAGTAACAAGAAAAAGAACGAAGCATCGCTCATTTTCTATTATATCAGTATCATCTAAAAATAAAATAATTTTTTGTTTATTGCTACTTGAAATGTTTTTTTTAATTAGTATAAGCAAATACATTTTTCAAATTTCGCGCCAATATTTAGGTCACGGTCCCGCCAGGAAATGAAAGGAGACCTGGATGGATCGTGGCTTGATCGTGAACTCGGGCGCTTGCTTCTGACGCGGCGCCTGCTCGACGCCCTCAGCAAAGTAGGGCGCTTGATTCTTCTTCACCGAAGACACCTGTGAAGAAAGATTTTAATTGAATTCAAATATCGCGCCAATATGGTCCGGGGGAAAAGTGTTTTTTTTCAAATACTACTTTGAGTCCCTGCGGCATCTGTCGCTCGGTGATGACGTGGCGGCCTCCGGCGCAAGCGAGCTTCGCCGAGGTTGTCGCCTGGAATATTATTTGTTCATGGTACTAGTTTGTTTGTTTGCTTGCTTGCTTACATTCTAGAAAGATTAGAAGTAATATTTTAGAAGTAGAAAGATAAAATTAAATAAATGAAAAATTGGCACCTGGCCAAATCGGTTGGTCGCGACGCACGTGTACTCGCCAGTGTCATCCGGAAGAGCGAAGAGCAGATCGAGGCAAGCGAAGCCAAAGTCGAGTGTTGAACGGAAGCGATGGCCTAGAGAAAGAGAGAGTGAGAGAGAGAGAGAAAGAGAGAGAGAGAGAAAGAGAGAAAGAAAGAGAGAGAGAGGAAGAGGAAGAGAGAGAGAGAGAGAGAATGACTGAGGAAGAGAGTGAGGGGAAGGAGGATGGTGGTTGACTTGAGGTAGAATGGGATTGAGAGAGTATATGGAGAGAAGAGAGATAGATAGAGAGACATGGAGAGTGAGAGATGGAGGAAAAGGTAGAGAGAAAAAGGAGCAGAGAAATTCGACGTACCAATCAGCACCGGCTTCTGGTCCTTGAACCACTCGAGCTTCATGTACGGATCGTTGAAGGGAACGATCTACAAAGTTTTTGTTTTTATTTCTTTTTTCTTATCTTACTAAACAAACGACTTATGTACAAGTCCAGAAGCGTAAATCGTAATAGAAAATTTGCAATAAAATATACATGTTGAAGAACTGGCGGGAGAAATAAATATTTAAACATTTAAAAACAGAAACGTGCCTGGGTCTCGAAGCGCGCAAACTCGCCCTCTTCGACGCCCATGTTGGCGAGCGGCGTCAGGAACTGCGGAGCACGCTTCTGATGCTCGTCGTAAGCATCCTAATTAGGACATATTAGACTTTATAAAATAAAAGTCGTTATCTTAATGTGTTTTCAGAATTACTCATTAACATTTCAAAATATTGCATTGTGTAATTTTGAAACACGTCAACAAAATTTCACATTAGAAGAATTTACCACGCAAATGCGTGATATTTTGTGCTACCGTACCTCCGACTTGAGCGCCAGCGTTGCGTTCGAGTGCTGCCTGAAGTGGCTCTCGAGATGATCTTGCGTCGAGCCGTGCGCCTGCGAGCCGAATTCGAGCGAGCGCCCAGGCAGCACCTGGGAAATCGATTTTGAAATTTGAAACTTCGCGCCTTTTCCTGTTTAAAATTCTTTTTTCTTATTAATTAAAAGACTGCTGAATAATAAATACGTTTAGATATCCAAAAAAGGCATTCTAAAATGCATTAAAAAAGACAGTGTTAGTTCGAAACCAATATGTATTTTGTTAATCGAGGTAGAAAAGTAAATCGCTGAGTAAGAAAAAAAGTTTCGACCAAATTTGAATTAGAACTTTTTTCTTACCGTAATCCTCGTCTTGGTCCTCGCTTCGCCCTTGGCATTCTCGGCGACCAGCTCGTAGTCGCCGTTGTCCTCGGGGTACGCGTAGAGAATGTCGAGCGAGACGAAGCCGAACTCGAACGACGGCCGGAAGCGAGAGGCCTCCGGCAACGGCGCGCCGTTACGATACCAGCGCACCTGGAAGCGGCGAGAATTTCAAATTTTGTTTTTGAAAATTTATTTATTTTATTTATTTATTTTAAAATCATTAATTCCAGTCAAAACATCACTTAAATTTTCATCAGATAATCATAGGTTTCCCTCTTTCGGATAAATGTGCCTAGTTACATACATATATTTAGATCTCGCTTATTAGAAAGAATGTGGTTTGAGTATCTGTAAACTTGTTTTTTACGAAATTTATTTTTATGCAAATTTTTTTAACGATTTTATTTTTATGTGAATTTTTCCTACGATTGCTAATGGTAAGTAAACCTTGAGGAGCGGATCGTTAATGGGCGTGACGCGGCACTCGAGATGAATGCTGTCGCCCTCCTTTAAAGATAAGGAGCGATTTAACTTTAAATTTAAATTATTTAAATCTCAATTTTATGTCAAATAAATAATATAATTTTTTTTTGAGAATAAATATATATATTTTTTAAACTCAATAGAACAAGTGGTTCGACAGTTTTTCGCTATTCTAATGATACATTTAATTAGTATACTTTAAGCGACATAAATAATAAATATTAAAATACTAATTAATTATTTAATTAATTAATTAAGCTCACGGATGTGCCATCGATAGTGTCGACGAGCGGCTGGACGACCTGGGGCGCGTCCGTCTGGATGATCGACTCGACTTGCACGGTGCCAGATGTTTCGGCGCGGCCCTTTGCATTCGAAGCGATGCAGCTGGAGAGAGAGAGAGAGTTAGAGAGCTAGAAAGAGGAGAAAGAGAGAAAGAGAGAAAGAAAGGGAGACAGAAGAGTACAAGAGAGAAGAAAAGTAAAGAGAGAAGAAAGATAGAAGAAAGAACGAGAGTGAGAAGAAAGAATGTGAGACAGAAAAGGAAGATCAAGACAACAGAGATCGTAGAGAAAACAAAAGGATTAAACATTTTTGAAATCAGCTGAGCACTTCACTGACTCAACTTGGGAGCTTTTCTTATGTTATTTAAAACTCAAAATGGCATGCTGGTTGATCGGCAAACTAGATCGGACGAGTTTAAAAAAGAAAGAGGCAAAAAAAACAAGAAAATTCTCCTAACCGATACTCGCCAGAGTCGGCTGCAATGAGGTGCTTGATGAGCAGCGTCGCGACTCCGAACTCGTTCGACTGCTGGATGCGGTTGGAGTACGGGATCGCGTGGCCGTTGTGGGTCCATTCCACCTGAATGTCACTTTTCTCTCTCTCTCTCTGTCTCTCTCTCTTTATCTCTCTCCTTATCTCTCTCTCTCTGTCTCTCTCACTCTCTCTCTCTCTCTGTCTCTCTCACTCTCTCTGCATCTTTCTATCTCTTTCTTATTCACACTCTCATCTCTCCCCATGTTCTCACCCTGAGGGTCGGATCTCCGATTGGCTCCAGGACGCATGTGAATGCTGTCGCGTCCGCTTCGGAAAGCTGAAAAAATAAAAATAAAATAATACAATCAACCAGAATTAATAATATTCATTTTTTAGTGTAAACTTAAAAGACTCAAAATAGATATTCAAGTCAAAAACGATATAAATAACGACAAGGACAGAGAGGGGACAGCAAGAAAGTGAGAGAGAGAGAGAGATAGATGGAGTAAGAGAGAGAGAGAGAGAGAGAGAGAGAGAGAGAGGAAGCCGAATACCTGGCCAAGGTCGGCGAGCTCCTGCGTAAATCGCGGAGCGTCGAATTCTTGCGCCGGAATCGTGAGGTCTTCCTGAAAAAAGAAAGAAGATATTAAAATGGGAAAAAACTAAGCAATTATTCTTTTTTACCGAGCGAAGGCTCACCACTCCAAATTTAAGATATTCTTTTTTTGTTTTAATACAATTTAATGTCAAAAAAGAAGGAAGCAAAAGCACAAATCTTCTCATCTTCGGCTTAGCTTTCACCGCTCTCGTGTACGATTATATAGCAGACAACGACAGCGCTAACACGAGGGGTGTGCTGCCCAAGACTACTCTAGACCACGACACACTCCCACAAGCGGGAGCTGTCTACACTCCCCTCTACCCTGTCACCGGGGGTCATTTACGCCTCGCTAACAACGTCACCGGGGGCCATCTACCCTAGATCACAATGTCACCAGGGGCCATCTACCCTCGCTCATAACTTTACCGGGAGCCATCTACCCTAGCTCACAACGTCACCGGGGGCCATCTACCCTCGCTCACAACGTCACCGGGGGAAATCTACCCCTCGCTCACCGCCCCCTCCTTCCCAACCTTTGGCCGGTTGATCCAGTCCTCGAGCTCGTTAATGCGCTCTTTGCGCTGCGCCGGCGAGATCCACTCGTAGGAGACGCCCGACTGGCCGACCACCTGGAAGAGACGCGACTGAGAGATTGTTAGGAGGAAATTATGGTAGACAATGAGAAAATCTTTCTCTCGCTCTCTCTCTCTCTCTCTTTATCTCTCTTACTCCCTCTCTCTCTTTTTATCTCTCTCGCTCTCTCTCTCACTCTCTTTCTTGCTGTGCCTCCCTCTTTCTCAGACTCTTTCTCTCGCTCTCTCTCTCTTTCTTTCTCTCTCTCTCTCCCTCCCAACCTTGATGTCGCACGAGCTCTCCGCCTGGCCATGCTCGTTGGCGATCTTGCACGTCCACGTGCCAGTGTCCTGCGGCTCGGCCGGGCACAGATCCAAGACGACGAAGCCAAAGTCTTGCGTCATCTGCAAGATTGAATCAAGGTGGATGGGTTACTGTACTTCCTAATCTTACGGTATTTCGTAAGGTTACTGTACTTCCTAAGGTTACGGTATTTCGTTACGTTACTGTACTTCCTTTACCAGAAGTGTTGATACTTTTTGTATTTAAAAATCGTCTAAACTTCGTGTAAAAGAAGTACAAAGTACCTGCTATGGCGATTACAATAGTAGACAATGCTTTGTTTGAATTTTTTTAAACAAAAAAAGAGTAAATGAAGATGGTGCATAAATAAATTGCTGCTCTTACCTTCATGCGAGCCGAGTTGCGCATCGGCTGGCCGTCGTGGAACCATTCGACCTGATATCAATGGGATCTTGCATTTCTCTTTGTCTACCTCTCTCTCTCTCCATTTCTCTTTCTCTCTCTTTCTTTTCTCTGTCCCTCTTTCTTTTCTCTATCTCTCTCTCTCTCTCTCTCTCTCTCTGTCTCTCTCTCTTTCTATAACGTAACTACCAACCCTGAGCCTAGGATCAGCGACGGGCTCAATCTGCGCCTCGAGATGCGCAATCTCTCCCTCGAGCAGCTCGGAAGGCGGGCTCTGAAACACAAATAATCAATATAAACTTTCTCCTCCAATAATTACTTCTTTTTAAATCACTCAAAAAGTGAACAAAGAAGATCATCGACATACATATACTTATGTATTTTGAATGCTATTCTGTATGCTTATAAAACAAATTTGTAGTTTAATTCAATTTCATGTAATTATTTAATTATTGCTTGACAAAAAAAAACGCCAAAAATAATTCTACAAAAAAAAACCGCCGTTCGAACCAGAATCTGTGTCGTGAATCGAGGCGGGCCATGACTGACGTCGGGCGCGTCCGGCTTCTGCGGACGAGGCGCTTCGATTTCGGCAATGCTGTACGGAAAAACTTTTTTGTATTTATATCTTCTTTATTTGTTATTAAAACTTCTTTTTCTTGCGAAATAACGCTATAATCATAAAGATGTATCTGCATTAAGAGAAGTAACAGTTTTTGGAAATATGAACATAAAAACAATTTCCCGAATTAAAAATTAAATACATATTTAAATTTCCCGCCAAATCCTCCGGTACCGTTTGCCTGCGCCCGCCATTCGCTCTGGGAGCTGCGTTGCGGAGATGATGTGCTCCTTGCCGCGGCACGCCAGTTTCGTCGAGGTTACAGCTTCGCCGACCTTTATATTTCATCCCTCGCTCTCTCTCGCTCTCTCTCCCATCTCCATCACCCTCTTTTCTCTCTCTCTCTCAGCTTTCTCTCTCTCTCTCTCTAACCCTGTTGATAGCCTTGCAGGTGTATTCTCCCGAATCCTCCGGGTACACGGGCGCAATCTGAAGAACGACGAAGCCAAAATCGGAGATGGTCTTGACGCGCGAGCCCGTCTTGAGCGGTCGGCCGTCCAGGAACCATTGCACCTTAAAATAATTCAAATTTCTTTTTCACATATTAATTTAATTTATGGCTATTATAATATCTAAGTCTTACTCACTTCTTTACAGCATTAAATATATGTATGTATGTACTTAAGCTGCCTTCGATCATTATGATTATAATATAGCAGCTTCACACTGATTGTAAGAATGATTTCTTTTATTAGTATTATTTTTATTATTATATGAATATATTTATTTATTTATTTATTTATTTATTACAATAAAACTTTTCTTCCCCCGCACCTGTAGCTGGTTGTCGTGCACCGGCTCGTAGCGAGCGGTGAAGTGCGCCCGATCTCCCTCGTCGCATTCGACGGGCGCCGAGAGGGGCTCCACGAAGACGGGCACCACCTGGAAGGTGACGGAGAGATGGATGAGAGAAGCAGAGAGAAGTGGTGAGATAGAGAGGGAAAGAGAGAGAGAGAGAGAGATAGAGAAAGAAAAAAAAGAAAGAAGAAGATGGAGAGCACTAGGGACAGGTAGCGTGAGAGAAGTAGAAAGAGTTAAGTTGAAAGAGAGCGTACAGACAGAAAGAGCGAGAGAGATTGGGAGAAGAGAGCGTACAGACAGAAAGAGCGAGAGAGATTGGGAGAAGAGAGCGAGAGAGGTAGAGCGAGAGATAAAGAGAGAGAGAGAGAAAGAGAGAGAGAGAAAGAGAGAGAGAGAGAACTAGACAGAGAGAGAGGGAGAGAGAGCGAGCGAGCACACTAACTTCCTTGATCTCCTCGACCACCTCGTCCGGTCGGCGATGAAGCGCGTCTTCGAGCTGCTCGACAGCACGCGCCTTCGCTTCGTTCTGGCAAAGTTTATTAATTAATTGAACAATCAATTAATTGATAAATCAATTTATTTATTTATCACTGTCATCTTTATACGTTTTTTTTCTAGTGTTAAAATGTTCGAAATATAAATGAAAATGGGAGCTAATTAAAGGAGCTCAATTGATCATTTAACCTATTTTTGCTAATGGTTAATTTAATTTAGTTACATTTAAAGTACATTAGTTATATATTTCATCCAAATGCACCGTTCTTTTCGCACTTTTTAAAATTCCTTTTATCTCTCACGGTGCTTATTCGTTTATTCCTCTTTATTGATCTCCGGCTCGCGTCATATCTCTACCAGTGTTGTCACATCTTAACTGATGTAAATAAATAAATAAATTTAATGTCCGCCAATCTTATAATTCCAAAATACCTGCGTCTCAAGCAGCAGTCCACTCTTCGTCTCGACTGCCAGCTGGACGGCGCTCGTCGCTTCGCCAGCTTCGTTGGAGACCTTAATTAATTAATTAAATTTTAAATAATTATTTTATTAAATAAATAAATTTTAGAAATATTACTGTTTATAAAAAAAAGAGTTACATATATTTGCAAATCTGCGCGTTCTAATAGTGTCAGTCGCTCGCAAAGGTATTGGAAAATAGAGCCCCTTCCCCCTTCCCCCCCGCCCCGGTGTAATAGTAAATATTTTATGTATTTGAAAATATACCTTGAGTGTGTACTCGCCAGCATCATGCGAAAGGACCGAAAGGATTTCCATGATGGCGAAGCCAAAGTCGTGCACCTGAAAGTATATAACTTTATATGTATATATATATATATATATACATATATTTTTATTTTTCAAATTATTATTATTGTTACTAAAAATTTAAATTAAAGCCGCACTTCAAATGAAAAAAATATGCCCTTGGTATCTACGTAGAATACTATTTAAAAAGAGTTTTATACAAAATAATTTTTTTTAATACGATTAAAAATCAGAGACCTGCTTATATCTGTTCGAATTAGGCAGCGGCTGTCCGTTGCGGAACCATTCGACCTGAAATGGCTAATATAAGCTGGAAAAAAAATTGGATTGTAAAAAAAAAACAGAAAAGATCTTTCGGGTCAGGAGGACCCAATCTGATCTTCTACTATGATTACGGAAGGTAGAAAATGATGCGGATGATGATGACGTCACCTTGATCTTGGGATCGTTGACTGGCTCGTACTGAGCTTCGAGATGCGCAGATGCGCCCTCTTCTTGCCCACCGGAGAGCGCGAGCTGCGCGACGATGCGTGGCGCTTCTGCGGCCGGGGCAGGAGCCTGAAATAATTAGGTTTTTGTTTCTGTCCGGAGCCCGATATTAGTTTTTTGCTTCTGCTTCTTAAAAAAAAAAATATATAAATTGGAACTAAATTACAAAGATAATAAATAGTCAATTAATAATTAGAGACGATAAAAAAACAAATCTTGAAATTAGATATATATATATATATATATATATATATATATATAATTTATTTTGTTAACAAAGATTAGCAATAAAAACATATGTATTATTACTACTTTAGCTCTCTTCATCGTATGGTGGTCCTATAATGGTTGAAATAAATCATTCATCACAATCTAAGTCACAGCGCTATAACAGTTCGAATAGATGATGAATCGATCGATACGCCATAACAACAACACACACACCTCCTCCGGCACCGCCCTCGGCGCTTCGATCTCCGAGATGCGCTGAAGTGACTGCGGCTGCAGCGAGTCGTACGCAATGTTCTCGCGAGTCGTCACGGTGAGCGAGGTGGAAACTGGCAAAAGATTGCTTTTTTTTTGTTTTTCTCTGTTTTTTTTATAAATCTACTTTTTTTTTGAATTACACTAATTTGTCCTCGACCATATTGTAAAAAAACATCCCTTGTTATGTAAACATTTATATATTTTTAATCGCCCGCTCACTTTCAGCTTCGCCCGCAGCATTGCGCGCGACGCACTTCCACTCGCCCGAATCGCGGCCGTCCACCTGGAAATAACAAGGAAATATAAAAAAATAAGAAAACAAAATCAGCGATATAATTACGACTTCTCTAGTGATGCACGATTCTAAGTTAATTATTGATGATTTTTTCCACCACGATTCAAAGCCTGTTACTCGTGTGTGAGTGTGTGTGTGTGTGTGCAATATCTCTCAGTTTAATCAATTTCGTATCATTCGCAGACCGAGCCAATGTCCATGATGACCCAGCCAAAGTCGTTGATCATCTTGACACGCGAGGACGCAGAGATCGGCGCGCCGTTCAGGTACCTTTAGAAGAAGAATATTGATTTAAGTGAGGGTGGCGCACTAAATGAGATAGACAATTCAAATATGTATGCAAAGACAAGATGTTGACAGGAGGGTCAGGGCGAAGACAGAATTGGAAACGAGCGTTGCCTATCCAGGTCGTGGGCGGGTGGGCGGAGCCTATCAGGATGTGGACGGGTGGGAGGAGCCTATCAGGATATGGGCGGATAGGCGTATCCTATCAGGATGTGGACGGGTGGGTGGAGCCTATCAGGATATTGACGGGGGGGGGGGGGAGGGGGGCGGAGCCTATCAGGATGTGGACGGGTGGGCGGAGCCAACCATTGAATCTGCATGGCGGCGTCGTCGATCGGCTCGAGCGTCGTCTCGAAGTGCGCCGGCTGTCCCTCAACGAGATCGGCGGGCGCCGCGAGAGCGCCCGTGAAGCGAGGCGCCGGTTTCGGCGCCGCAGGCGCCTCTTCCATCTCGGGCCGAGGCGCTTCCATCTCCTTCAAATATTTGAATTTCCCTCACTTTTTTGATCTCACCTTTCAGTCAGGCAAAAAGGCGCGAGGTTTTGGATCCGTTAAATTATAATTAACAATATTATTATTTTAACTTACTGTTTTACTCCTATTCATGTTTTAACATATTAGCATAAAAAAGAGTAACTTACATTCTTTTGATTAGTTTTGTATAATTGGTTTTTTTTTTCAAAAAAATTTACTCATTTATTTTCTAACAATAAGTGTAAGCCTCGCAATGAATCTTCCTTTTTTTACGAATCTTTTCCGACCTGAATTCGTCGCCAGCTCTCTTCATGCTGAGTGTCGAGGAGAAGCGCGTCCTGGAAAAGATAAGATTGCATTTTATTTATATTCTATTTTCAATGCACAACTGTGCAATATCGCAATGCAATCCTGGACATGATCTCAAAAATACTTCTACAGATCAACGCATTAATTTGCGCTTCAACGACTAAACAAAAAAGAAAAATGGAAATTTGTGCTCCCTGAAAACGCCTTTTTTTTTCTAAAGGCTTACGTTTAATATTAAGGCTGCCGATAAGGCTAACGTTAAGGCTAACGTTAAGGTTAAGGCTAAGGTAAGATTAAGGTCTTCTCCATCTCCAACCTTGCCGGCGCACTTGAGCGTTGCCGACGTGACCGCCTCGCCGTCGTCATTCCATACGCGTAGCTGGTAGACGCCCTGTCATCAAATGTGGAGACATTAGATGAGGCGATTAAGCTCCATAATCCAGATCGGGACGAGACGGTTTTAAGATTTAAGTTTGAGCTAATGTATTAAATTGTCAAAACTCCACATCCATTCTTATGGGTCTGACTACAACGAAGCCTCTGATTGTGAGAAGCCACCACTATATTGGACACTATATTGTACTCTCTTTCTGTCTTCTTTGCTCTCTAATTTTGACTGACTCTCTCTCTCTGTCATGTTCATTCTTTATCTCTGACTCTGTCGCTCTCGCTCTTTCCCCACCTGATCCTCCGGATACGCGTATCCAATGTCGAGCATGCAGATGCCAAAGTCATGCGAGATGGCATACTTTGCACCATGCGCCAATGGCTGCCCGTTGCGAAGCCATTGCACCTTAAGAAGAAATATAGAAAGAAATATATATATTTTTTATTTATTTATTTATTTTTCGTATTTACTTGTCCGTTTCCCTTTTGTGGTTTATGTTGTTTTTTTACATTATTTTTTATGTTGAATTAAAATTAAGCTGTATTATAAATTGAATGTGATAATTCTTTTATTATTATTATTATTACATATTTATTATTGTAAACCTGGAGTCGCGGATCGTTGACAGGCACGAAGGAGGCTTCGAAGTGAACGGGGTCGCCTGAAAAACATGCATTGTCTCTGCTTCTCTCTCTTTCTCTCTCTCTCCCTCTCTCTCTGTCCCTCTCTCTCCCTCTGCTTCTGTCTCTACAGTTCTCTCTAACTCACTCTTTCTTTCTCTCATTCTCTTTCCCTTCCTTTCCCTTCTATGTTCCTTCCTCTTACCCTCGTTGACGTCGACATCCTGGATGGACGACGTAATGGCCGGGTGGTCGAAGACGGGCGCGGGTGCCTCGGGCGCCTCTGGACGAGGAGCTTCGAGAACCTGGAGGAAAGATAAGAAAGATAAGAAAAGATAGGGGTATCTGTCACAGTTTCAAAAGCTCTTCACTATAGTTTTCTCAATTTATGGCACATTTCTAAAATAAATTTTAAAAAAAAATTAAATTAAATTTATACATACATACATACATACACATACTATTATATATATTTATTCAATTACTTAATTAATTACTTATTCAACTCACTTGAATCCTCTTCCAGCTCTCCTCGTGACGAACGTCACCAATGACTCCAGCGCTCCCGGCAACCTGGAATTTCAGAATATTTTAATTTAATTTTTTTTTAAATAAAATAATTACTATACCAAAAAAAACCCGCCTTCATTTTCTCAACTCTATAACCTGTTGCCGATGGCCACCATTTCCCGCACTTCCGCTGACATGCCTAGGTTTCGCGCCGCGCGGAACCGAGTAAATGTTGAGGAAGAAAGCCATGATGGATAGATAATTTGGGAACCGTAAAAGTTGGAACCGTGCCAATTCTTCTCGCTCGCTATTGCTTCCCTAAGCCAATTCGCCGGTGTGCATTTTCGAGAGGACTGCTGCTGCCACGGGCTCTTCGCTCTCTTTTCGCGCGCGCACGCTCTCGAGATGGCGACTTTCACTGTGCATGCTTTTCTCTCCAGCAGTTAGAATCTGTGCTCATCTCCTTATCTCTCGCGCTCTGTTTTCCTTTTTCTGCATCACTCACTTTATTTCATCTTTTTTTGCATTTTCTTTCTCACATCCCTCTTTTCTCTCTCTATCTCTGTCAATCTCTCTCATCCTCTCTCTCTCTCTCTTTCATCCTCTTTCTCTCTCTCGCCATCTGCTCAAAAAGCGGTACTCCACTGAGTGATTGAGAAAGCTTAGGCGCACTCCACCATCTCGCCGTTCAACTACTCCTTTCCTCCAGAGGACACTACGTCTTTCCACGCGCTCTATTCAAGCTCTCTCTCTGTATCTCACTCTTTGGCTATCTTTCTCATCTCTCTCCATCTCTTCTCTCTCTCACTCTCTCTTTTTCTTTGACTTTTTTTCTAGCTCTCTCTCTCTCTCTCACTCCGCACTCTTTCACCTCTCAACAGTTGCGCTTCTCCATTTTCGTCCCGCACCTTCTCGCTCATCAAGAGAGGCATCTGTTGACAAAAGCAAAGAGTGCATATTGTGGCAGCGGCTGTAGCTGTTTGCACGAAAGAGATAGAGAGATAGAGAGAGAGAGAGAGAGATAGAGAGGGAGGGAGAAAAAGAGGGAGATAGAGAGAGGGAGTGAGAGTGAGGGAGAGAGAAATAGAGAAAGAGAGGCAAAGACAGAGAGAGATAGAGACAGACAAAGAGAGAGAGAGAGAGAGAGAGAGAGAGAGAGAGAGAACGAACGATCAAGCTACGATTAGCAAGAGATCCTCCTTTTTTTCTGGCTGCCTCCCACTCTTTCTGGCTCCAGTGATTGTATTTCGGATAAGGTTTCGGTGGCCGAGAAAGCCGCAAGGAACACATAGAACAAGTCAGCGGAGCAACGGTTTCAGTTCCTAATTTAACTTTATGGAATTGAAAATGACTCAAAGACAATGCAATCTTTTTTGCTGACAGCTATGTATGTATGTATGAGACATAGCGTTAGGATAAATAAGAAATAGGTAAAACAAATATAACCAAAAATAAAAACAATGAAAATAAGATAAGATGAATATAATAAGAAATCGATACCTTGACAGACGCCGACGTCGCCGCTTCGCCCTCGCTGTTCGCAATGTGCAGACTGTACATGCCGTTGTGGTCAGGGTTGACGGACAGGATGTCAAGGGTGGCCCAGCCGAGTTCGTGTCGCGTCTGCACGAGTTGTGAGGCGCCGATCGGCTGGCCGTTCCGGCGCCACTCAGCCTTAATTTTTTTATAATTTAATTTAATTTAATTCAATTTTAAATATTATTATATACATAAAGTTTTGTTTTATGCTAGTTCAAAATAAATAAATGGCTACAACAACAACAACAGCAAAAAAAACTTTGCTTTCTTCTAGCTCCATACGTACATGTTTTTGAATATAAATGTATCAAGATCGTAAAATCTAAGAAATGTCTCTGAAAGATCGCGATCTCTCTCTGAAAGATCGCGATCTCTCCCTCTGAAAGATCGCGATCTCCCTCTCTCTGAAAGATTGCGCGATCTCTCACCAACCTTGAGGTCGGGATCTCTGGCCGGCTGGAACGTGGCCTCGAGATGGATCGGAGTGCCCTCGGGGACATCCTGAACAAGCTCTTGTTTTCATTTACAAAATCAAGTGATTTTAGATGTGAGAAAGAGGCGCGTCTCGATTTTCAAAGACTAGCAAGGTTTCATTATAACTGAAGTAATACATATTTAAAAAAGATCATAATTCTATAATTTCCAACCTGGAAGGACTCGAGCTGCGTGAGGAAGTACGGCTTCTCCTTCTGGATGACTTCTTCAATTTCTTCGATAATGCGAGGTGCTTCGAGCTCCTTAAAAAAATTTATATTACAGGAATAATGAAAACTAATTAAACAACAAAATCGGGTTTTATATTTTCGCACTTTCAAAGAAGTCATACACACAACAAATGGTGATAGTTAGCATTACGAAATGAGTGTGATAACTAAGATATGAATTCAACTTTAAATATATCTCGTGTAGTCACATCATATGTATTTATATATATATATATATATTTTTTTTTTTATTTAATCGTACAATAAATTATTATAATAATTATAATAAGTGCGTACTTGGATGCGCTGCCACGACACTGGATGCTGCGAATCGAGCAGGATTTGCTCGTAGCCTACAAAAATTAAAAATAAATACAAAAAAAAATTATTTCTGAATCTTTCCAATACCTGGCATTGTTAGTGTTAAACTTGAATTAAAAAAATGCTCCAAGAAAAAGTAGAAAGATTCATTAGTACAACGTACCATCAACCTTGACGGTTGCAGATGTCGATGCCTCACCGAGCGCGTTCCAGGCTCTGAAAAGGAAGAGAAAAAAGTGTCCATGATCCACTTTCTGTTTCTTCCCCGTTGACCATTCCTATTGGGACGTCTAGAAGACACAACGAAGATGTCCTGCCCATTGACAGCCTAAGGACCCATAGACCATGAGCCGGGGCCGGGGCCGTAAAATAGGCATTCGCTTCTCGGAAAGTCCGGCCCGCCATTCTCGGACCATCTCCAAAACAAAACAGAAATGTATGTACATACCTGCACGTGTACACGCCCGAGTCGTGCGGCAGCACGTGCACAATCGTAAGGATGACATTGCCAAACTCGTACTCTTGTCGGAAGCGATTGGCTAAGAAAGAAATTTTTAAACATTTTTTTCATTTAAAGGAGGTCCGAGGCGAATAAATAGTGTCTTGTTTTTTTCGCCTTATTTGGTCATGTTGTGCTTGAAACTTCGATAGCAAGTGTCCCAAGTCACAAAAACCTTCTTGCCCTGAGGAAATTAAGACTGTTTATTACTTTGAATTCCCAAATATTTTATTTTCCCGCCATTTTCAAAAAAGTTTGGCACAACAACACTGCAGCCGCTGGGGCCAAACGTGTCATGCCCATTAATTGCATACATATGGTGCGCGCAACCAACATTGGCCGGGTTTTTCTTAACACGTAGGCTCACCTGGCAGTGGTGCAAACCACAAGTTTCTGGGGAGAGAGGCAAGGGGCAGTAGCACCATTTCTGTTCATTCTTTACTCCGTTTTTAAATCATTCCGTCCAAATCCGTCAGGGACTTCGTGGTAGGAGTTTTTCCCTTAAGGCCTCCTTTAATGAATAATTGACGCTTAAGTCATTTGTGTAATTATTATTATTACTTTTTCACATAAAAAATTCATTTTGTATTCAATTTGTCTTTGAAATATGCATTTAATTTTTTTTTAATGATAATTATAATCGCTCCCAACCGTTTCGCAGCGGCTGTCCATTGAGGAACCACTCGACGCGCATCGAAGGATCGCCACTCGGCTCGACGAGGCCGTGTAGCTCGATCACCTAAATGGAGCATGAAAAAGTGCTCTCTCTCTTCTCTTTCTCTCGCCTCTCTACTTCTCTCTCTCTCTGTCTCTCTCTGCCTCTGTCTCTCTCTGTCTCTCTCTCTCCGTCTCTCTCTGTTTCTCTCTATCTCTCTCTCTCTCTGTCTCTCTCTTTCTGTCTCTCTCTCTCTGTCTCTCTCTCTCTGTCTCTCTCTTTCTGTCTCTCTCTCTCTCTCTCTCTTTCTCTCTCTCTCTTACCCTCTCTCTTATACCCCACCCCCCCCCCACTCTCTCATATTCTCCTGTCTTACCAACCTGCCCCTCGCCGACTCCGTCCACATCGCCAATCTCCTGGATCCACTGCGGCTTCGAGTACTCGCGCTCCGGTGCTTCCAGACGAGCGTACTGCAATAGATTGCATTTTATTCTAACCAATTTTTTTATATTTTCTGTTTTGTTTACAAAACTCCATTCATAAAAAGAAGCAAAGTGATCTAGAAGTTAGTCTTACGGCCAAAAGCCGTAAACTTCTAAACAAGAAATCCAGCATGATATAAATATAAGAATTAATTAATAATAACCTTGTCGATGGCTTCGAGCTCCTGGATTCGCTGAAGCGACTGCGGATGAGAGGTGTCGAGGAGCAGGCTGTCAGCGCCTGAAAGGAAGTGGAAGAGGTAGAATGAAGAGAGAGAGAGAGAGAGAGAGAGAGAGAGAGAGAGAGAGGAAGAAGGCGGGCTTAAAGAGTGAAAGAGATAAAGTGAACAAAACGTTAAATGAGAAATTATTGATTCTTCACAAAACGACCTATTTTCCCTTATTATTACATATTACATATTATTTACCGCCATCGCTTTCGACTGTGATATCATTGTGACCAATCTAACGGTACCTACATACGTCCGTCGGACATTAAAATCACTGGTTGCTCCACATTTCATACTCACATGTGCTCTGTTATCTACATATTTGTTATACTAAATAATTTGTCTGCACATTCGAATAATGTTTTCTTTTTGCAAAAATAATTTTTAATTTTAAAAGAAAAACTCCTTTTAAACCTTGCACGGTGACTTTGCCGCTTGTGACCGCTGCGCCTTCGCCGTTCGTCGCCTTGCACGAGTAGACGCCAGAGTGTCTTGACAATTACATAATTATTAAAATAATAAATTAGCTAATAAATAAAATTTTGTTAGTTTAAATTATTATGTATATATTTTAATGTATTTCAAGGGCGCATCTATTTCTTGACATTTCAAGTGCTTTTTTTCACATTTAAAGAGTGCGAAAAACGTTAAAATATTAAAAAAAACAATGTCTTATAATGAAGAAATCATATGCTTTTGCAAACCTTGCATACGCCGGCGCGACACGCAGTGTCACGACGCCGAAATCTTGTGTCATTGTGATCCAGTTGGAGTCGGCGAGCGGTTGGTCGTCAAGGAACCACTGGATGCGCAGTGACGGATCGTTCACCGGCATGTAGCGCGCCTGACAATGAGAGCACATTTATTGTTTGGGTCGGTCATTTGTACATTTTCTGTTAAGCCCCGTACATTTCTACATTACAAAAACGTTTTTAAAGTTACAGTACTCTCATACTATTATAGTCTTTCAATTACAATATATATGTATAATAGTTGTGTGTATGACGATGATTATTTCGAAGCAAAAATCCAAGCTTGTTAAAATTGATGTACTTGGTGAGGTTGATAAAATTGAAGTAATCGTTCGGTTCGAGACCAAGAATTCGAATCGAACTACAATCTGACCTACAATCTGACCTACAACCTGATCAACAATCTGATCTACAATCTGACCTACAATCTGATCTACAATCTGACCTACAATCTGACCTACAATCTGATCTACAATCTGTATACCTCCAACAGCACGACGCCACCCTCGTCCACGTCGACACTCTGGAGAGGCTGAGTGAATGAGGGCTTCGCGAAGGTCGGCGCCTCGTGCTCGGCCGGCGCAGGACGCGGCGCCTCAATCTCCTGAACGGAAAATGAAGTATGGCTGTTTGAGCACAATGTAGATAAACATATGAATTCAAACAGAAAAATTAATAATAAAAAACAATCAATATGTATTAAAAAAATTATTTCCATATTTAATTTTTTAAACTTTTAAAATTACAATTTCGAACCTGAATGCGCTGCCAGCTGGCCTGATGCTGCACGTCGCCAAGAATGGAAGCGCGAGACTGGCACGAGAGAGAGCCTGTGGAGTGAGGGAGAGAGAGAGAAATAGAGAGAGAGAGAGAGAGAGAGAGAGAGAGAGAGAGATAGAGAGAGTATAAAGAGGGAGCGTGAGAAAGCACAGAGAGAGAGTGAAAGAAAAGATGATATAGAAACAAGTAGACAACATGACAGAGAGAGAGAGAGAGAAAGAGAGGTAGAACGAGGGAGACAGAGAGAGAGAGAGAGAGAGAGAGAGAGAGCCATCATACCAGTGGTTTGGTCCTCGCCGGCCTCGTTATGCACAAGCACCATGTACTCGCCGGCGTCCTCGGCCAGCGTGTACTGCAGATCGAGTGTGACGAGGCCAAAGTCGTTGCGCATAATTCTGAAAATGGATTTTATTTTTAATTTATTCATTATACCAGTGAAATCACCTAAGAACATTGCATTCCAAATCATCATCAAAAGGTCGCATAGGGAAAATGTATGTATGTATGTATGTATTTGCTATTTTCTTTCTTCTGCTGTCCATTTTCAAATTCTTTAATCTCACATTCTCGTACGCTCTATCGCTCCTTCTCTGCTTGCTTTCTCTACACTCACTCTCCACTCTCTCTCTCTTTCTCTCTTTCTCTCTCACCTATCTCTGAACTCTCTCTCTCTCAAATCTCTCCCCCTCTCTCTACTCTCTCCCACCTCCTGCTGCTCATCGGGAGCGGTCTTCCATTGAGGAACCAGTGCACAGTGGTGCGCGGATCGCCGAAGGGCGCGAACTGCGCTTCAAAGTGCGCCGGCTGTCCTTCGACGAGACCGTCGGCCGAATTGAGCGGACGGACCCAGCTGGCAACAATTAATTAATTAATTAATTACTTTTTACTCTTATCTTCTTTTTCTAATACTTCATTGGTAACATACGAAGAAAAATAAACGTTATTGTCAAGCCAAGTATTCAAGTTCTTAAATTTTTTGTCAAGACGAGTACTCAAATTGTCGAAAACAAAAAAATTCCCTCTCCGGAAAGCGATGCCTCTCTTAATCTCGCCTACCGCGGAGCCTCAGGCGCCGCTTCGGCCGCCTCCTCGCCGGGCGCCTTTACGGCCTCCAGCTGCTGGATGCGCGCCCAGCTCTGCTCATGCTGCGTGTTGCCAATGATGGACGGGTTGGCGACGACGCTCAGCGTGGCAGAGACTTGGTCGGTACCTGAATTGTTTTTTTTGTATTTAATTAATTAAAATATTTTTTCTGTTTATTTAAAATATGATCAGAATAGCAGATTATCAGAAGTGTTCAATGCCTGAACAAAAGGTTGTCTTCATATTGTTTTGCTCTATTTATATTGTTACCCATTTATAATCATTAGGAGTTTTATAATATTTGACATATAAAATAAAGATAATCCTTCTTAGTATCTCGTCTTAACGCCTCCCACTCGCTCTCTCTCACTCTCTCGCGTCTCTCGTTTTAATGTCTCCCTCTTGCTCTCTCCCACTCTCTCGCTGTCTCTCTCTCTCACCCTCTCCCTCCCTCTCTCTCTCTCTCTCTCTCTCTGCCTACCCTTCTCATTCGTGGCGACGACGCTGTACGTGCCCGCGTCCTCGGCCACCGTGTGCATGATGTCGAGGGCGACGAAGCCAAAGTCGTAAGTCAGCTTGAATCTGTTCGAATTGCCCATCGGCGCGCCGTCCTTGAGCCTGTAAACGTGACAAATATAAAGTTTTTTTTTAAATATATAAATAAATATATTTGATTTTTATTTAACCAAAATGCTTCCCATTCATTGTCAGTTATCGTAAATATTTACATACTATTTTCAAACACTAAAGTAACGGCTAACTTTTATTTCTACACTCGAAGACAGTTTGATTTTTTTTTCTTATTCAGTAATGAGTATTTAGCTCATAAGGTGGCAAACTAACCATAAGCCTTTTAATATTTTAAATTGCACATTCTCACCATTGGATGCGCAATATTTAAACATTTAAATTAAAGTGTTCAAAACTTCCCGTCATGCCCACCAAATTCAAATATTTAAACTTCCCGCCACAACATGCTCACCATTGGATGCGCAAGTTGGGGTCGTTGATGGGCGTGACGCGAGTCTCGAAGTGTGCAGACTGGAACTCGATGCGATCCAGCGACTGCATCTGCTCCACGAACTTGGGAGCGACGATCTAGAGAGAGAAGGGATTTTGAGAGAAAGAGATAAACAGAGGGAGGGATTGAGGGAGAGGGAGAGTGAGAGAGAGAGGGAGAAAGAGAAAGAGAGTGAGAGAGAGAGGGAGAAAGAGAGAGAGAGTGAGAGAGAGAGGGAGAGAGAGAGAGTGAGAGAGAGGGAGAAAGAGAGAGAGTGAGAGAGAGGTGGAGAGAGCGCAAGAGTATGGAAAATCCAAAATCAAACGAGAGGACAATGAGGAAAGATTGCCATGCTGAAATGTCAAAGTTCAAAGTGGGCGCTTTCTACCTCTGGCGCTGGCGCTTCCTCCGGAGCCGCGCGAGGCGCCTCGATCTCCTGTTAAAATTAAGCTTGTAATATTTTTTAATGCATGCAATTTACATGTAAATCATCTTTTGAAACAAGTGAAAAAAGCGCTGAAAAATTGTAATAAAAGAACCTGAATTCGCTGCCAGCTTTCGGGATGCTGCGAATCGGTGTAGATTGTGCCCCGTGGAGTAACTAAAAGAGTTTTTTTTTCGTGCATTAACAAAATGTATTATAAATAGATATGTATATAAATTAAACTGCAAGTTTTTTTTAAGAGATGAATGTTTATCATGTATAATTTTATTTAGATTCAAGAAGAAACCATTAAACGTGGCGACAGTGTTCGCTTCGCCCAGCTCGTTCCTCGCCACCAATGCCCACTCGCCCGTGTCTTGCGCGAACGCGTACAGAATGTCGAGGGCGACGAAGCCAAAGTCGTGCGTCGTGCGGAACCTGATGAAATTATTTGATTCTTGGCGCGAAATTTAAATCATTTTGGCGCGAATGTAAATAATTTTTTGCGCTAAATTTAAATCGATTTGGAGCGAAATTTGATAGTAAAAAAAAAGAGAATCCTAACCGATGGCCGTTGGCGAGCGGCTGCCCATTGTGCAGCCACTGCACCGTGAGCTGGTTGTCGTTGGTCGGCTCGACCTGGCAAATGTTTTATTTTTATTTTTAATTATTATATTTTTTAATAGATTTGTTTTACTATTTAAAAGCTATTTAATTTGAATTAATAATTTATTAATTAATTTATCATAAAGACGCCACCTGGCACTCGAGATGAATCGGCACGCCTTCGGCGAATTCGCCCAAGTTGCCTGCGAGCGGAACGGTGAAGCGAGGAGGGATCTAGACAAAACAACAAAAAAAAATTCAAGGGACACTCAAAAATTTAAAAATTGGCTCCTTCAAAATTTATAGTTAATCAGATTTTAATTATTTTAAATAAAATATATGCACATGTATTTTTATAGTTTTTTTTAATTGCCGTATTTCGCGAAGTTTTGGAAAAATGTTGTTTTTTTTTATTAAAAAAAAAGATTACTTTCTCCGCCTCCTCGACAATAGGCTCTGGCGGCTTGCGGCTTTCGATCTCCTGCATAGGAAAAGGATATTAGGAATTCTTTTTTTTTCAAGTTAATTAAACACAAAATTATGTCAATTCTTCTCATGTTATTAAAATATAAAGTTGAAATAATAATTTTAATTTTTCAAATTAAACTATTAGTTACAAATTGAAACCTGGATAGTGCGCCAGCTCTCTTCGTGCTGGGTGTCCAGGAGGAGCGCGTCCGTGGGGATGACGCCCACCTTGAATGGATATTTGTCTATGCTCAGATCTCTATTTCTCTCTATCTCTGTCTCGTTCTCTTTCTCTCTCACTATCTCTGTCTCTATCTCTGTCTCTCTTTCTCTCTCTCTCTCTTTATCTACTTTATCCATGCCTCACTCTTCATCTATGTCAGTCACTTTTTTCTCTCTCTCTCTCTCTCTCTCTCTTCCCTCTTTCTTTCTGTCGTTCTCTTTCTTTATCTTCATCTCGCTCTCTTTCTTCTTTCGCGCTCTCTCTCTCTCTCTCTACCTGGCAAGAAGTGGTCGCTTGTCCAAAGTCCGACTTGGCATGGCACGCGTACTCGCCCGAGTCCTCGCCGTAGAGCGCGAGAATGTCCAGCGTGCACAGCTCGACGTCACGACGATACATGAAGCGAGAGGCCTGCAGGAAAGAGAGATAGAGAGAGACAGACAGACAGGGAGAAATGAAGAAGAAGAGAGAGAGATAAAAGAGAGAGAGCAGAGAGAAAGAGAGATAGAGAGAGACACACAGAGAGAGAGAGAGAGGGAGAGAAAGATAAAAGTAGGAGTGAGAGAAAGAGAAATAGGAAGGGATAGTAAAAAAAGAGAGACCGCTAGAAAGAGAAAGAGAAAAAAAGTGATATTAAAAGACAGAGACGGCGCAACAGCCAAATCTCCCGGCACACGATTCAAATAATCAAATTCTTCCCGCCAAGAAAAGCAGCAAGCACGCACCTGAGGCAGAGGCTGCCCGTTGCGTGTCCACAGGATGCGCAGGGTCGGATCGTTGACGGGCACGAGTCGACAGACGAGTCGAATCTGCGCGCCCTCGATCAGCCCATCCGAGCCCTTGAGTATTGATTTATATATTGACTGATTTATTGACTGCTTCTTATTGATTGCTTGTTATTGATTGACATTATTGACTGAGTTATTGATGGATTTTATTGATTAATTTTTATCATTTCATTAAGTGATTTTAGTGATTTTAGTAATTTTTATAAGTTTTCTCTATTTTATCTAAAATACGAGACTATTTGTGCTGAGAACGGTGGTTCTGTCGCCACTCGGCATGATAAATCCTGAAGCGCTAAAGACAGTGATGTCGCAGCTTTGCGAATCTCGTATGTGTTCCATATAGCTTTATACAGCCAGTAGTAAATGTAGAACTTTTCAAGAAATTTTTATTAATTTTTTTTATTTGAAATTAATGTGTTTTTATTCCTGATTTATTAATCTTAAGAAAGGAACAATAATTTTTTTCAAAAAAAAACAATTATAATAAAAGAAGCAAACCTGGAGCTGCTCGATGAACGTTGGCGGCTCGAAGGTGAGCTCAGGAGTCGGCGGACGTTCGTCTTCTCTGCAAAAGAGATGAAAGAAGTAAATTTATAATTCGTTAAATTCGATATTACCGTAACCTTGCAAATAATGAAAATTTTAAATACACACACAAACGAAATTCTAATTACTCCTTGCTCCAATAAAACTGATTTTCTAGAGTCGACATTAGATGAATTTGTACACTTTGAACCCGTAGTTTAAAGCAGTATGGAAATAATATACATAAGCTCAAATTGATAGTAGTGATACTACGAGTAGGCAATCTCTCATATTTTCGAATGCTATTTCGCTCTGGTCGCACATAAAAGTGGGAGCGAGAAGATAGCACAAGAGAGTGAGAGAGAGAGCGACGGTGCGCGGCAATTTGAAAATTTTTTTCGGCCTCCCCCTCCCCCATAATTCACAATCCTTCTTCTAACTTGTTCTCAAACTCCTGAATGCGCGCCCACGACTCGGCGTGCTGAGTGTCGAGGTAGAGATTGCGACGGGCTGTAAAATTGATATTTTAATTAATTAATTAATTAATTAAGTTAATTAATTAATTAATTAATATAAATTAATTAATTTTAATTAATTAAAAATATAATAAATACATATTTCTCATCTCTCTCACGAACAAGTAATCTAGTCGAATGCTGAATATGAGAAAAATTTTTCAGTAATTAGATAAAGAAATTCGAAGAAGAAAAATACTCGAAGCCACACTGACGTCTGCATTCGATGGTCAGCTGCGTCGACGCACTGCCAGCGGCGTTGGATGCGCAGCATTCGTAGGTGCCAGAGTCTGAACAAACAGAAGTTGTGCTTTTTCCCGCTCATTTTTTTTGCAATAAAATAAAGAATTTCCCGCCCTTTTTATACCCCGCCCCCAATTTTTCTTCCCTTTCTACATCATCTGAATCTAAATCTCCTAATAATGATTAGTACTTCCCTTCACTTTAAAAGCCGGATATTTGAAATCGCGAAATTAGCTTGGATTATGATGAAAACTCTTCCAAATTTCTTCATTCCGCTTTTATTCAGACCACGTGGTTCTGACTACACCGCGCTTTATTTCTCTTATTCCTTCTTTTCCAATAATGATGCGACTTCCTTACCAAATTATCTATTTGTACTCTTCCATCTGAATTACAATTCTCTCTCTCACCTATCCTATTTCTATCACTCTCTCTCTTTATCTCAATTTCTCTCTCGCTCTCGC
>CALZFC010000032.1:492500-525000 GCA_945643635.1 Allodiplogaster sudhausi | reverse complement strand
TGCTCCCTTCTGTGAGCAGTCGATGCGCACTGTAGAGCGAGCTTCACCCTTCGCATTGCGGACAACCTTGGAATCGAATGATCAATATACTATATCCACTGTCTCTCTCTCTCTCTCTCTCCTTCGCTCTAATCTCTCTCTCTCTCTCTCTCTCTCTCTCTCTCTAATGAAAAAAGTCTCATTACATAAAAGGCAAAGAAAATTGGGCATAATGAAAAAAAAGTCTCATTACAAAAAGGTAAAGAAAATAGATTTTCAAAACAATAAATAAATAAATTAATTAATTAATCAATTAATAAGCTTGCAGAGACTCACCAGCGTGTACTCGCCCGAGTCCTCGGGGAAGCAGTAGAGAATGTTGAGGGCGATGTAGCCAAAGTCGTACGAGAGCACGTAGCGATGCGCCTTCATCAGTGGCGCGCCGTTCAGCAGCCATTCGTACTGGAGAGGAAAAGAACTCGTAGATCAAGAAATAAAATATTGATCTATTTATTAATTAACGCAAAATGCGCGCGAATTTAAAATTATCGGCAACGCGCGCCTCTCAGAAACCATTCGTGCTGGAGAAAGAGAGAGAGAGAGAGAATTAAGAAAATGCATTGGTATACCATAACTCATATTGGTTGAATAGTCATAAAAAGCGAGCGAATTTAAAAAAAAATTATTTTTTTTATTTCAAATCAGCCCATTATAAAGGAGCACGAAACTCAACGTTGTGATCTATTTGAATTTTCCTGACCATTGTAATATGTTTTTTTTCTTATTCTTCTTAAATTGTTTCTCGAAATTGCATGCTCTCTCTCGTACTTGCGTCTCAGGCAAAAAGGCGCGAATTCAAATCTGCGTTTTTTCCTAACCGTCATAGAGTTGTCGTCGATCGGCAGCACCTGCGCCTCGAGGTAGACAGCGTCGCCCTCTTCGACCGAGAGAGCCGGCCCGAGCTGCTTGACGAAGGAGGGTGCCTGGAAGAGAAAAAAAGGAATTAAATATCAGGATTGTTTTTAATTACTTAATTAGCTAACTTTTCTCCATTAGAAAAATTATTTATATATATTTTATTGCATAATAAATTACGAATAAAAATATGCTCGTAAATAGATCCAATTTTAAAAATAAAAAATATCATTCGTGGAAAACATCTTCTATTATTAATGGACAAAAAAAATTAAAAACGTGGAAAATAAAAAATATAAGATCTTTCAAATAGATGCCGCCGCGGCTGCGCGACCTGCTGCTCGACGTCGGGCAGCTCGGCGGGCGCCGCGCGTGGCGCTTCGATCTGCTGGATGCGCGCGTACGAGCTCGGATGCTGCGTGTCGCCGAGGATGGCGGCCTTGGCTGGAAGAGAGAGAGCAAATTTTTAAGTAATAGTATTAATTGGCTAATTAATTAACAATAAGATCATTATAGTTTACAACTATTAATTTATCATTAACTAGACTAATTATGGTTTGTTTTATATTCATTTTTAACTAATTAGTTAAATTTAATGATTACTTTGTTTTTATAATAAAATATTAGTAAAGAAGTACGAAACTCGAACCGTAATACATTTGTGTACTTATTAGAATTTTCATGAGCATTGTATTCGGCGCCTCACAAAATCACACATGCCCTCTCGCCCTTGTGTCTCACAATCAGGAAAAAGGCGCGAATTTAAAATCGAGTTTTTGGTTCGGTTAAACAACATATGTATGTATATATACCTCTGGTAGAGAGGCGGCTCAGGCTCATACCTCTATCCGCTTGCGCTAATCCATGGATATCCGCTGCGCGAATAAGCTGTCCTCCTTCCGGCACGCGAACGCGCGAGAGGGCACAAGCGGCAGAAGAAGCGGAAGACGGACGCGGAGAGGCAAGCAGAAGAGAAGATCGCGGCGAGAGGCTCTTATTTGAGCTCTTCTTCGACGCCAACAATGTCAGGCTGTCCGAGTGGCGACGACGGGCGTGATCGGAGCGAGGTGGGACATGATCAAGGTTGAGATCGGCGATCGATGGGGCATGGGCAGGCTTGAGATCGGAGCAAGGTGGGACATCCGTAGCCGTTCGGCGATAGCGCTCAACGGCGTCGAAGGACGCTCGCTTCCGAGTCGGTGGCACTGGACTGGAACATGAGATCGGAGCTTGGTGGGACATGGGCAAGCATGAGATCGGAGCGTGCTGAGACATGGGCAAGCTTGAGATCGGAGCGTGGCGGGACATGGGCAAGCTTAAGATCGGGATGTCGGAGGACATGGTCCTAACATCCCTGATCCTGACCACGCTACGGACATCGGTAGCGGACGCACGCAGCACATTCACCGGGACAGGATGGCCGGAGGCGGCGAATTCGCGCGCGCGCTCCGAGACGGTGCCACGTGGCAGTGAGGACCGCGTCCGGCCGAAGGAGGGGAAGGGGTCGTTTATGGACTCCGTCCTAGCGAACGAGGAGAAGGGGTCGTGGAAGGACCCCAACGGGGGATATCCGGGGGTGGGGCAGGACCCCAACGGGGGATATCCGGGGGTGGGGAAGGACCCCAACGGGGGGTATCCGTGGGTGGATTCACCATTGATCTCGAGCGGAGAGAGATGCAAACTTCTCCGATGGTCGCTCATGGTTGTTGTATTCAAGCAAGGAGCGAGGCTTCCTAGTTGGAGCTGAAGACTGCGACTTGTACGTGCTTTGCTTTACGTGACAACAGGTGAAGAGAAGGAAAGAGAGAGAGAGAGGGAGACACAGTCGGCGAAGAAAAGAGAAAAAAAGCTAGACCGAACAAGAATCAGAGAGAGAAGGCTATGGAAGAAAGATGGAGAGAAATAAGTAGTAAAAGAAGCGGCAGAGAAGCGGAAGCTCGTACGGCCTGCAACTAAGTCGCGAAGTCAACACAACTAGGAGAGCAGGAAGAGAAGAGAGAGAGAGAGACAGAGAGAGAGAGGGAGAGAGAGAGAGGGAGAGGGAGAGAGTGACAAACAGAAGAGAGGTAGAGAGAGAGAGAGACTAAGAGATTGGGAGAGAGAGAGAGACTGAAAGACTGGGAGAGACAGAGACATAGAGAAAGAGAAATTGTGGCAAAGGGGCAACGGAGACCATGACAGAAAAAAAGCAGAATCAGGGAGATGCTGAGACAAGAATTCCATGCTCTCGTCAATTCATGAGAATCGCTAAGCCACTGATGAGACGATCGCGGCTATTTGATGGAGGAGCCCGTCGAAAACAAGAAATGAAATGAATGAATTCAGCTTATCATTCGACAGCTCAACGTTTTGCCTTGACGATTGGAAGTTTAAACATTCTTCTTTATTTATCCAATTCCTTATTATTTCTCAAAAAGGCCATTCGAATAGCATCGTGCAGAGAAATTATACTTCTTAATATCTCAAGCAAGCACTCAAAAGCACCGGGCTCCAATAAGGTGATTGCAAAACAAATTAAGCTTTAGAACCCACCATTCTTTTTTTTGTCTTCTTCTTCTAATAAAATGATTCTAATAGAGCAATTTAATCAGCTCTATATTACATTAGAAAAATAAATAATAAATAAAAATGAGATGCATAGCAGAGACAAACTGACTGAACGAATAAATACGGAAATGAATAAATGAGAAAATAAATATAAATAGATAAATAAACAAATATATAAATAATTTATTAATAAAATTAAAATATATTAATTAATCAATTAATTAATTAATTAATTAAACACTGTGCTGACGTCTGCAGACGAACTGTGTCGTGGTCTCGACGCGACCGAGCGCATTCTCGGCGACGCACGAGTACGTGCCCGAGTCCTCGCCGTACACGCCGAGGATGTCAAGCGAGACGAAGCCAAAGTCGTAGAAGGTACGGTAGCGGTGGCCTTAAGACACCACTTACTTTTTTTTAATTCAGGCAAAAGCAAAATGGAATTAATTTGTCTGATCCTTTTAAATATTGCCTCTCTACCAGTAGAGATGGGATGGCCGTCCTTGAGCCACTGGACACGCAGCGTGTTGTCGTTGTATGGCTTGACCTGACACTCCAGATGCACCGTCTCGCCCTCGTCGACCTGAGGGAGAGAGAGAAAGAGAGAGAGACAGAGAGAGAGAGACGGAGGTGGATACGGAGTGAAAGAGAGAGAGAGAGAGAGAAGGAGAGAGAAAGAATAATTCTGCGACAGAGAGAGTGAGAAAAGTGAGAAAGAGAGGCAGAAATAGTGAGAGAGTAATAGTGAGAGAAAGAGAGAGAGAAGCAGAAGAGAAGCGGAAATATGATGCACCTCGCCAATATCTTGCAGTTGGACGGCGAAGATTGGCGGGCTGTCCGGGCCAGTTTCTTCGATCTGCAATATACATATTATATCAAAAAGGTACAGAAAATCAACGAGAGAAGACGAAACAAATGAGAGCATCTTCTGAAAGGGGAAAATCTATATCCGATCCTTATAATTTTCTTTTTTTATTATTTTATTTTAACTACGCCCATAGCACAACAGCAATATACAATTATTGCGTGCTTTATTGCTAAACAAAAAAAAAACAAAGTAAATATACAGTAATCCTCTTCTACCTCTTCGCGCGCATACTTGTTGAGGCCCTCGAGATAGGTGATCTTGTCGAGCGACTGCTCGTGCTGAGTGTCGGACAGAATCGTGCCGGAGGCTGCAAAGAGGAAATGGGTGCGGAAAGGAAAGATGAAAGAGGAAAGAGGAAAGAGGAAAGAGGAAAGGGGAAAGAGGAAAGATGAAAGATGAAAGATGAAAGATGAAAGAAGAAAGAGGAACTCATCAGGAGATAGTACATTCAAGGGCTGTTTGTAGAAATGAGATATATATATATTTTTTTAAATCTATGCCATATGATGAGGACCCAGTGGTTTCTTGCACCACGCAGAGATGAATATTGTCTAACTGTTTTGAGAGACAATAGTGATACTGATTGTGAGTGAGTAGAAAGAGAGATTGAGAGACGGGTAGTTACTGACGATAGTATGAGGAAGGAATACCGAGAGAGACGGACAGACAGAGAGAGAGAGAGAGAGAGAGAGAGAGAGAGAGAAAGAAAGATAGACTCACGAGCCACAATGATGTTGCACTGCTTGCTGGCCTCGCCGAGTGCATTCTTGACGCGGACAACGTATGTGCCAGAGTCCTCGGAGATCGCGCCCTGCCATAGTTACTTTCTCCTTCTCTCTCTCTCTCTCTCTCTCTCTCTCTCTCTCTCTTTCCCTCAGCTCTCTTTACTCTCTCTCTTTCTCTTCTCCCTCTTTCTCCCATCTCAATCTACTCTCTCTCTCACTCTCTTTCTTCGTTCTCTCCCTCAAAATTTTCCCTTGTCTCTCTCTCTCTCTCTCTACCCTCCCACCTTGATATCGAGCGCGATGAAGCCGAGCTCGTAGAGTGCCTTGATTCGCGAGCCTGTCAGCAGCGGCGCGCCGTTCACGAACCACTCCACGCGCATCGTCGGATCGTTGACGGGCGCCACCTGATAAAGGAGAGGATTCTTGGCTCAGTGCCAACAAAGAGGATTCAATTGGCTCAGTGCCAGAACTGGTTTTTTTTCCATTTTTTCCATTTCGCTCTCACTCTTCCCCTGGTCTACTTGCGCATGTCTTGATCATAACATACACGAATGTCCAGGTGGATGTTCTCGTGCTCATTGATGGACACGTCAGAAAGGTCGCCGAGGAATTGAGGGGCGTCGTCGCAGGCTAAAAGGAACTGGTTGGTCTCTCTCTCTCTCCCTCTCTCTCGTTCTGTCTCTCCTTCTCTCCACCTACCACGATCCTCCACTTCGGGCAGTCCGGTGAAGCGTGGCTGCTCGAGCTCTTGGATGCGTTCGAGACCTAAACAATTCATGGATTCCTTTTTTTCAGATCTCAGTTATGAACTACAGTATCCACCCTCGGCTATCCTTACCCTCCGGATGATGCGCGTCGAGATAGAGTGTCTTCTCGCCGATAACCACCAGTTCGAGCTGGCAAGACGTCTCGCCAATCTCGTTGTGTGCCCTGTAAGGTGAGATACATATTTCATCTCTTTCTCTCTCCCCGCTCTCTTTCTCTCCACTCACTCGCTCTCTCTCTTACCCTCTCTTTTTATTAGCTCTCTCACTATCTCTCTCTCTCTCTGGTTCTCTGCCTCTCTCTTTCCTTTTACAGCTTCTCACACACACTGTTTTTTCTTCTTCTCATGCCGTCTTCCCTCGTTTTTTTCATTCTCTCGTTTCTCTCACTCTCACTCCCACTCCTTTTCTCTCTCTCTCTCTCTCTTGTTTTCCTCTCATCAGACACACTCGCTTTCTCTCAATCTCCCAACCTCAGCTCGTAGACACCCGAGTCCTCCGGATACGCGTAGAGAATGTCGAGTGCGACGTAGCCAAAGTCGAACATGGGCCGGAAGCGATGCGCCGCCGCAAGAGGTGCGCCGTTGTGGAACCTGAACAGATGGCGAATGGTTTTCTCTCTCTCTCTCGATGTCTCTCACTCTCTCTCTCTCCTTATTTCTCTCTCTTTCTCTTTTCGTCACTCTCTCTCTACATTTCTCTCTCTATCTCTCTCTCTCTCAAATTCGTTTTCTCTCTTTGTAACTCTCCCTCTCAAGCTCTCTCTCCCTCTCCATCACTATCTCTCTATCTCTCGCTCTCTCTCTCCCCATCACTATCCCCTCTCTCTATTTTTTCTTTCTCGTTCCCTCACTTTCCATCGTTCACACAGTCTACATCGCACCCTTTTTCTGCTCGCTGCCCAGCCCGGTAGTTTTATACTGCCTCTCATTTCATAAATAAGTGTGTGCTACAGGGGAGTTTTTGATCGTAGTAACTGAACGTGTCGCTAATAAAATGTTTACTATATACGAGTGTGTGTTCATTCATTCTTACTAATTAATCAGTACTAATTAGTAAGTTGGTGTGTTCTTAAAAGGTGAGCGAACTGACCACTCGACTTGCATCTTAACATCGGACGCCGGCTGAAGGCGCGCCTCAAAGTGCACCGGCTCATTCTCGCGCGCTTCGACACGTTTCGCGAGCTCACGAGCGAATCTAAAAAAAAACTCGCGTTTGAATTCGCGCCCTTTTCCCTGACACTAGGGCAAGGTGTCGCACACATGTGTGTGATTTAATGCTAAATAGTGGCTAAATAGTTTAATATTTCCGCCGCAACTCTGTATGACCACCGTCTATCGATGTGTCCAAAGAATTGGGATTTTTTTTCTTTTGGCTTCCAAAGTTGCTAACAATTATGTATCTGTTCAGTAGGATATTAGTGAAAAAATATATACTTTAAAAAATATATTGTTTGTAGATGAGAAAACACTATCGCATACCGCGGCGTCTCGAGGCTGTGGAATTCCTCCGGACGGTCGACAGCCTGCGGCCCGATGTGCACCTTAATCAAGAAGCATATATTGAATAAATAAAATTCCATGTAATGTAAATATTAATTTCTACATATATATAAACTACAAAATTAAAAATACAATACAGGAAAATAGTAGTATTTCATCATATGAGAATACGACATTTGATTTTACTTTATTCGAGAATGCAATAGTTGAGAGTACATTATACCTGATGCCCGTCGAGGTAGCCGATGATCTGGAGACTCTGCTCGTGCCGAGTGTCCAGCTGCAGCGGCTCCGATTGCGTCGTCTTGAGCACGGCGCCCGATTGGGCCTGTGAAAGATTATTAAATAATTAATTTTTATTATATTTCTTTTTACTTCTCTATTTTTACTTACGAAAATAAAGAGTTATTTTAACAAGATGAAAAACATTTTTTCTTTAAAAAAATGTTATAAATAAGTAAAATCCTTAGCTATGTACAAACATGTTCCGTTTCTCCGAAAACAATGAATGTGTCTCCTTGAAAGCGGTAACAATTTTCATTAGATTGTCTCGCATCGCCGAACAATGAATGTTCAAGCCAATGTGACATTCTCTCCTCAATCTCCAACCTGGCCATGCACCGAGTGCAGGACGCACGCGTACGTGCCCGCGTCCTCCGGGTACGTCGGATGCAGCGTGAGCGAGACGATGCCAAAGTTATGGAAGGTCTGTGCCGAAGATAGTTATGGATAGCGTAACTTTCATGGAACAATTTGTTTTCTAGCACTGCTCATAACATTTATTTTTAATATTGCTTGTATCAAGTCCGGTTTAGATTTTTTTTTAAGGAAAAGAGTACATTAATAACTACAATAACTATTTCTGTCCCTGTATTACAACGATACCCCGTTCAGTCTCATCATCACAAATACCCTAATCCTTGAGCAAACCTGAATTCGGTTGGCGCTCGGAAGCGCGTGGCCGTCCTTGAGCCAGCTGACACGCAGTGATGGGTCGTTGATGGGCGAGATGCGAGCTTCAAAGTAGGAACGGCCGAGCTCCTGAAGAGAGAGAGAGATAGAGAGAGAGACAGAGAGAGAGAAAATGAGAGAGAGAGAGAATGAAAGAGAGAGAAAGTGAGGGGACGGAGAGAGACAAAGTGGGAGAGAATACGAGCGAGATAAAGAGATATGGAAGGTGACAATAGAGAAGAATTTGAAAAGTAGTGCGAATGTAGCCGGTTATGAATGCCGAACAAATACTATATTCATGAAGTATAAGGAAAAACTCCAGAAAAGGTACATAAATTGAATTCAGATAATTTTTTCTCTATCTGAAAAAAATTTTATTTATCGACAAGCCTTTGATGAGGTATTTCTTTATTATTTCATCACTTGTCAGGGAAAGCATTATCAGATTGCATGCGCAACTGTGTTTTTATCTATAGAATGGCAACTTATGCAAACCACTGGATCTTTTTTTGCTTTGCTTTCTTCTTATAATTCTGTTTGTTCTACAAAAATGCATATTTTCCGAGCAAAACTGACTTCAGTGCAGAAGAAGTCTTGCAGCTGCGTGATGAAACGAGGAGCCTACAAATTTGTTTGACTCTTTGGATCTTAAAAAGTTTTTTAACCATAAAAAGTGCTTTATTCATAGATAAAAAATTTTTATTTTTAACCTTGAAATAAAACCCAAATAAATAAATAAATAAATAACAATAATAATAATAGCAACATCAATAACAAAACAACAATAATAATAGTACAATAATAACAATCACAACAATAGAAACAACAACAATAATACTAATAAATCCTCGCTAACCTCGTCTCCCTTGCCGTGCGCGAATTGAATCTCACGCACGTCTTCGACGTCCAGCGGTCGCCCGCCAAACTCTTGCAGATTGTGGCGAGCTGGAACGTTTGCTTCTTTTTCTCTTTTTTTATTTTATTTTATAATATAACAATAATTTACTACAATATTCCTTTCTCATTTTTTTGCTAATAAAGAATAAATAAATAAATTTATTTATTTATATTGAGTATGACTATGCACTATATGATATAAATATAGGGGGGAAAAAGATTTAAAAAAAGAAATTATTAATAAAAAATTAATTAAATTAATTAAAAAATAAATAAAATAAAATAAAGCAACGCCGCCACATACGATGCACGACGACGACCGCGTTGCTCTCGGCCTCGCCGACACTGTTGACAGCGCGCGCCGTGATGGTGCCGACATCGGAGAGCGCGAGCTCAGCGATGTCGAGCGTGATGAAGCCGTGCAGCAGCTGCTGCTGGATGCGGCCGCCTGGAAGGAGACTTTTGACTCTCTCTCTCTCTCTCTCTCTCTCTCTCTCTTTCAGTGTCCCTCTCTATCGCTTTCTTTCCTCCTCTCTCTCTACAGTTTCTCCCGCTCTCTTTCTTTCTCCCTTTCTCCCTTTCTCTCTCTATACTATACTCTCTACTCTCTCCGTCGCTCTCTCCGTTTCTTTCACTATCTCTTTCTTTACCTGTCGCTCGCGCTCTTCATCTGAACTTATACTATACAATGCTCTCACTCTTTCTCCCTCTCAGTCTCTTTTTTCTACCCATCGGTCTCACATTCTCACTGTCTCTCTATCTATTTCTCTCTCTCTCACTATCTCTCTTTCTCTCTCTTTCTCTCTCTTTCTCTCTCTTTCTCTCCCTCTTTCTCTCTCTCTCTCTCTCTTTCTCTCTCACTTTCTCTTTCTCTCTCCCCGACCGACCTGCCGGCAGTGGCTTTCCATTGAGGAACCACTCGATCTTGAGCGTCGGATCATTGATGGGCGTAATCTTGGCTTCGAGATGGAGCGGCGATCCCTCGAAGAGCTCCTGAATAAGTCGAGAGTTAAGGAGTCGAATTATTTCTTTCTCTCACTATCTGTTTTTTTATTTTTTTTTATTTTCCTCTCACTTTCAATCGTTCACAGTCTACTTCACAGTCTCATTCGCTCTCACGTTCTCTGCACCCAATCCAGCCGGGTGGTTTTCACTGTATCCCATTTTAATATGTATGTACATAGAAGAGAATTATTTTGCTTAAAGATTGTCGCAGGATGTTATATGCCCATAAACAATAATATGTTATTATTTAAAGGAAGTGATTTATTTTATTCCTAAATGGGAAAAAGGCGCTACGAACTTACCACTCCAATTGATCGAATAAATATGGTAATACGCGCTTTTCCTAATAGCGGACATGATTGTCACGGAAATATCCGCTGTTTCCTAATCGCTGCTCAACGATCTATCAAAGGCATAACAATCCTCTATAATCTTCGGGAAACAGCTGCAGATATATCAGTTAACAGATGTGGATATGTATATCTTCTATGTGCTACGGATATAGTAACTGTTATAAGCACCGGATTTATCTGTTATAAGCTACGGATATATCTGTTATAAGCTTCTACATCCACTCGCCTGACTGCGCAGCTCGGTGGTGAAGTTGGGCAGATCCATGGGGCGGCCGACGCCGCCAGAAATGGTGCCAGCGAGACGCGCGGCGCACAGCGGGCCTGCCGCCGCGTACACCGAGCCCATCTGAGTGATGGCCCCTCCTGATGAATTCGTAGTCGACGAAGTGACGATGCCGCCAGGGATCGGGCGATGACCTGTGGCATCAAAAAAGGGTGAGAGAGAGAGAGAGATATGAAAAGAGAGAGAGAGAGAGAGAGAGAGAGAGAGAGAAAGAGAAAGAGAGAGAGAGAGATGGAGGGAAAGAAAGAGAGAGACAGAGAGAGAGATGGAGAGAAATAAAGAGAGAGACAGAGAGAGAGATGGAGAGAAATAAAGAGAGAGATAAAGAAATCGAGAAAGAGAGAGAGAGATCCAACAATATTAAAGAAATGTTATGATCTCTGCACAAATTGTTCCTGAATCCTGATTTCCATTACTCGTTCAGACAAAAAACCTCATTCACATTTTAGCTACTTCTACATCATCAATATAAGCCATAGTTGTACTATATAAGCAGTTGAGCGAATCGGTGCTGCCACTTTCAAAGAAATGTGGCCATGCAAACCACGTGTGTTGTTAAAAAAAAGCTTAAATCGCTCTGCTTATAAAAAAAAATGTCTGTTTTTTTTTATATAAGCAGAGCGATGAGTGCCGAAAGACACCGATGACCTGGACATTATTAAAAATATCTCTTCATAATTTTTCCGATGATTTGGAAAAATATCTGTTCAAATTCGTTCTGGTCCCGCACCGATGATCTGGATGATGGTGGAGGCGCGAGCTTCACCGAGCGGATTCACGGCGACTACCGTGTACTCGCCAGAGTCGGACGCGGTCGCCGGGCTGATCTCGAGGACGGCCGAGCCGAACTCGCAGACAGTCACGACGCGAGAGCTTGCGATGATTGCCTGGAGAGAGAGAGAGAGAGAGAGAGAGAGAGAGAGAGAAAGAGAGAGAGAAGGAGAGAGAGAGAATAAACCAGAAAAAGAGAGATAGATGGCGAGAGAATGAAAGAATGAACCAGAGAAAGAGAAAGAGTGAAAGAGAGAGAGAGAGAGAGAGAGAGAGAGAGAGAGTGAAAGTACAGATAAAGAGACCGCACCTTGCCATCCTTCAGCCATGCCACCTTAAGATTCGGATCGTCGCCGGGCGAGAACTGCAGCTCGAGTCGGGCGACCTGAAAGAATAATATGTATATTTTTTTTTACTAAATAATTAATAAATTAAATTATTAATAAATAAAACTACAGTATACAGAAAATAAGACCCGTAATTTTTTACGGTAAGCCATCCTACTCGTCTAGCCCCGCAAATCTTCTAGCCCTGCCCACTCGCCTGGCCCTCGACGAGCTGCTGCGGTTGCAGCTGCCCTCCAAAGCTGGGCGCCGCTTTGGATGCCGAGACGTCGAACTGTCGCTGCGGGATTGGCGAGCTGAGAGAGAGAGAGAGAAAGAGTGAGAAAGAGAAAAGAGAGATTATGAGGGAGAGGGAAACAGATATAGAGAACTTATAAATATGGAATACAAAAAAAAGTGCGACACAGAAATGCAGACACAGATGCAGATATGTTACGTAATAGAAATAACTTTTTTTTCTTCTTAATTAATTTATGAATGGACGGACACTCACCGTGCATTCCGTCTGTCCACCTTGCGCAGCGTGATCTGCTCGCGTGCGTTCGTGCCCAGCTTGGCGCGACTCTGCACCACGACGCGGCCTGAGAAGCGGCGGCTTTTGTTTCTCTCTTTCTCTCTTATTATCTCTCTCTCTCTCATACTATCTTTCTCTCTCTATTTCTTTCTCGTTTTATTTTTCTCTCTATCCCTCTTTTTATTCTTCTCTAACTCTCTCTCTCTCTCTCTCTCTCTCTCTCTCTCTCTCTTACTATCTTTCTCTCTCTCTCTTTCTCTCTCGCTTTATTTTTCTCTCTATTTCTCTTTTTATTCTTCTCTAACTCTCTCTCTCTCTCTCTCTCTCTCTCTCTCTCTCTCTCTCTTACTATCTTTCTCTCTCTCTCTTTCTCTCTCGCTTTATTTTTCTCTCTATCCCTCTTTTATTCTTCTCTAATTCTCTCTCTCTCTCTCTCTCTCTCTCTCTTACTATCTTTCTCTCTCTCTCTTTCTCTCTCGCTTTATTTTTCTCTCTATCCCTCTTTTTATCCTTCTCTAACTCTCTCTCTCTCTCTCTCTCTCTCTCTCTCATACTATCTTTCTCTCTCTATTTCTTTCTCGTTTTATTTTTCTCTCTATCCCTCTTTTTATTCTTCTCTAACTCTCTCTCTCTCTCTCTCTCTCTCTCTCTGCCTGTTCCTCCCTCTCAAACTCTGCCCCCTCCCTCACCCTTGAGCTGCGTGGTGCCATGTTGATTGGTCGCATCGCATCTGTACCATCCGCCCTCGGCCATCGTCGCATCCTGGATGGTCAACGCCGTCTCGGCGCCCTTTGATTCGATCCTTAATTAATTAATTAATTTTTTTTCAATTATTAATTTTAAATCCTTTTTATTATGTTAGGAATTTAAGAACGATAAAAATTTGAGACAAATTTTTATAATAATACAAAAAAACTAATATAAAAAAAAGAAAGAAAAAATTCCATTCGCCAGTACTTGTAGTGCGGCCCGTTCGTGAGCGCGTCATTGTCACGGAACCATGCGTACTTGACCTATAAATAATATTTTTTTTGTTATTATTTTTTTTCAAAATGAGATTAAAAGCAATTAAATTAAAATTATGTGACATAACTTTAAAATAAAAATAAAAAATATCAACTAAAAAATAAATTCTAAAATTAAATTTTAAAATAGAAAAAAGATTTCTCCAACATCATCGCCGTTCGCCTTGGCGTACAACTTGACCGAGTCGCCCTCGTAGATGGAGAGCGACTGGAAGCGCGTGACAAAGGTGGGCGCCTCGGGCGCTTTCGCCTCTGGACAAAGAATATTAGTTGAAATTTTTTTTCTTTTATTTATTGTTGTTTACCTTTTTTTCTTTTTTTATTGTTGCTTACCTTTTTTTATTTATTTTTATTTTTTTTTATTATTGTTGTTTAGCTTTTTTATTGTTTTCTTTTATTACTTTTTATTGTTTAAATTTTGCCTTTCACTTTTTTCTTTTCTTCTTCTTTTTTCTTCTTCCTCTTCAACTTCCATTCCTGACACTTATGATCTTGCAAAAGAAATGACGGAAACGAAAATGAGTATTAGTCTCAATATATATATATATTTTTTTTACAAAAAAAAGAAGATCAATGCCACTCACGCATGACTGCGAGCGAGAAGCGCGACTGGAAGCTGCCGCCCGCGTTCTTCGCCATGCACACGTATGTGTCCGCGTCCGCCGCGGTCACCTTCAAGCGGTGTCATTTCTCTCCCTCCCTCTCTCTCTCTCTCTTTGCTTCTCTCGCTCTTCCTTTCTATGTCTCTCTGTCTGTCTGTCTCTCTCTCTTGCTAACCATATCTCTTTCTCCCTCTAATTTTCCATCAAGCGCAATTTGTCTCTATTTCTCTCTCTCTCTCTCTCCCTCTCTCTCTTTCTCCCTTTGCCCACCTTGTCAATGGTGAAGCGTGCCGATCCGTCGGCGAACGTTTCGACCTTGAAGCGTGCGTTGCCGGCGAGTGGCTTGCCGTCCGCCTTCGAGAAGGTCAGCGCCGGCAGAGGATCGCCAGTTGCCTGTGGAGTAAGAAAGAGAGAGAGAGAGAGAGAGAGAGAGAGAGAGAGATAGAGAGAGAGATATTTGTAGAGAGAGAAAGATAGGGAGAGAGAGAATGGAATGAGAAAGTGAGAGACAGAATGAGAGAGAGAGAGAGTAAAGAGAATGAAGAGAGTCTTACAATTTAAAAATAAAGGTGTAAACCAACACAACTTCCCACTCGAACTTTTCTCGCTCCCTCCATGAGTCATTGACTATGACAAACTGCTTTTCTATTTTTTCGCAACTCTTTTTTTTTCTACTTCTCTCCTCCCCCTCTCCAACTTTTCTCTTACTTTCTCGTGTAACCCTACAATTTTCATCACATCATTTCGTTCGACTATGTGGCAACGGTATACCGCCCAACAATTGTAACCGGATATATCCGGGGCTATATCCTTGCCGAATTGTGAGAATGCATAGGGGCGGATGAGAGGATACATGTACAGTATATGTCCACAAACCAGGCAGGGGATACGGCTCGATCCGTATTAGCCAAGTTAAATTTTAAAAAAAATCGGAGAAAATTATTCATTATATATTGTATGTATTGCTCACTACATATATGTATAAAGAGCCGTATAGACATGGCTCGTGGGCGGTACGAAGGAGAAAAAGAAAGAAGCCGCTGTCTAACCTTGGCCGAGAAGACGACCTGATCACCGGCTTGCGCGCTCACGCTCTGCGGCTGCACGATGAACTGGGGTGGCTTGCGGGCGCCACCGCCGCCGCCGGCGCCAGCTGGCGCAGAGCCATTCGGGGCTGCCGCGCCATTGGCGACCGCCGCGGCGCCGTTCGACTTGCCGTTGGCGGCAGCCGGTGGATTCTATGGAGAGAAGATGGCTTTTTGAAAAGCTTATGGTAAACAATTACCGTATCCTTTTATAGAAAAGCCATTTGAAAGAGGTTCAGGCGCTCTTAAAGGAAAGAACAATGATATATAAGTCAATGTGGCTTTTCGGGCATTGATAGTGAAAGATCCGAGGCCAATTAAGATACATCTCATGGAACAACGGAAATTGAAGGCTAAAACTAAGGAAATATGTAGTTCTACGGAACTTGTCGGCTAAAATAATAGAAAAAGACAGGTTAAAACTACGAACGAAAAATTACTGTTATCAATATGGTACCTGCTGTCGTGAACGGAACATGTCGTAGTGCTGTTGCTGCTGTGGTGTAAAGTGATGCGCAAGCTGAACATAGAAGGAATAGAAGAAAAAAAACACTTCAATTTTCTAAAGTTATATTCATTCCGATAAAATAATGTATGTAGTCGTCGCCAGAATATTTCACTCGACATTGTTTTAGCTCAAATAATTTTATATTAACTGACACTTATGTATATATATATATATATATATATATATATATATATATATATATACATAAGTGTCGCCATACATACTTGATAGCGCTGATCGAGTTCTTGCTGCGTTCGATAGAAGTAGGGCCGACCGACGTCTTCCTGGTCGACTTGTACACCGTACGAGGGTTGCTGCGCCTGAGTAGGCGTGATATTTATTGCTCATCCTTACTCCACCCCTCCCACTCCTTAGCTTTCCTCCCACACACTGCCTCTCCTCTCTCTCTCTCAGGTTCTCCCTCTTTCTCTCTCACTCTCTCTCACTCTCTTTCACTCTCTCTCTCTCTCCTCTCTCTTCTCTCTCTCCCTCTCTTCTCTCTCTCTCTCTTTTCTCGCTCTTCGCCCGTTTCTCTCTCTATCTCTCTTACTCTCTCTCTCTCACTCTCTCATTCTCTCTCCCTCCCTCACCCTGTACTGTGTCCTTGCTGGCTCGTCTACGAACGCTCGATCGAGTGACTGCTGTGACTGCCTCGGTGAGTGGTGCACAGGATGCGCCCTCTGAAGCAGATGCAAGTCAGGCGGCTGCGGACTCGGAGTGAGATGCGCAGGCACCGGTGGACGGAAGTCCTGGCAAGAAAGGAGGATACCGTACACTCCACAAGGGGACACAATCTTGGGCCCGGAGAAAAGCTAAACTTTCGACCCACCCACTCCCAGAAATTGTTCTCAAATGAATCAGTCGTAGAATACCATACTTTATAAATATGCATATAGATACTGTTGTCCGTCAAATACGATCAAAAACTAGAGCGAACCTTGCTCTATGCATAATTAATACCAACAATTATGATAATTCCCTTTCTCTCTCTCTCTCTGTTCCCGCTCTCTCTCTCTCTCTCTTTCTCTTTCTCTCCTCCCTCACCTGTTGGTGTTGATGCTGGTAATACTGCTGCTGCTGCTTCGGATAGTGCTGCTCTATCCGAGGCGAATGCTGCAGTGGCTGCTGCTGCTGTTGCTGCTGTTGATAATACTGTTGATGTTGATGCTGCTGCGGTTGACGGACGTCAACGTTGAGCTGTACATATGGAACACAATTCCGCTCATGAACGCCGTCCAAGAATGTTGTTCTATTGAGTGTATTTTGTGCTTTTTTTATTTACAAAAAAAAAGTTGTTAAAAACTTTACTACTACAATTCAGCATCAATTACCTAGAGAATTTTATTTTTATTTTTTATTTATTTTTTTTTTGCATTTCGAAATTACAAAAAAAAGAGATGATTCTTAGATGCTACAAAGCCGTCCTCGGTCGGCTCCTCTGAAGCTCTCTTTGAAGAAGACCCCAGCAAGTCAGACCCTATGATGATGCTGCGCCGGCTCTTGCTGTCGTGTCTGCTGCGGTGCAGATCGTCGCCACTCTGGATGAAGTGGCTGCTGCTGCTCTTCAGGCTGCGGTTGCGACTGGTGGTAGAGGTGGTACTGAAGAGAGAGAGAGGAGAGAGATAGAGAGAGGGAGAGAGAAAGAGAGAAAGAGAGAGAGAGAGAGAGAGAGAAAAAAGAGAGCGAGCGAGCGCGAATAGAGACAAAGCGTCCTTATTTATGCTGGAGTAATTGTAACATACTTACATATGTTAGTTTATTATGGAACAGTGTCCGCCTTCCGAATCAAGAATAATTCATTGCCAACTATATAAGAAAGAGTAAACGAGTATAAAACCACCGGCGCAAAACATTCGCTATATTTACAATGGGGAAACGCCTAACCATAAGCATAAGTTGGCGGATTTTGATCGCACCTATCCAGATCGTTAGTCCAAGTCAAGAAATGATGATAACCATGTTCACTTTTAGCTAAATAGCCGCCAGCCAATTTTATATGGCTTCTTAAAATTTGCATAAATCAAGTGATTAGAGTGACATTTTTCTTGTACCATGGTACTAGGACATATGTTTTATTAAATTAAATAACTTATCGATATGACAGTTGATTGTCTTTATGCCGACATGAATGTCTTCTTCAACAACAACAAAAAAAAACCCAGCTAACCTGATGTTGCTGAACAGGCTGCTGCTGCTGTTGTTGCTGCGAGGCAAACTGTAGTTGATAAGGCTGCGCTTGCTGGAATTCCAACAAGTTTAATTCAACAAGCCTTACTCTGTGCATTCTCTCTCTATCTCTCTCGCTCTCTCTCTCTCGCCTGTATCTCGTTCATTCCCTCTCTCTCTCTCTCTCCCTCTCTCTCCCTCTCTCTCCCTCTCTCTCCCCTTCTCTCCCCCTCTCTCTCTCCTTTCTCTCTTTCTCTCTCTCTCTCCCTCTCTCCCTTCTGCCAACCTGCTGCTGCCTCCTTCTCAACTCCTCTAGCTCTCTCGCCTGCTGCGCACTCTCGAGAAGGCGTGCTGCGTGCTCGGCTTGCTGCTGCCGCTCACGTCGCTCGAGCTCCTAAAATTTCGAATTTTGAATTCGCGCCATTTTGCCTGATCCAAGGGCGAGAGAGCATGTGAATTAACAGGGCAGAGCTTAACTTTAGTATCAGACAGCCTTAATTAGTGACCTTATTAATAATGTTATTCTTAGTCGCTTCACTCACCAAACGTTGCAATACTAATTGTAAGCTGTACAGTACTTTTCGTTCTTGTTCTCTCTCTCGCTCTCCGTTTGTTTTCTCTCTCTCTCTCTCTTTCTCTCTCTCTCTCTCTGCTTCCTCCGTAACCTGATATTCTCTGACTCTCTGCTGCTCTCTCCGTTCCTCCTGCTCTCTCACGGCCGCACGATGCTGCCTGTCGCGCGCTGCTGCTGCCTCTTCTTCGGCGCGCAGGCGCGCTCTCTCCTCTTCAAGTCGCTCAAACTCGAGCTCAAGCTGAAAATGAGAGAGAGAGAGATATATAAATAGAGAGAAAGTAAAGAGAGAGAGAGAGGAAGAGATAAATATAGAGAGAGAGTAAAGAGAGAGAAAGAGGAAGAGAGGCAGAGAGAGAGAGGGAGAGAGAGAGAGAAAGAGGAAGAGAGCCAGAGAGGGAGAGAAAGAGAAGGAGAGGCAGAAAGAGAGAGAGAGAGAGAGAGAAGGAGAGGTAGAGAGAGAGAGAGACAGAGGAAAAAAAAGGCGAAAACGAGAGAGACTGAGAGAGACAGAGAGAGGGAGGGGACGGCGAAAAAAAACACTGTAAAATGTAAAAATGAAGAAATTAAAATATCTGGTGAAACATGAAAGAGACTAGAAGACTGCGACCTGCGAGTGGCCGCCAGTGTTTAAATTGGCACTTTATGATTCCCTTTGATAAAATAATGATTCTTTAGCAGAGATTTCATTACGTGGATTACATTTACTTAATTATATATTCAATCATTTTATCCTTTCCTGATAGATTTAGGAAAGAATACAATAATTGAATATATAATTCTGCTTTTGGCTACAGTTTCTCTCTCTCTCTCTCTCTTCTCTATACGCCTTTTCTCTCTCTCTCTCTTTTCTCTATACGCCTTCTCTCTCTCTCTCTCTCTTTTCTCTATACGCCTTCTCTCTCTCTCTCTTCCTCTCTCTCTCTCTCTCTTTCTCTTCTCTCTCTCTCTCACCCTACTCTTTGCTCTTGTTCATTTCCGCCCGTTTCTCAGCACCTTTGCAGCTGCAACTTTTCGCTGCGTCCGATGTGCAAGAGTGGATGCACCCGGAAAAAACAGCAATTGTCGAATCTTCTCTACTCTTCATGTCTTTCACTTCCATATCTCTCCCACCCCCCTAACTCACTCTCCCTCTCCCTCCCTTTCTCCCTCCCTCTCTCTCTCCCTCTCTCTCTCTCTCTCTCTCTCTCCCTCCCCCCCCCTCACTCTCTCTCCCTCTCTCTCTCTGTCTCTCTTCCTCTTGGTAAGTCACAGCTTCTCCATTGCTAGCCTCATTCCCAAGACCTACGATGTGTACGCCGCACCCACATGATTGATAGGTACGTCAGCCTTTTGTTTTCAACGATAGAACTAAAGGAAGCGTAGACAGCGTCGCATATGAATGCCTTCCGCTATCCAACAACAAGGAAGTCTCATCTCTCACAGAGACATAGAGAAAGAGAGAGGAAGAGAGGGAGGAGAGAGAGAGGGAGAGAGAAGGAGAGAGGAAGAGAGAGGGAGAGGGAGAAAGAGAGAAAGAGAGGTAGAGAGAAAGAGAAAGAGAGAGAGAAAGAGAGATAGAGAAAGAGAGAGAGAGAGAGGGAGAGGAGGAGAGAGAGCAGCCACATGGCATATGGCGTAAATGTCACACCCTCTTTTGAGTGGGATGAACAGAGACATCCGCATGACGACGTAGTTCTCATTCATCATCATCAGTAAATAAATAACTAGACACGAAAATAAAATGGATAAGAAGTAAACAACGTTGTAAAAAACATTAAGAAAAGAAGGAAAAGAATAGACAAGAGAGTCATAAAAAATGAAGAGAAGAAGAGAAGAAAAAAGAGCGGAAAAAGGGACATTAAAATGACTTCAAGAAGAGAAGAATAGAGAATGGAAAAAGTCATAAAAAGGAAGTAAAGAGAGCATAAAGAAAGACGCCCTGGGAGACAGCATACACGTTGCAATAATGGAATAGGAAAGAGATGATGATGAGGCGAGAATTGGAGGGGGCGTGGCTGGCGAGCAAAAGGAGAGAAAGATACGGTTGCGCTTGCGCGTAAGGGCGAGGGAAGGAGTGTAAAAGCGCAACTTTAAAATTTTTTTAAATACTACTCAAAAGGAGTCTCAAAGTTGAAATTTAATTTGAAAAAGAAATTCTTTTTGATTTCCCGCTTCAGAGTGATTAAAACATTTTAAGTAATGTAAGGCGGCGGCTTTAAAACGCGGGAAATTCAAATAAAGCGGTGGCTTATTTATGGCTTCTTTCAAGATTGGCAGCAACTATATAATCAATGAATGAATCAATAAAAAGCAATATTGAAGTCGTCTCTCTTTTCGTGAAGAGAGCGACTTAGGCTTCGGCAATAGCACACACACATCTCCAACACATCTCCAGTCTCAAGGCTGAAGGGGAGGCTGCGTTCTCCGTTACTGTGCGAGAGACGGACGTTTCTCTATTTGTTCAACTACATCTACCAGTTCTGGTTTTTTTTTATTACTGTTCAACCCTTCGAAACGAAAGTTCCTTTTTTCTTGTTTCTCTCTCTCTTCTGTCTTTTCGTTTTTCCTTGGAATTTTGCGCTCTCCATCTCTTTCTCTCTATCTCAACCTCTCTCTCTCCCCGTCTTATCCTATCTATCTCTTTTTAATCGCTCGATATCTCAGGTCAACGGAGCCTTCACCCTCCTCCTTCCTCCTGAATAGCCTCCGTCTGCCCCCCTCACACTTTACAGCGAAACTCCTGCGAGGGCGGTCGGGTGTTCGGGAGAGAAGAGAGAGAGAGAGAGAGAGAGAGAGAGAGAGAGAGAGAGAGTCAGAGACATAAACAGATAGAGAGATGGAGACGAAAGAGAGAGAGAGTGACAGATAGAAAACAGAGAAAGATTGAGAGAGTGACGGAGAGGAGTAGAGATAAAGTGATAACACGAAAGATAGAGCGGTGAAAGAGTGAGAAGAAGGAGACAAGTATTGGAGAGGATGTGGAAAGAAGAGATAAGGTCAAAGCATAATTTGTATGTACATACATACATACATACATAGCACGTACAAGGATAAGAAGAGCAAAGTAAAGGAACCAAGAGCGAAAAATGTTATTCGAGTAGAGGAAAGGATTCAAAGGAGTAAAGTTGTTTAAGAGAAACTATCGAAATATGTCGAAAGCGACAAATTTTTGGATACATATGTACATAGGGTCACCGGGATTTAGGGCTTTACCATTATAATAATTAGCTGAGAAATCTCAGGCTACTTTAATGCAAAAATATGACATATAAAATTGTTCAGACGTGATATTCAAGATTACGCTTCGAAATTATATACGTAAGTTGTGAAGGCAAAGAACGGTAGCTGAGCAAAATTTTTGTAGATAGAATAAGGTTGGTAAGCAGAAATATTGTGAACAACACAACGATGCTTGCAAGAAATATCTGGAAAGCGAGAATTTGCGCCACTTTAGACATATTATTCTCCTTCGAACGGCTGCGCTCTCGGAAACCACGGTGATAAATGGAAGAGCCTTGAGCGAAGTTCTCCCTTCTGCTTGTACATATCCTCCTATCTCTCTCTCTCTCTCTTTTTCTCTCTCTCTCTCTCTCTCTCTCTATCTTACAGTCTCTCTCTCTATCCATATCTTTCTCTCTCTCTACAGCCTCTCTCTCTCTATCCGTGACTTGCTCTCTTTCTCTCCCTCTCTCTCTCTCTCTCTCTACAGCCTCTCTCTCTCTCTATCCGTGACTTGCCTCTCTCTCTCTCCCTCTCTCTCTCTCTCTACAGCCTCTCTCTCTCTCTATCCGTGACTTGCCTCTCTCTCTCTCCCTCTCTCTCTCTCCCTCTCTCTCTCTCACTACAGCCTCTATCTCTCTATCCGTGACTTGCCTCTCTCTCTCTCCCTCTCTCTCTCTCACTACAGCCTCTATCTCTCTATCCGTGACTTGCCTCTCTCTCTCCCTCTCTCTCTCTCACTACAGCCTCTACCTCTCTATCCGTGACTTGCCTCTCTCTCTCTCCCTCTCTCTCTCTCACTACAGCCTCTACCTCTCTATCCGTGACTTGCCTCTCTCTCTCTCCCTCTCTCTCTCTCACTACAGCCTCTACCTCTCTATCCGTGACTTGCCTCTCTCTCTCTCCCTCTCTCTCTCTCACTACAGCCTCTACCTCTCTATCCGTGACTTGCCTCTCTCTCTCTCCCTCTCTCTCTCTCACTACAGCCTCTACCTCTCTATCCGTGACTTGCCTCTCTCTCTCTTTCTCTCTCTCTCCCTCTTCCATCTCTCATCCAAAATCCAAGAGCCCGATGCAGCTTCTCGCATTGCAAAACCACCAGCACCACCAACACCTCAGAGGGAGTTCTCTTTGCTGTCGATTACACCACGCAATCAGTGTCACTGTCTGCTTCTCTCTGCGCTCTCTCTGCTCTCTCTCCCTCTCACTCTCTCTCTCTCTCTCGCCTGCCTTGCCTCTCTCTCATTCTCTGGTTTTCTCTCATTATTCTTTATTTTCTCCTTCTCCGCTACATCCATCTCCATTCACTTCATTTTTTTGTGCAATCTTTCGCTCTTTAGCTCTTTGCACCTCTCGTTCTCTATCATTTTCTCACTTCCTCACACAATTTCTCTCTCTCTCTCTCTCTCCATCTCTCTCATCCCTCTTGTCGAAGCAGCCATTTTCCCTCTATATTCCTTGGCTTGAATGTTTCATCTCGTCTTTCGCCTACCTGAATCTCACTTCAGCGGCGTCTCAATTCTTCGGGTATCTGGGAGATTTCTCTTTTTCCTCTCTCTCCCTCTTCCTCTCTCTCCCTCTTTCTCTCTTTCTCCCTCTTTCTCTCTCGCTTTATCTCTTTCTCGTGCTCTCACTCTCACTCAGGATCTCTCTTCACAACTTTCCCTCTGCTATGGCATTGCTGGAAGCAGAGAGCCGAAAAGTAACGGGAGAAAAATGAGAGAAAAGAAGAAAGTGGAAGGAGAGAGTACGCGAATGCGGAGTGCGAAAAGAAGCAGAAGAAAAAATAATACTGCTGGCAAGAATTTCGACACGAGAAGGCGAGAGTACGATAGAGAGTCTGGGAAAAAGAGAGAGAGAGAGAGCAAGAGAGAGAGAGAGAGAGCGAGAGAGAGAGCGAGAGCGAACGAGCCAGAGCGAGAGAGAGAGAGAGAGCGAACGAGATAGAGAGAGAGAGAGAGCTCATGGGAGCAGACGGGGATTTTCTATCTAAACACAAACAAAAAGTACCACATACGGAGAGAGAGAGCATTGAGATATGTTAGAGACGAGAGAGAGAGAGAGGGAGAGAGATTTGTAGAAGGAAGACGCTTCAGTGGCAATGCAAAGGTGTGCTCAAAATATTGCAATGGCAGCATTGGACCGCTCTTTTCATTTTCTCTCTCTCCCTCTCTCCCTCTCTTCCTCTCTGTCTCTCCATTCCTTTCTCTCTCTCTCTCTCTATCTCTCTCTCTTTCGTTCTCTCTCTCTCTCTCTCTATCTCTCTCTCTTTCGTTCTCTCTCTCTCTCTCTCTCTATCTCTCTCTCTTTCGTTCTCTCTCTCTCTCTCTCTCTTTTTCTGTTGCTTACCCGTTAAACACACTAAATCCACCTTCGTCTGTTTCCCTGATTCTTGGCTAATCAATCAAACACGAACGAAGAAATCTCTTGCAGTTTTCGCGGAATACCACGGAGAGGTGCCAGAGCTTTTGTCCATTGTTCAATGGTAGGTTACGGTAGCATTCCAGGCTGTTTTTTTTTGTTTGTTTGCTTACAAACTGCGTTAAAAAGACAACAAAAGAGTTGGTGGGAATTTAAAGAGGAATTTCATTATTAAATTAAAAAAAATAATAATTAAACTTAAAATTCAATACGTCCGAACCTGTCGCTTCTGCTCTTGCTGCTCTCGTTGACGTCGCTGCTGTTGCTCCTCCTGCTGCTGGAAAAGCTGCTGCTGGGGCAACGGAGTTGTCGCCTGTCGAAGAGAGAGAGAGAGAGAGAGAGAGAGTGGGAGGGAGAGAAAGAGAGAGAAATTAAAAGAAGGAGATAGGCACAGAGAAAGAGAGAGAAATTCAAAGAATGAGAGAGGCACAGAGAAAGAGAAAGAGAAAGAAAAAAACACTGAGAAAGAAAGACAGAAAGATAAATATTGAAAGAGTGTATCGAGAAGTATGCACCGACTGAGCGATAAACAATAAAGGGAATGTTTGCGAAAAATAAGGTTGAAATTACATTTGACCAAGTATTTAAGGAGTAAATAAAAAAATAGCGAGGGCGAGACGGAGTGAGGAAAAGGAAGAGAAAAGGAAAAGAGTTGGAAAGGGAAAAGAGTAGGAGGAAAAAAGAGCAGGCTAAAAAAGAAGATTATTGATTAGGCTCTTTGATAACAGAACAGCCAATGAGAGAAGAAAGTCTGGCTGGACAGCCGAATTTGATGGATCTTCAAGGCGAGGAAAAGAAGTGTGATGCACCCGAGAGGGCAGGCAGGGCGAGTTCAAAGAAAGAGAAAAACAGAAGAAGAGACTGATGGTGAGTTCATTTCTTAACAGAACAGGCCAAGGAACTAGCGAAATATCAGTGCATGCAAAGAGAGTTTAAACGTTTTTTAAGACATAAAAAACAATTGTTATGCGAACTACGGATACGGAAGAGAATAATAAATAAATAAATAAATCTGTCGGCCTTGTCACCTGCGACCGCTGAATCGGCGAAGTCAACAAGGGATAGACTTCGATCCGAGCGGTGCTCTCCGCCTGAAAATAGCAAAGGGTTCAACTGTGATTATTATTATTATTATTATTCAAGCCTAGATTGTATTAATTAGCGCTTGTTTCATGCGAAAAGATACATTGAGCAACACGCAGTCGCGGGAAGTTCAAATTGTTTATACTTGAAAAAAAAAACTAATTAATTAGTGCTTCTAGAAGATATATACATATATCAGTATATGTAATTCATCAAAAAATTATCAGGAAAACTATTAATTTACGTTGTTTGTTGACTGGATCGTATCCTTGGCCTATTTATCTAGACTTATCCCCTTTGTTCTAGAAGTTTATTGCCACGAAAACATCTCCGAGTCAACTCTTCAAACGGTCGCCATCGTGAAAACATGAAAATCTTCGATCATTAAATGCCCTCGGGCGTTACATGCGTTCTCTCTCTCTCTCTCTGTCTCTCCCTATGTCTCTTTCTCTCTCTCTCTCTGTCTCACTCTATGTCTCTTTCTCGCTCTCTCTCTCTCTTTCTCTCTCTTTCTTTCTCCCTCTCTCTTGTTGCATTTCGCAATACTTCTGGGAGTATATTTCACTTCTGGACTTTTGCTCTCATCGATTCATGATATTTACACCACCTCCAAGTTCAGTCTCTGCATCTCTCCTGATCTCTCTATCTCACTCTCTTCTTCCTTTTACCCTCGCTCTCTCTGTCTCTCTGTTTTCTGATTAGTCGGTCTGCATCTATCTCTCTGTATTTCTCTCTCTTTCTCTCTTTCTTTCTGTATTTCTCTCGGGTGTCTCTCTCTTTCTCTCTCTCTCTCTGCTTCGAATTGTCGTCATGCTATTACTACTGTGATGTAACAGCACAAAGCGCATGAATTGCAAGCAGATGCTCTTGACGGCGGCGTTCGTTTAGTGAATATAAGAATGGGAGAGAGAAGGAGAGAAGGAAGAGAGAGAGAGAGAGAGAGAGAGAGAGAAAGAGAGCGAGAGAGACAGAGAGACGAGAGAGAGAGAGAAGAGAGACAGAAAAAGACGAGCCAGAGAGAGAAGAGAGAAAATGCAAAGGAGAGAGAGAGGCGAGAGAAGTGAGGAAAAGTCTAAGAGATCGAGAACGCGGAGAGATTAAAGGAGAAGGAAAAATAAAAGAGAGTGAGAAAATCTAAAGAAGTTCATTTTTGAACGAAAAGTGTGTGAAAGGGTGAGTTGGGATAGAGAGAGAGAGAGAGAGAGAGGGGGGGGGAGAGGGAGAGGGAGAGAGAGAGAGGGAGAGATAGAGAGAGGAGAGAGTGGGAGAGAGAGAGAGCAAGGAAATAGGAGACGGAAAAGACGGATAGTGTATCTTGTAAAGCGGCGACGAGTCACACTGAAGAGCTCTCGAGTTTCAGCGCTCTGGTCACTCGGTGAAGGAGATTTCCACATACGCAGAGAAAGGAAATAAGTTTGTTTGTAAATATTCTTTAAAAATAAAATAAAGTAAGTAATTTTTAATCGCATTTTTTTTCAAAAGTAAGAAGATATGTACCAATACAAGTGTTTTTACCTTTTTTGTTTTGTTCAATGCATAAGCATATAAATGAGTTAAGAAACTTTGACCGCGTCAAGAATTACATTGATTGATAGAAGGAGATCAGTCTGTAGTCAAAAATTATCTTTCAAAAACGAGAGATTGGCAGAGAACGGAAAGAAATAGCATGAAGAAGCAAGAGATGAGCACGGAAAAGAAAGGAAAAGTTGCAAGCAAACAGAGAGAATATACACATCTCATATGGGAGATATTCGGAAGAAACTACACCTGTAGTTAGCTCTGAACTATAAGCTTTGCTTAACAGTCTATCTCTCTCTCTCTCTCTCTCTCTCTCTCTCTCTCTTTCTGTCTGCCTGTCTCTGTCTCTCTTCTCTCACTCTGTCTCTCTCACTCTCTCGCTTCTTCTAACGTTTATGTTTTCTTTTTATCTCAACTCTTTCGTCGCATTTTCTCTCTACTCTCTTAATTTTTTGCCAGTGGATATTCCGAGAAGGACACCAGGGGCTAACGGGAAATTGGCTGAAGAAGTGCACGGCAGACCCAAGCTGAGGAGTTGTTAGCCTGAAGGAGGGAGGAGGAGCAGGAAACACTTGAGTGGCCCTGGTCCTCGGCGGACTCTTCCGTCAAATAGCCTACATTGAAATCTCTCTCTCTCTCTCTCCCTCTCGCTCTCTCTCTCTCTCCCTCTCATTCTCAATCTCTCTCCCTAATCTTTCTATCTCTCTCACGCGTTCTCTCTCTCTCCATCTCATCCTCTCTTCCATCCGAATTCTTTTTAAACTCTTACATCTCCGTAAATCATTCGCGCTTTTCTCTTTCATCTCTTCCGCCTCTTTCCATGGAAGCTACTATCATATTTAGACAGCACATAATTATAAATAATTACAAAATAAAAACGACAGCTAAACCATTCAAAGGCAGGAAAGAATTTCTTGACTAGTATTAATCGTATGGAAAGTTGAATTCATTGTTACTCCACGGGGTGTTAGTAATATAATAAAAGAACGTTGAAATCTAAGGGTACGGTAGGTTGAGTGGCAGCCTTAAAAATGTATCCTGAACAGCGGAGAAGAGGCGAAAAGGTGATGGAGCTGCCCCTCTTCCGGTTGGGGTTGTCTTTTCATCAGCCTCAAGGGCCTCCAGTGGAAAGGTGTTAAAGACCGGGCCAGATCTGGTGGATTGCAGAGAGATATGAGAGGTGAAGGAGGGGAGGAGGAGAGGGAGTGAGAGGTAAGTAATTGCTGTGCTCCCCCCCCCCTCTTTCCCTCTCTCTCTCTCTCTCTCTCTCTCTCTCTCTCTCTCTCGCTCTCGCTCTCTTCTGCCATTGCTTCATTATCTTTTAGAACGATCAGTATGTTGGGAAGTGGAAGAGGGGGAGGGAGAGCGAAAATAGACAGCGAGAGCGAGGAAGAGAGGGAGAAGAGAGAAGAGCGTGAAGGGGGGGGGGGTTGGCAGAGAGAGAGAGAGAGAGAGAGAGAGAGAGAGAGAGAGAGAGTGAGAGAGGAGAACGAGAAATGGAGCAGAGAGAGAGAGAGAAAGAGAGAGAAGGAGAGAGAGAGAGGGAGAGACGAGAGAGAGATAGAGAGATAGCAGAAGATGCCTCGGCTGGCAGTTGCGGACTCATGTCGCCTCATCACTGTCCTCTCCTCGCCTCCACATTTCCTCCTCCGCTTCCCTATGATTGTGTGTAGGCGGCGAAAGGTAGGGAGGAATAGCGGGGGAGAGAAAGAGAGAAACAGAGGGAAAGAGAAAGAGAGAGCGCGAGTGAGGGAGAGAGAAAGACAGAGGGAGGGAGATGGAGAGACAGCGCGAGAGAGAGGGAGAGAGACGGAAAAGGAGAGAAAGGGAGACATAGATTTGGCGGAGAATTAACAACAAAAAAGAGCGAAAGAGAGATATGACTCCTGGACGTCTTCTTGCTGCTGCCACTGACCCACACTGCCAACTCTCTCTCGCTCACTCTCTCTCTCTCACTCTCTCACTTCCTCTTCCTTTCTCTCCAGTTCTCTCTCTCTCTTTCTCTCTCTCTCTCTCTCTCTCTCTCTCTCTACTTCTTTCTTTCTCTCACCCTCGTTCTACATCTTACACTCTCGCTTTTTGTCTGTCCCTATTTCTATTTCTCTAACACCAATCTCTCTCGCTCTCTGGCTCTCTCACTCTCTCTCCTCTCTCTCTCTCTCCCTCTCTCTCTCTCTCTCCCTCGCTTTCTTGCTTTCTCTGTGCAACAACGGTGTTATTTACGTCCATGTCCCTGAGCTCTCTTCAGATTCACAGTGCCTCAACGAAACGCTGCAAGAGATCTCTAGGTGAGGCCCTGATTTCAGAAGGGCCCGAGGCAAAGGGAGAAGGAGAGAAGCAATTTTTGGCAGCAAAAAGAGGTAAAGAGATAGCGGAAGACTTCCCTAGGAAATATTGAGGTGGAAAGGAACTTGAGTAGAGTGTGTGAGAATCAGAGAGAGAGAGAGAGAGAGAGAGCGAAGAGAGAGAAGAGAGAAGGGAGAGAGGAGAGAGAAAGAGAGAGAGAAGAGAAAGAGAGAGAAGAGAGATAAGAGAAAGAAAGAGAAGAGAAGAGAGAAGAGAGAGAGAGAGAGAGAGAGAGAGAGTAAGAATAGAGAAAGAGAGAGAAGAATAAGAGAGGCGTATGGGTGAGCAGTTGGTGTTGTTTTGGACTGCCGGAGGCAGGGCCTGATCATGGAGCATACAACGGTTAGAGAGCAGAGAAACAAGAGAGCGCAGAGAGTACTTGTAATTTCGAAATACTAAGAAAAGAGAATATAAAAAAATGAGAGAGATTGATAGATCAAGAGGAATCAATTCTAAAGTCTTTTTAGTAGAGACATTTCGAAAGCTTCTCGTTGTAATGAAATCTGTTTTTCTATGCCGCATGATGAAAGTGACGATTAATTAAAAGTCGCGCCTATTGCGATTTATTTCTCTCTTACTCTTTTCTCTATTTCTCTTTCTCTTTCTCTCTTTCTCTCATTCCTTAGTTCTCACGATAAGTGGGCTTGGTGAGCCTTTTTTATCGGGATGTTGCACTACGCCCATACAAATGTAGGATTCATAATTAGCTTAGTGCTGGAATTTGAAGGAAAAAAAGGCAACTTACGGATGAAGGTAATAAAAATTTTTTTTAATGAAAACATTGTCTAGGTAAAGAATTAAATTTATTGATAAAAAATAATATTGAAAACGTTTACTTTAGCTATATAGGAAGAAAAAAGAATGATTTATTTTTGACTTTTTGATTGACTTGATCAATCAATCAATCAATCATGATAAATTGATTGATTGATTGATTGATTGATTGATTGACTTGCCTGGCCGTATTTGTTCTCCGCGATCATTGTGTACTCGCCGCCGTCGCCCATGTTGACGAGGCCGATCTTGAGCAACGCCAAGGCGCCCTGCGAAAATGAATAATTATATTATTTTACTAATAAAAATAAAAATAATTATTATTTAAATAAAAATAATATAAAAAAACAGTTTACTACGTAAAGGAGATTTTTTTCCATCTTATTATTAGTTTGCTTCTATGTTTTTACTATTTTCTACGTCTTTAATTTCCGTCCGAAAATATCCAGCCGTGTTTTGCATTCAAACTTCAATAGTTTATGACATGGTGGTTTGAGTGCGATAAACTGCAATATATATATTCGGAAGAAAACGAAGGAGTGATCTAGTACTGCGGGATAATGGGTACATTACCTTATTCTAATTGTAAGGAGTAACGTTTATGCTACCCCGTAGTACTGATTTATTTTAGTATGTGTGTTTATTTATGTATTATCAATTCATATATCATTTAAAAGAAATAATCAATCTAAACAACATAATCAATCTTTCGGCTTAACAGTGATAATGAAATAAGAATAGAACTTCATATACGAGTAATTAAATAAATGCAAAGAGATAAATTATAAATAACTAAGATAACAAGCACCTTATAAGACATCTGCATTCGCGGCCCAGACGGTTGAAGAGGCACGCCATTTTTGAGCCAGTAAATCTAGTAAAAATTCTCAAATATAATTAATTAATTTATAATTAAATAAAAAAAAACGGTATTGAAATACTTCTTTCCATCTATTACATTAGATTTGTGCTTCAGTAACCATAGTAAATATTCCAAAATAGAATACATAAATTATAAATTATTACAAAATTTGATTTGTGTTTCTATTCTTAATTCAAAAGAGAAAGAAACCTGCGGTTTCGGACTTCCGATGACATTGGCCTGCAGGATGGCGTCGGTTCCTTCGGTGAGCCGGAGACCTCTGAGTGGCTGGCGCACAACTGGCTGAATTTTAATTAATTAATTAATTAATTATTCTACTGAATTGTTTGAAAAATATTTTCGAAAACTTGCTTAAAATAGTTTTCAATCATTTTATTCCAAAAATACTTAACTTACAGTGCAAAAAACGAGAATACAAATATAATTATATCGTGCTCTATCAGCAACCCGGTGGTTCTAGTAGCATGTCTACGTATAAATAGACAGAGCGAAGAATAAAACTGATCTGGCGACGGTTGAGCCTGCTAATCCCAGTTTCCATCTCATTCTATGCCGATTTCCCGATATCTTGCTGTATTTTCTCTATCTCAATCACCTGTGATAAATTCGAACTATTTTTTTCCCTGGCCTTTCTCTCTTATCCCTGACATCTAATTTGTCTTTCTCTAATGATCTCTGGATTCCGTGTTCTCTCGATTATTCTTTCTTTTCAATCTTTCCTCTCTCTCTATCTTTCTCTCATTCTATCTCTATCTCTATCGCTCCTGCTTTCTCGAATTTATTTTTTTGTTCGTTGTCTCAAGTATCTCTCTCTCCCTCTCTCTCTCCCTCTCTCTCTCTCATCCCCTCTCATCTGTTCAAGTACAGCCACCAACCTTGACACCCTGTGCTGTTCCGCTGAATCCACTGCCGCTCATGTCGCCACTGCGCTCCATTAGCTCAGGCTCGGTCTCTGTCTCCGACATTGTCCAAGACTAAGAGGAGAATACTATATAGGGATTGTTATATTTTTCTATCTCAAACTTTGTCTCCCTATGAACAGGCAAAGTTTGAGAGAGAGAGAGAGAGAGAGAGAGAGAGATAGTGAGATAGAGATCGAGAATGAGAGTGAGATATAGAGCGGGAGTGATAAAGAGAGAGATTCTGAGCGAAGAGAAAGAGAGAGAGAGAGAGAGAGAGAGAGAGAGAAAGAGAGAGAAAGAAAGTGAGAGAGAGAGACACAGACAGTCTCGACGTCGCTCTGCGTGAGTCGCTGCGCATGCGCTGCCTGGAGATGGCCGAGTGGACGTGGCTGCTGCTGTTGCTGCTGCCCGCCGGTCATCTGTGCCTTTCTAGAAATGAAGTTATATTATGAACATTACTATCGGAGCGGCCCGGGCCTTGTTTTGTGGCCATCCTGACTTAAACTGCACCTGTCTCTGGTCAGCCGCGTCTTCTCGTCGCTGAACCAACGCTCGTATTGTTCGCGAGGCAAGAGCTGTAATCATTAAAAAATTATCCAAAGTGTGTATCGTAATCTCTACATCATATTTTTAGTGCTACCGTAATCCCTGCAGCATAATTTTAGTGCTACCGTAATCACACCTGCGCAGTCGTGACGGCGTCGCCATGCACATTGACCGCACGGCATGCGTACTCGCCGACGTCGTCAGCAAACATTTGCGGAATCGTCAGATGCACAATGCCCGAAGAGGCGTCATGCGTGCATTTGGCGCTAAAATTAAAAACATTTTTTCAAATCCTGCCGTAGTTGGGTCCCGAGAAGAAATGTTTTTCTTTCATATTTTCAGTTCTTTATAGCTTAATGTTTTAGCAAGAAAAAATATTTGCAGAAAAAAAGGAAGATTATAAAGAAGGCATGTACCGGTAGTTCTGCAGTGGCTGGCCGTTCTTAAGCCA
>CALZFC010000032.1:477500-487500 GCA_945643635.1 Allodiplogaster sudhausi | reverse complement strand
AAACCCATGCTTTCACGCCCCCTACATCAGGCAAAAATGCGCGAATTCAAATGCGAGTTTTTGGCTCCTTTAAAGCTACAATAGCCAGGAAAATTTACATAAAATGTGGTTGTGTTACAAGCTCCTTTAATCTAAGGATGAATAATATTCGCATAAAATCAATATGGTGTTCTTATGGAGATCCGAGAAAAGAAGCGACTTGCGCAGATCGGAAACATTCAAGAGCATTCGACCAGAGAGGATCTCTTACAACGCCCGAGGGTAGGCCAGGGGCGAAGAGAGAGAGAGGAGAGAGAGAGAGAGAGATGATTACGGAGAGTCGAGAGAGGCAGCGCGATTGAGGAAGGTGGTGAGAGCAAAGCAGAGCGAAGAAGAGAGCGACGGACGGATGTAAGAGAGAGAGAGAGAGAGATCGGGCGCGAGAGGTACAGAGAGGGAAAGGAAGAGAGAGAGAGAGAGAGAGAGAGAGAGAGAGAGAGAGAGAGGAAGGTGCAAAAAGCGAGAGACAGAGCAGTATCGAGCTGCAAGAGGATCAGCGTGCATAGAACATTGAGCGGATTGAAGCGATCTCTTTCCTCACCAATGATGCTTAAAAAGTAAGGTTTCAAGAGAGGAAGAGAAGGCTATCAGATGAGAGTACAGTTACATTATTATTAAAAGATTTGTTTTATAGCTAAGTAATTCATGAATATTATTATATCAAATTAAAGTATAATTATTAAATGAGTAAAAAAAACTGAATTATTTAAAAACTGAAAAAAAAGATAATGGCAAGTAGATGAGAATGAACAGGTGCAGAGAAGTTCTCCATCGATGCGTCTCTCAACTCTCGGAGAAAACATTCAATGGATAGCGAGGCTTCTTCTTTTACTTCTCTACTTTGCTACTCATCTCAAACTCTCTTGTTCACTCTCCACTTGTTCTCTCTCTCACTCTCTATTTCTCTTTTTCCTCTCTATCTCTCTTTCTCTCTTTCTCTCTTTCTCTCTCTCTCTCTATCATCAACTCCCTGCCTTGCCTACTCCGTCTCTTCTGCCAAGGCGCTTCTCCGCCTACGCTTCGGGATGCGAGAAGTCTGCCTTCCTCTGATCGCTTATGCCTGAGGCAAAGCCATTCCCTTCACATCCTTCTCGCCCCTTTTTTCTGACTGCCTCTCACTCGCTGTCTCGTTCTCTCTCTCTCTCTCTCGCTCTCTCTCTCTCCTCTGTATCTCCCCTTGTCTCTCTCTCTATCCCTCTGTCTGCCTCCGTCTTTCCGCAGCTTCCTTTTCATTATATCTCGAACATCTATTAATGTCTCTATTAGTCCTCTCGTTCTATCTTTCAACCGCATACAACCGAGTAGTCAAAGTGATCTTTCTCGGATGACTTCTGTCACTCTCCCTGTCTCTATTCTCTCTTTCACTCCCTCCTTCTCTCTCACTCTCTCCCTCTCTCTCACTCTCTCTCCCTCTCTCGTTCTTCTCTCGTTCTATCTCTCTACTTCATTCTATCCCTGCTGAGAGGCCGCTTTCTGTTCCGTCTACCACATTGTAAACTGCAATGACCCCTCTCATACACCGGACATTTTCACGTTTTTGTTTTGATACTCTACTTTTTCTCAGCTAGAAAATTATATCCTCTTTCTCTTTCTTTACCTCTCTCTCTTTCTCTCTCTCTCTCTCTCTCTCTCTCTTTTTGTCTCTCCCTCTTTCTCTCTCTCTCACACACACACACTCTCTCTCTCTCACTCTCTCTCCATCATTATTTTCTTTACCAGAGACACACGGATGATAGGGTCTAACTGGTTACTAGTCAGACGAATCTCCCAAGCTTAAAACGAGACAAGCCAAAGACGAGCTGTAATGACACGAATTATGCGAATACATAAGCACTGTTGTTGTTTGCAAGAACAAACGGAGAAAACATGTTAATTTCTTGATTCACCCATCAAAAAATCTTTTCCTCTTCTCGAAAATAAGAAATATACCTAATAAGCAGAGGTCAAAAAATTGTGGTGTATTTATTCTTATTGTTATTTGCATGTAGGTTGGAGTTGAAGAGCGAAGTTCATATATATTCTCACGATCAGTATTATGAAAGAATCGGTTAATAGAAGTCACTGTAATAATTAAAGAAGCAAATGCACACGTTATATATTTTTGCAAAAAATACGACCATAACAAACAAATAAAACAGACCAAATGAAAAACACCAGTAAAACAAGGTATTTAAACAGTTCTTACGATAATAATTCCGCATTACGTTGTTTAGTGTCGTGTTACGCTGTTTAGTGAAATCGCGCCAGGAGTGAAACACGCGAAGTGCGGATTAATTTTTTTTTGGGAAATTGTTTGTTTGTCGTGTTAGTTGCGTTATTTTATTGATTATTTATTGTTTTTTTTTGTATTTTGTCGGTATATTCTTTACAAAGTCACCTTTTTGTTGCTTCATCGATGTCTGCCCCTTGAAACACGGCAAAGCTTGTATGCTGACCCGTATTCACCCGCCATATGACCTTAGTACCTTGCAGCATTTCATTCTGTTGAAATTGCCCTTAGCTCTTCTGCTGCTTTATCGTGATTCCCTCTTTTTGACGCAGTCATTTGCCATGGCAAAAATGCCTTATTCTACCGACTAACTCGGCGTTTCATTCGATATTGTCCCTATTCTCTTAAAATTGCGATGTATTTCGCAATTCCTTGGTGGTTTTATAACGTTCACCATGAAGAATGCTCAGATGTTGTCTTGTTTAGATGCTGTATTTCGCAATTCCTTGGCAGTTTTATATCTTTTCACCATGAAGATTACCCAAATGTTACTTTTCTTTAGCTAATCGCATATCCAGCTACAGCTGCCACCCACCTCGCACTCACACCATGGTCATGATGGGAAGTCGCCTCGAGTTACACCGCCATCAACCCTTCGTCTACGAAGGCCGCCGCGCCGCCATCGTCTCCCCGCCCGTCCATCTCTCCTCCACTCGGCCGCCTAGCACTCCGTGAGTTTGTTCATTCCATGGACGAAGAAGAAAAGAGTAAGCCTGAGGAGAGCTCCAAAGTGGCCGATCATTGCTTTTTTTATGCCATGTTCAGAGTGTTCCCAAGAGTGGCCATTTTCCATTTGGTCTTCGGAAAGGCTCACACATGTTGTTGTTGCTAATATGATTAGGAAGTTCAACGAAATTTTTTTTTGCCAAGAAGTCTGAACGTAAGATGGATGCGGAGCTTTTAATTTAAAGTAGAATTTAGGAGTAGTTTTTGATTGCTTAATGGAATTCTCTTTCTCTGACTCTTTCTCTCTCTCTCTTTCTCTCTCTCTCTTTCTCTCTCTCTCTTTCTCTCTCTCTCTTTCTCTCTCTCTCTTTCTCTCTCTCTCTCTCCCTTTCTCTTTCTCTCTCTCTCTCTTTCTCTCTCTCCCTCTCTCTTTCTCTCTCTCTCCCTTTCTCTTTCTCTTTCTCTCTCTCTCTTTCTCTCTCTCCCTCTCTCTTTCTCTCTCTCCCTTTCTCTTTCTCTCTCTTTCTCTCTCTCCCTTTCTCTTTCTCTCTCTCTCTTTCTCTCTCTCCCTCTCTCTTTCTCTCTCTCCCTTTCTCTTTCTCTCTCTCCCTCTCTCTTTCTCTCTCTCTCTTTCTCTCTCTCCCTTTCTCTTTCTCTCTCTCCCTTTCTCTTTCTCTTTCTCTCTCTCTCTCTTTCTCTCTCTCCCTCTCTCTTTCTCTCTCTCCCTCTCTCTTTCTCTCTCTCCCTTTCTCTTTCTCTCTTTCTCTCTCTCCCTCTCTCTTTCTCTCTCTCCCTCTCTCTTTCTCTCCCTCTCTCTTTCTCTCTCTCTTTCTCTCTCTCCCTCTGTCTTTCTCTCTCTCTCCCTTTCTTTTCCAGCATTCAGCCCCTCATGCAAACCAAGCTGCTTCCTCCGATCACGCTCGACCCCTCGAACGGATCTATAATCTTCACCTTCGAGCAGATCGTCAAGGAGGGCTTCTTCGAGGACTTTGTCAAGGACCGCACGGGCTGCACGTACGTGCGGGGATGGCATTATCAAGATGATGCATAGCTTAATGCTCATGATATTTTTATGGATTTTATTGACGTGCACATGGTCCGGAAAAAGAGGACTGTATGAGAAGGCATGGAAAGCTTTTGCAAAAATGGGCCGCCCAAAACCCCAGCGATGAATGAGCGATTGGACGACGAACACAGTTTATTGATGCTAAGATGTTGAAACGATAATTGTCATTGATATCCATTTGGTTAAAAAGAATTTTGAATATTATAGATAGTAGGCCTCTGTTCTTGCAGTTACCTTCAGCAGCACTTCCCAGAAGAAGGCACCGAGATTCGGCAACACCTCTACGGTGAAGTCATCGCAAAAGAGAAGCTTTTTTGTGTGAGCAATGATTTTATTAATTTTGCTTTAAGAGTTGGTGTAAAAACTTTCGCTCATCCCACGCAGGATCGCGCCCAAAAATAGCGCCCAAAATGTAGTAATTTGAATTGCAGTAGTAAGCATATTAGTGCGATAGTACAAACAATTAGTGGTAAGTTCAAAGTTGCTAGAAAAAATGGTTAAATTAAAGCTATAGATTGTTATTATTATAGATCCACAAATTCGAACATATTCTTCACGAAAAAACAATAATAAAATAATGGACGGCTAAGATATATAACTATTTTTTTCGCAGGATCTTAGCAAGGACGTGTTCTCCAATTTCTTCGCCCAGAAGCTCGTGGAGCATGCGACTGAGCAGGAAAAGGTGAAGAAGGCTTTACTTTGGGCATCACTTAATTTGAGCAAACATCGGATCATTGATTGCATGTTTATTTGTGCGAGAGTTCCATTAACAGAAAAAATCTCTTCTCGAAAGGAAAGAAGAACATTGTATATTCCTTGCCTCTTCCTTTTACAATTCGGATGTGCTCATTTTTTATATATAGAACTCTTCTATTTTTCAGCAAGAGCAAAAAAGGGCTTCCCCATAGCCCATCTTTTTGAGTAGCAAGTTAGCAGAAACAGATAAGCCACCCTGGTTTCCGGCCAAAATACCTCCTCCTTACCCACACTAATGATCTGTGTTATCGACTAGTGTTGTTTATTGCCTGCTTTCAGCACTCGCTCTCGGAATACATCAGAGGTAGCGTATATTCGCTTTGCATGAATCGCTACTCGTGCCGAGTCATCCAGAAGATCGTTGAGGTGGGCTTCTTGTTGCTTCTCTATTATGTTACCAAAAATAGCTACCGGTATTTGAGGTGTTTTTATATTTTACATTTTTCTACGTTAAAAAAGTATAAAGCTAGCTATTTAATTAAGTTTTTGGAAATATTATGCGATACATTAATAATAATAATAATAATAAGAAATATGTCTATTAATTAAAGTAATCCTAAAGTTGTAGTATTTCCCTGACCGGCTCCGCCTGTCTCTTGTGCGCGAGCTCAAGGGCAAGAACCTTGTGGTGATGTGCACCGACCAGAACGCCAACCACGTTGTCCAGAAGGTTCGCTAACCCTTCTCTTTTGGGTCCTTCCAACCCCCCCCCCCCCTGCCTATCACCCTTTTCCATTGTGCCCTCCCAACCAACACCCCTTGGCATGGCACACTAACGTGAAACAAGAAGAGTCTTGATTATTGCGAAGATTCAATTTACTAGGCTCACCGGTGGTTTGCTTATACACGGTAATGTCTTGGATATTTTTTGGCATTTCGGAGGTACTAATACACTGCGATACGTGAGTCTTGAATAGTATCTATTTTGCAAGTATTACATAGCTTAAAATGGGGCGCCCAAATGCCCGAGGAAGGATGAGTGAAAGCGAGCTTTTTTTCGTACTTTATGCGTATAATTCAAGCTAAAAATAGCTAATATATTCTATTAGATGTTGATTGGGATCAAATTACGATTTTTAACCAGGAAGGATGACTGAAAAGTTGTCAAGGCAGTGAGTGGGCTTTTAAGCTATGAAGTATTATGACAATCCGACTCACATTCCTGATGCATCTTCCCTCTTTCTCTGTGCCATGTCACATGTGCGTAGCTGGCGGACACGGTAAAAAAAGGTACTGTCGATTTGATTTGACAGACCCACCCTTATTTTGGGCGGCCTCCCAAAAGCCCTACCCCGCCATGTTTTTGAGGAACATTTAGACAAAAACGGAGCTAACCCACCCTGGTTTCCGGACGCCAATACCACCATCCCCACCCTAATCTTTTGGGTCCTCGACGGTGGCTTTTATTTCCTGCTGGCGGACCTCGGCTGACCAACGTAAATATTACTGCTTCTGCTGTGATTGATTCTCTCTCTCTCTCTTCCTTTTCAGATACTGAATGTGCTGCCTATCTCTGAGTGGCATTTCATGATGGACTCGCTGCTGGCCGAAGTGGCCTTTGTCGAGACGGTCGAGAACAAGTACGGCTGCCGCGTCATTCAGCTGGCCATCGAACTGCTCTCCAGCCCGCCCGGCAGCAACCACTGCAACGGTGCAGTGGCAATGGAATCGGTTAGAGCCATATTCCGAGCCATCGCCTTCACTCCCAACTGGTATTCATTATCCCATGGTTGATGGGTAATAATTATATTGTCGGTTTAACGGACCCACCTGGGGGCTACCATGTAGCTCTCGCCCTACCCACGGCAAATTGCGTGTGTGGAAATATTGGGCGACAATTCATGTTTGCCCCGCATCCGGATTCTAGTGGCTTGAGCCACTTAACGCACTCAGATTCGCCGTGTCATCGCTGCTGTCTTTTATTCCCAGACTCAACCTCGCACTATTCTGCAAGACTGAACAAAGCAACCCGCTTATATTGATTGTAGCATTGAAGAAAAGAAAAAAAGGAACATTTTTTTGCTTTCCAGAAAGAGTTATCATTCGCCTTCTTTCTTCAGAGTGCCAACCGCATGGAACGCCACCGTCTCCTCTCGATGACCATGGACAAGCTGATGGGGTCGTGCGAGAAGTTCTCTATGAACGAGTCAGTTGGGATAATTAATTAATTAATTAGTTAAATAATAAAAAGATGTTAAAAGTAGCAAGAGGTAAGAAATTGAATAATATTTTGTGATAATGACATATTTCAATGAATAGAAATTTTGTCAATGAACAAATCGATTTCAAAAGATTACATTATTAATAGGGTAGAATTTGAGCCGGTCGATACTGTCATCAAGGAGTAAAGAGATTTTTAAAGAATAAATGAGTTTAGGTACGCCAACTACGTGGTGCAGCATGTCCTGACGTCTCGCGACTTGGCAGTCTACAGAGACAAGATAATCGAGAACTGCCTGCTGTACGTCGAGAAATGCATCTTATTGGCATTCCCCTCCCCACTCCACCTTTCTAATGAGCCCCAATCCCTCATAAAACCCTGGTTTTAAAACACCAATTTTATCTACAGTATTTAAAATAGAAAAAAAAATGCTGTATACCTACGGTATTTAATAAAAAAAAAAATCTTTTTATCTACAGAATTTAATATAGAAAAAGATATAAAGATTGCTTATCTACAGTATTTAATATAGGAAAAAATATAAGCAAATAGGATCTTTTTACCAACAGAATTTAATATAGAAAAAATATAAAGATTGCTTATCTACAGTATTTGATATAGGAAAAATATAAATAAATAAAACTTTTTTATCTACAGAATTTAATATAGAAAAAATATAAATAAATAGAACATGTATCTATCTGCCTTCCAGCTGCCATCTGCTGTCGATGGGACAAGAGAAGTACGCGTCGCACGTGGTGGAGAAGGCGATGGAGAATGCGCCGCCGGTGCTGCTCAAGGAGATCATGAACGAGATATTCGACGGCTACGTTCCGCATCCGTAAGTTATCCTCTCTCTCTCTCTCTCTCTCTCTCTCTCTCTCTCCTCTCTAGCACCCGAACATACTGTCTCCTCTCTTCACTCCTACTCAAGCAATGTACTCAATGCAGATGTTCTCTCAATTGCAGGGAAACTCACAAGGATGCGCTGGACATTCTGCTTCTCCATCAGTATGGCAACTACGTCATACAATGCATGATCAACATTTGCAAGTCGTCCACCAGCCAGGTCATTTAATGATATTATTTAAGGAAAAAATTCCAATAAATAAAATTCAAATTTTAACTAACTACCTTTAAATAGTATTCAGAAGAAGAAACAAAAGCTAAATAAAAGAAGTTTCTTGTAGGCCGATGAGGGCCTCCGCAACGCGTGGCTCGCTCGCCTTCAACAGCGCATCAGCAGGCACTCGGCGCATCTGGCGAGGTGAGCAAAATAGGGGGGGGGGGGAGCGGGTTAAATACCAACCACTCTCCCGGCCATTAAATTAGCTCGTCGTGTGCCAATCCCCAGGGTGAAAAAGGCAGGTCCGAATCGGAGCACTCATCCTGTGTTTAGGCCTAAATATACGCCTTCCCACTCTGTTTTTGGAGCAATTTGTTGAAGAAAAAGAAATCCGATTTTAAATTACCCTATGACACCCGAAAACTAACGGATATCAAGAGAGAGGAAGCGATTTCTTCTTAGTAGCAAGGACTTATTTAACTTTAAATCAATGTAAAACTTGAGTGATTTCTTTTAAAAGGTGAATAATAATGAGAATACGCCCAATTTCAGGTACTCTTCTGGCAAGAAGATTCTGGAGATGCTGAACATGATACCGGTCGACCGCAGCAACTCGTTCAATGGAGGAAGTGGAAGCCAGCGAAGCGGCGGTGTCAGCCTCAGCCGTGGCTCGCAGCACTCTTCTCATCTCCATCTTGACGTGTCTACTGGCAGCGAGGGAGGAGGAGGAGGCGGCGGAGGACTCTTCAACACTCCACGAAGACAGCCACATCAGCAGCAGCTGCAGCAGAGAGCTACGCGAGGGTAATTATTTATTTATATATTATACCAAAATAATCCTACAGAAATTCAACAAAAAAACAAGATGAAAATGGAAGAAATTAGGAATAAAAAAAATTGAAAATGTCCATGATATTCAATGATTTCCAACACCAGGCAAGGCCGCATTATGGGTTTTGGCATACCTAAAATGGTTTTTCGTTTAATGTAGGTACCGCAACACGCCGTGGAAGCAGAATCGAGGAGGAGGTGGCGGTGGAATCCAGGGACTGCAGCAGCGCTTCCAGGGCGGAGGAGGAGGACACCAGGGATATCAACAGCAGCAGTACCAGAATCTTCCTCCGCAGTTCAATCTCTTCTCTCCCCGTGCCCGTCGTGGAGAGCCGTGTTTCCTGCAGGGACCGCCTCACAACAACAACAACAACAACAGCCCCTCCCGCCTCGCATCTCCCGTGTCCCCTTCCACTTCCGCTAAATTGGAGAAGATTGGCGAGTGGCGGAGTGTCAACAAGGGGCGAGTGCTGTAATTAATTAGACTCTTTCTCTACCTCTATATTTCTCTGTTGAAATTGGTCCTTTTTTGTGTAGACTTAATTGCCAGGGCCTACAATGTCTGTAATAAGGCCGCTATATTTCTCTTTCATTTGATGTAAAATGCAATCTCTTTTCAAGACCAACTTTCCTTCTCACTTGACAATTCTTTCATGACTATCTAACTGTTCTCTTTTGTAACTAACCGAGTTTATGTAACATAAGAGTAAGAGTGGACGCTGACTCCACTTCAATTACCCACTCCAACCCCTTTCGCCAACGTTGTAAACTTTTATCCTTCAATCCTTTGCCACATTCCTCTGCTTCGGCTTCATGAGTTTGTCTAGAATTTCATCGATTTGTCAATGTCAGTCATGCACCGAATTGTGCCTCTGTAATATTCTAATATGTTTGTTTTATTGACACGCAGCAGCAAACTCACGCAGATTGTGTAATGGATTTGGTAGTTGTTGTTTTGTTATTTTCCCCCGCTCAATTCTTTTCCTCTTGTGTACACTTTATAATTCTCAGGACATTTGACTTGGCTAATCAGATCCGTTGTGAAGAAGTGCGAGAGATCCGTGAATATCTCGGTGTTAATTATCTTTAATTTTGTTGTATAATTAACTCGGAGGATTCAATGTCTTAATGAATGCCCGATAT
>CALZFC010000032.1:365000-472500 GCA_945643635.1 Allodiplogaster sudhausi | reverse complement strand
CTCTCTCTCTCTCTTTTCAGGTGATCGTGGTGGGCAACCCGGCGAACACGAACGCCTTCATCTGCGCGAAGTACGCAGCCGGCAAGATCCCCGCTCGCAACTTCTCGGCCATGACTCGTCTCGACCACAACCGCGCCAAGGCACAGGTCTGGTTGGATGGAAGGAGGGGAAGGGGGATAAGGAACCCCATTTTGGCGTTAGAAAACCTATTTTGGGTTTAGGACCCCATTTGGGATCATAGGGGGCATTTAGGGGCCACATTTGGGCTGTTTTGCGAGTGGGGCATTTAGCCCCCTCCCCATTTCAGGACCACATGTGGTTGAGAGGGATTACAGAGATGTGAACAGGTTTATTAGGGCTGTTTAGAGGAGGTTTAATATTTGAGGAGAAAGAAATGAAGTCCCGACCTGATTGTGAGGAGAATATGTAAACTGATCATTCGTTGTCAGAAAGAAAAATTCTCTAATTTTTTTCCTGCTTTGAGATTTGGCGCCCCGAAGATTAGAACTCTATCTCTCCCTTCCCCTCTCTACTCCGTTCTCTCTCTATATCTCTCATTGTTTCTCTCTCTTTCTCTCTTCTCCTTCTCTCTCTCTCTCTCTCTCTGTCTCTCTCTCCTCTCTCTCTCTCTCAATTCCTCTCTTTCTTTTCCATCCCTAATGTCCCTCCTCACTTTCAGATTGCTCTCAAGGCTGGCGTGCCCGTGGGCGCCGTCAAGAATGTCGTCATCTGGGGCAACCACTCGGGCACGCAGTTCCCGGACGCTCGCCACGCCAAGGTTGCCAAGGGTACGGTATTCTGTCGGATTACGGTGGGTCGGACGGGGGAGCAAGGATAAAAAGAGCGCCGTTTCTGTCTGTCTATTTTGCTGACTCCCTCAAGTTTTTTTTTCTTGGGTTTACTGACAAGGTTTGTGAGGGTAAAACCAACTTTGGTTTCCGCACCCCCAAACCTCCCCCTAGCTGACCCGATCTTCCCAAGGAAAATCGATAATGGCACTGATTCCTTGGCCGAGGAAAAGAGCACGGGAGGGTTGCAATAAGACTACGGTAGAAGGGGATAGCTTGTAGTCTGGGTTGCTAAGGAGGAAAAAAGAATGAGGAAATTATTCATTCGTGTGAATGTTGAATCTGAATTGAGTTGAGCTTGAGCTTGAGATTGAGGAGGGAGGGACAGAGAAAGAAAGAGAGAGAAATAGAGAAGTGCATGAAGGGATAGTATCTTGTAAGATGAATACATGAAATACCAAAGTTTAGAGATTAAAAAAAATTATTTAGTTCTTTTTAATTGCAGGCGGCGCTGAGGTCGGCGCATATGAGGCTGTAGGCGATGATGCGTACCTGCAGGGAGAATTCATCTCGGTTAGGAGGATAAGAAAAATAAATATATAAAAAAAATAATTATTAAAGATTGAAATATAGACAAATTTGTAATAATTAAATAAAATATCTAAATAAGAATTGCGAATTTAGGAAAATATTTCTATTTAATATAAATTCCGACCACATTTTATTATTTTATGAGCTTTTAATGTTTGAATTAATGTTTAACTTTTAAATTTTTTTTATCAATTTTTAACTTTTAAAATTTTTAATAATTTTTTTTTCTCAGACCGTCCAGAAGCGCGGTGCGGTCATCATTGAGAGACGCAAGCTGTCGTCGGCCATGTCGGCAGCCAAGGCGGCCTGCGATCACATCCACGACTGGTACAAGGTGAGGAGAGAGAGAAAGGGGGGGGGAGAGAGAGAGAGAGAGTGATAGGGATGGAGAGAGAAAGAAAGAGAGGAGAGGCGGAGGGAAGGGTGAGAGAGAGATTGGTGGATGGAGAGAGAAAGAGGGAGAGAGAGAGGGGGGATGGAAAGAGAAAAATAGGGGAGAGAAAGAGATGGAGAGCGAGAGAGAGGAGGAGGAATGGAGAGAGGGAGAGAGAATGATAAGAGTGAGGGAGAGAAAGAGAAGAAGAGCGAGAGAGTGTGGAGGGATGGAGAGAGGGGAGGGGGAGAGAGAAGGATAAGAGTGGGGGAGAGAGAAGGATAAGAGTGGGGGAGAGAGAAGGTTCGTGGAGACATTCAGGAAATGTCGGGAGTGGATCTTGAGAAGATTAATGATGACAATTTGTTCTATCATTTTAGTAAGTATTTTTAGTATATATATTTAATGTATTATAATGTAAGATATGATATTCAACTTTTGGACCATTGAAGGGCACCGCAGCCGGCGAGTTCGTCTCGATGGCCGTGCCCTCTGATGGCTCGTACGGCATCCCGGAGGGACTTATCTTCTCATTCCCGGTCACGATCGAGGGAGGCGAGTGGAAGATCGTCCAAGGACTGGCGCTGGACGACTTCGCCAAGGGCAAGATCGCCATCACTACGAAGGTGAGGAGGAGAGAGAGAGAAAGAGAGAGAGAGAGAGAAAGAGTGTGGGAGAGAGAAAGAGCGCAAGAAAGAGAGAGAGAGAGGAGAGAGAGAGAGAGAGAGAGAGAGAAGGGGTTAGATTGAGATAGTGGGAGAGTAGGAAAGGTTGAAATGGAAATAGAGAGGCTGATGGGGATATAGAGAGAGAGAGAGATCGAGAGAGAGAGAGAGAGAGAGAACGAAAGAGATTGAATGAATGAGAGAGAGAGATAGGGAAGAAGAGAGAGAGAGACAGAGAGAGAGAGAGGTGAGAGAACAGTTTAAGAGGGACACTGGCCAATTATGATGCGTTTGCAAGTAACTATTCTTTGCCCTGATTCAGGAACTCGAGGAGGAGCGTGAGGAGGCGCTCGCCGCGTGTGCGGATGCGAAGCAGTAGGCTCCGCCCACCCGTCCACCTCTGTAGGCCCCGCCCACCCGTCCACCTCTGTAGGCCCCGCCCACCCGTCCAACCACAATTCAGCCACCGACCTGACATTCTACATTAACGGCGGTACCCTATTAGACCCCCTCCCCTTCACTCATGTACCCATTTTATATTTCGTTGGCGAGATTTGTTATTTACATATTTATCCGTTTTCTGCGCGCCAGACCTGTATTCCAAGACACGTTGTATTAGTTGGAGCAGTGCCAAGAGATTCACTCATATGAGAGAGAGTTGTCAATCATTAGGTGGTAGTAGCACTCTCTACTATATTGCTCACGTCTTAAAGAAGTAAAGAAAGCTGTATTTTTGTACGTTTTGATGCGTGACAAAGTCTTGTGGCTAAAGGGATGTGGCTCGTTTAAGAACCTGGGAAAAGTAGGATGTCTGAAAATTTTTTGCAAGGTTAGTTATAGAACTCGGAAATGTAAAAGAAAATGTATCTCCGTTATTCGATTCTCATGGGAATTCCTTTTAGTGTGAATTCAACGAGTACAACTCTACCATCATTTTTTATCGAAAGGGGAAGATGGCAGGACGGACGACAGCAGAGGAGAGAGAAAGGGAGCAAGAGGATGCGGAGAAGGGGGAGAGAGCACAGAGAAGGAGGAGAGGGCTGAGAATCAGACGGCAATACTCGCCTTCTTCTGCTTCGACGACCGGGTATGCTGAAGAATTTTACTGTCAGTCGCACTCTCTCTTCTCTCTCTCTCAGTCTCTCTCTCTCTCTCTCTCTCTCTCTCTCTCTCTCTCTAATTCTTGATCTCTATGTTTCGCTCTCTTTCTCTTGCTCTCTCTCTCTCTCTCACTCTAGCTCTCTCCCTCTCTCTCTTTGTCTGTCTCCTAAGCCTCTCTCTCTCTCTCTCTCAGTGCTCCCTCACCTTGTCGTGCTCCTTGGTCGTCTTCTTCTCCTTCTTTCCATGCTTTCGTTTGTTCTTCGGCGGCTCCTCGTACACGACGAACACCTCCATCTGACATGAAAAGAAATCATTTCCATCCTCTTAGGATTTGAATGGTTGGTTTTGGCGGGAATCTTTTAAATGTCCACCACTTACGCGGGCTGCCTGCGGCAGCGCAGGCGTATGAAGGCGCACGGCACTCGGCGGCACGGCGCCGTCCTTGATGACAGTCACGACATACTGTAACATTTGAACATTTATATTTCCCGCCAAAACCCCTTGTTTTCAAGGAGAAACACGGAACGAAAAGGTATGTATTGGAGAGCAGCGAAACAGCTTCTCAATGCTGAGGAAAGAAAAGAGAGTGAGTGTTACTTGAAGGCAATAATGGCCACGGAAACTTAGGTTCTCGCCTAGGAAACCTAAGGCAGTTACTCCTCGACCCCGTAAGTCCTCGAACCCGTAAGTCGTCGACCTCCCACTGGCCCGCTGACCTCCTCGCCATCGTCGCCAGGCAGGTCGAAGGAGACGCGCGGGTAGTGGTGCTTGTGCGGCTTCTTGGCGTCCTCCCTACTTGCGGACTTGGGAGCAGGAGGAGGAGGAGGAGTCTGAGCAAGAGGAGGCGGCGGCGGCGGTGGAGGAGCAGCCGGAGCAGGAGCGGGAGCAGGAGCGGGGGGAGGAGCGACGGGCGCAGGAGGCGAGGCGAGAGGAGTCTGGAAATGGCGAGATTTCAATTTGAATCTCCCGATAAGCTATTTTCAATAATTCAATTAGTTTCAATGAGACTATTAGTTTGTCCTTTTCCCTGAACTATCCTATCTCTCTGGCTTTCACTCTCACTCTCTCTCTCACTCTCTCTCTCTCACTTTCATTCTCTCTCTTTCTCTCTTTTCCCTTTCTCTCTCTCTCTCTTTCTCTCTTTTCCCCTCTCTCTCTCTCTGTCGCTCTCTCTCTCTGTCGCTCTCTCTTTCACTTTCTCTCCTTTATTCTTATTCCGATCCTCTGCTCACCATGCTCTGCGTCCTCGAAGATTTTCCCGCCAGCTCTTGAAGCCTCTTCTCGAGTGCCTAAAGATTAGAATTTCTTAATTTTTATTTTTTTAGTAAATGTATTTTGATTATTCTTAATTATTTTTTTAATTAAATGTTTTTTATGCTAACGTGGTTGGCGTAGGCGAGATAGGCGACGAGGGCCGACGCGATCAGCGAGACGTACATCAGGAACGAATCCATCTCTAGAAAAGAAAAATTTTTTTTTATCTAATTAGAATCATCCTTAATATATTTCTTACCTATCTTATTATTAATTAATTAATTATCTTTAAAACAAGATTAAGCAGCAACAAAAATGGAAGCCCATTAAAATGGCACCCACTTTCTGCCGAGCCGACCGTCCGCGCTGACTGACTGATGCGAAGAATGAGAGGGGTGCTCGGGTGAGTTGGCTCTTCTTCGTACTCCGAATAAATTTGCCTTGTCAAAAGTGAACTTTGTCCTTTAACGAAGGTACATGTGAAAACAGTTAATTTTTGATGATGAAATTCACGTATTTTTCTTCGAAAACTCACGAACGTGTGCATGCATAGGCAAATGAGCAATTTGTCATATAAAACGCGCCATTCGGCATTTCTGCATCATTCTTCTCGTCTCTACTGCCCGTCCAGCGGTTGCTTCTCTGCTCTCTCTCGCTCTTTGCTCCTCTGCGTCTCTGCTCTCTCTGCTCCTCTCTCTGCCATGTCTGCCGCTCTGAACATCGAGCCGGGCGCGTCCGCTTTTCCTGCCGCCGGCGGTGCATCGACCCATCAGATCGTCTCGCTCTCCGAGTCGCGCCTCGCCTTTAAGGTTTCAGCTTTCAGCTTCAAAAAGAATTAATGCACAAAAAAGGTTAATTCAAATAAATTTAAAGCTAAAATAAAAATTTGAAAAAAAAAACTTTACAGATGGCTATATACATCTCCGAAACACTTTCTCCCTCTTTCTGCCTCCTCTCCTCTCTCTCTCCCCTTTCCTCTTCACTCTTTCCATCCCTCACCTCTCTTTCCCTCTCCAGGTCAAGTCCTCCAACAACGAGCACTACCGCGTGCACCCTGTCTATGGCTTCGTCGCTGCCAAGTCGCAGGCCAAGCTGGACATTGTCCGCAAGGCCGGCCCGCCCAAGGACGACAAGCTCGTCGTGCAGTGGGCCGAGGTCATTAATTAGTAATTAATTAATTTAAAAAAACTGATTTATTTTGAGCCCGAAAAAACCTGGAAAACTGGCCTAAATGCTCAAAAAAAATCCATTTAATCAAGTCCATAAAACCCCAAGTTCCAGGTGCCCGAAGAGGAGACCGACCCGCAGGCGCCCTTCAAGGCTGGCGCACAGGCTGGAGAAGTCGTGCTTCCGCTCAAGGCCGAGTGAGCGGGTGCCTGACTGGCGCCCCAGAAGGCCCTCTCATCCCACCCCTTTTCCTCACTCCACCCCCACCCACTCTCAAGCAGCCAATGAACAGAGATCTAGTTCGCTACTGTCTTGACGCTTGCTATACATATGGACAAGTCCAGGGTGTGCAAGATTTATCGGGAATTCATGAAAGAAGAAAAAAAAGAAAAAGAAGCATCAAAGCACCAAGGATAGCAATTGTTGGAAATTTGAAAAAAACATCAAAGGACGTAAACGATGATGAGATTCATTTTTCAAATACCGGGCGTTGGTCAAGTCGGATTTTGTTAGACCGCTTATGCACTTTATTGTGCAAACTAAAGCTAAATGAATAATTTTATTTGCGGAAGATTTAAATTTTTGAAGGTCAATTTATTTCGTAATCCTCAGTCCCTCTCGCCATCGATCTCGCTGTCGTCCGAGGCGGCTACCGAAGGAGCAAAGTGCACATCGCGACGGCCGAGGTGCTTGCGACAGAACCTAGAGAGAGAGAGATGAGAGAGAGGGAGAGAGAGGAACAGAGAGAGAAGAGAGAAGAGAGAGAGAGAGGAGAGACAGAGAGACAGAGAGAGAGAGAGAGAGAGAGAGAGAGGGAGAGAGAGAGAGAGAGCGAGAGGAGGGACAGAGAGGAGAGACAGAGAGGAGAGAGAGAAGAGAGATAGACAGATGAGAGAGGAAAGAGAGAAAAGAGAGAGACAGATGAGAGAGGAGAGAGAGAAAGAGAAAGAGAGAGAACACATACTGCCAGGGCCTAAAATAAAAGCCTAGAAAATGGAATCAATTGGAAGAGAATTATTATTTCAGCTCGAATTCGATCGCGAAACAGTGGTGTTCTTCACTCTTTCCTTTATAGGTAGACTTCCAGTAGAACCACCAGGTTGGTGCCATATTCGGATATTGAAAGCTACTATTTTTTTCACTTTGTACTACTAGAAATTAAATACAGCATGATATTATTTTAATGTATATATAATTTAAAAATGTAACTGATATTTCATAACGAAAAGGTGATCTTTTTTAATAAAAAAAATTTGGCTCCCGACATTTTTACAATAGGTATGCCGACGAGTCCACGATGAAGAAAATTATTAATCAAATTTAGGAGGGAAGTGAAAGTGAAAGAGAAAGAGAGACATAGAGAGATCGAGAAAGAAAGAGAGAGAGAGAGATCGAGAAAGAAAGCGAGAAAGAGAGAGAGAGAGAGATAAAGTGAGAGAGAGAGAGAGAGAGAGAGAGAGAGAGAGAGGGAGAAAGAGAGAGATAGATAGATACGAAGAGAACAGAGAGAGAGATGGAGAGCGAGGGGGGATAGAGAAAGAGAAAGAGACAGAGAGAGACCAGGCGAGAGAGAAGGGAGAGATAGGGATAAAGACAAAAATAGACAAATGAGTGAATAAAAAGTAAGTATATTTTAAAAGCATTCCTTACTTCTCATATGTCGTGGAGAGACGCGTGAAGAGCTCGTTCAGCTCGTCTTCTTTCATTCCTGCAAAAGGATATATTATATATCGTACTAATGGTATAATACATTTAATATCAATAACATCAACATGTTAGCAAACAAAAACCAAGCAATATTGCATGAAAGAATAGATAATATGACAATTAGTTACCAAATAAGACATAAACAAAAAAAAAATGAAATGCTTAAAAATAGAAAAATAATAAATTAAAAATTTACTTCAATAAATTATATATATATATATATTTAAAGTAATAAAAATAACAACAAAAAGGTTCCTCTATTCACTCACCGACTCCGCATGCCAGCGTGAGATAGCTTACAGAGAGGAGTGAGAGACAGATAGAAAGGTAGAAAGAGAGAGAGAGACAGAGAGAGAGAGAGAGAGAAAGAGGGAGAGAGAGAGAGATAGAGAGAGAGAGATAAAGCTAGAGAGAGAGAGAACTCACCGACTCCGCATGCCAGCGTGAGATAGCCGCCATGCTGCTCGGAAGAGTGCGAGCCAAAGTTGGTGAAATCGTAGCCCTCCACCACGGTCACTTTCGTGGTCGAACTGACTACTCTGTGGAAAAGAAGATCATTTTTTTCTCATTCATATTATTATTCTAATTTTTTAATTAAAATAATATAAAGACAAGATATAAAATAATATTGCCTTTTCCAAGTTATCTAGTTAAATTTCCGGCAAACTTTTCACAGCTTGGGACTGCAAAATAATTTCTTTAACTCATGCTGTATTAAAAAGGCAATCTAAAATATATACAATTATTTATGAAAATAAATACATAAATGATTAAATAATAAAACCTCGCGCCCGTGATCCCTCGGCTGAACAGCACAGCGCCGAAGAGCGTTTGTTTATCGTGTGGAATCGATGAGAGCGTCATTGCTATAAGTAGAATAAAAAAAATAAAAACATAAAATTTTTTTAAATAAAAATAATAAAATAAATTACCATCACAAATAGATAAGATAAATAATGAAGATGATAACCGAGACTAATAAGATTCGTCGGCACTTCATAGACGGACTCGCCAATTTCGTCAGCGAATGATGTGAGCTTCCTGAAAGGATTAGCAATAAGTTTTTTTTCATTCTCTTCCAATTCAACATTCGTCTTCAATGGCTTCCAAATTCATGAATTATATTCTCGTAAGATTTCGCTGCATCATCTAATTTTCAAAGCATGACTGAATTTATTATTATTTAAATTCTTTTTCTCCTTTATTTTAAACAACATATTCAGGCGCGAAATGTCGGCCTGGTGGTTTTACTAATCATTCTGCATTTAAAAGTAGAGAGTCTCGCTCTTTTTCTCTCTCTCTCTATCTCTCTCTCCATATCTCTCCCTTCCTCTCTCTCTCTCTCTCTCTCTCTCTCTCTTCTTCACCCCCCCCCCCTGCACCTCTTCATCCTCAAGAAGAGTCTTCTCTGCCGCTCGAACTCCCCGGTCAGCCCGCGCACTCCCTGGCCGAGCAGAGTGAGAACGAAGTCACGCGAAGGGATGCACGAGGCGCGGCCGGAAAATATTAGATTTATTTTTTTTATTTTATTTCCATTTTGTTAGCTTGTATTGCTTTAATTAGTGCTATCTGTGTAAATGTGGCATCAAAATCATGCCGCTTTATTAGGGAGAGAGCTAGAGAGATAAACAGAGAGAGAGAGAGAGAGAGAGAGAGAGAGAGAGAAACAGAGAGAGAGAGAGAGAAGGTTGAATTCATGCAGAGATCAAAAGAGAAAGAGACATAAGAGATAGTGTAAGATAGAAAGGGATAGAGATAAAAGTGATTCGCGTGTATCACGGGAAATTAGCACAGATTATTAATACATACTGTTTTGCAACCATATCACACACACGGAAGAATTATCGATGTTACTTTTCGCTATGCTCCTTTATAAGCAGGTGTACTAGTAGAACCACAAGGTTGCCGTCAAATTCTGATATGAGAAAGATGCTATTTCTATACTCACTTTTGTGCAGCAAACTAAATAATGACATTATTGGAATAAGGCATTACACTTATAATATATATTTTTCTTTAAATACTATGTTACCTTGATAAAATTGCGCAAAACGCGTCGCATGGCTCTGCTTGAAGAAGCCGACAATAGCTCCGCCTACAGGAACCTGCAATAATTTTTATTGTTATTTCACATTTAACTATATATATATATATATATATATATACATATATATATATATATATATATATATATATATATAATATTAAATTGAGAACTCTAAAACATATTGACAAATATTTTATGCCTGAAAATTTTTGTCGAGTGACTGGACAAACGCATCGACTCGCCCGACGTTACGCGCCTGAATTTGTTGTTGGAAAAAAGAGAGGTAAAAAAAATAATTTAAATAATAATATAATAATTGTATTTTATTAATGTATTTATGACGATCTCATGGCACTGAATCTGTAACTTGCCTCGTCCCATTCTCCCCTATGTCAACCTCTCTTTTCTCGTCTTATTTTTTTCGTCTCTCACCCATACATGCCTCTCTCTCTCTCTCTCTCTCTTTCTCGTTCTCTCTCAATCACCCCCTTTTTATCTCTCTCTACCTCTCTCTCTCTCTCTCTCTCTCTTTCTCGCCCTCTAACTCTTCTCTCACCTCAACCAGCTGCCTGACGCACTCCTCGGACTGCAGTCCATACGCGTTGTTCACCAGATGCGGAACTCCAACGGCTGCGCAGTGCGCTGCGATCTAGAATTATTAAGCTTTCTCTTTTAAAGTACATATTTTAGAAAGAAACAATACCATTTCTAAACAACAAATAAATAAAAAATAAAAATGCAAGTTCATTTTAATACTATTTAAAATATCCTATCACTACTCTTCGAAATAAAGAGGGAGAGATAGAGATAGAGAGAGAGAGAGAGGAAAGAGAGAGAGATAGAGAGATGGAGAGAGAGAGAGAGAGCGAGAGAAAAAACTCACTTCGACAACATTGTCCGGCGATCGTGGGGCAAACTATTTAAAATATCCTATCACTACTCTTCGAAATAAAGAGGGAGAGATAGAGATAGAGAGAGAGAGAGAGGAAAGAGAGAGAGAGATACCATTTCTAAACAACAAATAAATAAAAAATAAAAATGCAAGTTCATTTTTATACTATTTAAAATATCCCATCACTACTCTTCGAAATAAAGAGGGAGAGATAGAGATAGAGAGAGAGAGAGAGGAAAGAGAGAGAGATAGAGAGATGGAGAGAGAGAGAGAGCGAGAGAAAAACTCACTTCGACAACATTGTCCGGCGATCGTGGGGCAAACTATTTAAAATATCCTATCACTACTCTTCGAAATAAAGAGGGAGAGATAGAGAGAGAGAGAGAGGAAAGAGAGAGAGATACCATTTCTAAACAACAAATAAATAAAAAATAAAAATGCAAGTTCATTTTTATACTATTTAAAATATCCCATCACTACTCTTCGAAATAAAGAGGGAGAGATAGAGATAGAGAGAGAGAGAGAGGAAAGAGAGAGAGATAGAGAGATGGAGAGAGAGAGAGAGCGAGAGAAAAACTCACTTCGACAACATTGTCCGGCGATCGTGGGGCAAAGGCTGAGAGCGTGGAGAGCACACAGAGAATCTGAAGTGCCGTATTTAAATTGTACAGTAATAAATAAATGAATAATACAAAAATAACTTTGATAAATAATAAATAAATAAGAGTAAATAGATAATTAAATAACAAACATAACTAAATGAATACATATAGATGAAGAAAAATAAACATAAAAAAAATGTACAATGAAAAAATGCAAGAAAAATATTTAAAAGATTAACAAAAGAAGCCCAATAAACCTCATGTCCTCGTCGCTCCAAGAGAGATCGAATCTCATCAACGTACGTGTTGAGCGCGTCGCCACGTCGTTTCTGCTGCACAACGACAGGTTCGTAGCCTGTGAGGAGTAGGAGAAGGTATTCACTTTCGATTCAGCATTCAATTTTAATTTTGGAAAAAAAGGATACTAATTATTATTTCATTTTTAGACTAATTAATTGTAGTAGAATGAAGGGGAAAGACGATCGACCAGCCAGGAACTTTATGCTCGCACTTCCTATTCCACCATTGTTTTATAGCTAGAAAGAAAAGAAAATAATTAAAAAAAAAAAGAAACATTTCAGATTTCAGTTCCCCTGCCGCAAGGATCGCCTTGAAGCATGACTTCTGATCGACACGAGGAAAGATCACATACCTCAAGCAAATTTTGACCCTTTTTCGCAATTTATTTTTTTCTGATAAATATTTATCTACCATCGAGGAATACGTAAAAAAAATGTTAGCATTTTATAAAAAAATATATATAATAACAAACCAAACAAACAAAAGAGAGAGAGAGCGATAGTGAGACAGAGAACAGAAGAGAGAGAGAGACAGAGGAAGAGAGAGAGAGACAGAGGAAGAGAAAGAGAGACAGAGGAAGAGAGAGAGAGCGAGAGAGCGAGATATAGAGAGCGAGAGATAGAGAGAGAGAGAGAGAGAGAGAGAGAGCCAACTTGGCATGCGGCCGTGACGTGCGCCAGTGAGCCATGCACATCATGAGTGACATTCCTGTCGCGATCGGAGTCACGACGGCGCCACGAGCAGAAGACACGCCTGATTGTAAGAGATATATTTTTTTTTACTATCACTTTTTACATTTATAATATTTGAAATACTTTTCAAATACCAAAGTTTGCAGTATTAATATTTTTCTTGTATTTTTTTTCTAATTACTAACTTTTTTTTAGATATAATTAGCATAACAGTATTAATAATAGGAGAAGTGTTGGTAGAACAGTGGGACATCATTGAATGATGAAATGTCAAAACAAATTTAATTTTAAAAAAAAGTTAAAATATACCGAGAAGATGAAGCGCGTGCAAGGCGAATTCGTTGGCCAGACAGCTCAGCATCGAGGAGCCGAGCGCCTTGGGCTGGATCTCGCACAGGTTGCCAGAGCGGCCGATGCCGTGGGAGAGACTGAGAAAGAGAGACAGGGTGAGAGGGAGAGAGAGAGAGAGAGAGAGAGAGGATGAGGGGGGAGAGAGAGATGCTGAAAGACGAAGTTGAGAGTCAGCTAGAGCGGGAGAGGGAGAGAGGATGAGGGGGGAGAGAGAGAGATGCTGAAAGACGAAGTTGAGAGTCAGCTAGAGCGGGAGAGGGTAAGAGTACACGAAGGAAGAATAGCATAATGGGATTGATAAACAAATGGAATATGAATCGCTTTGAAAAGAGGGAAATACCTTGAGAACAATATAAAATACAATGAGAGTGAGAAATGTTAAGGAGAATAAAGAGTAATAAATATATTTTCTTTAGTTTTTTTGTTATTTATAAAAAAAACTTTTACAAAATATCTTTACTTGCAATGAAGCCGTCGCACGAGCGCTGAAGCGACGCGTCCCTCGCGTTCGCCCGCGCCCAGCGGAGTCTAACAATAAGCCAAATATGTGTGTATATATTGTAAGATGATGCCATATTACTAATAATTTATTCATATTAAAAAAAATAATATTTTGTAACATCTATATTATATATAATTAAATAATTAGTAATTTAACTTTGAATTAATAGTGTATTATCTGCGCTTTTTCCGGCCGCTCACACTCTCTCTCCTCATCTATCTCTCTCTTTCGCCATCTCTCGCTCTCCCTCTCTCATTCTATCTCGCTCTCACTCTCTCCTCATATATCTCTCTCTCTCTTTCGCCATCTCTCGTTCTCCCTCTCTCAGTCTCTCTCGCTCTAACTCTCTCTCCTCATCTATCTCTCTCTTTCGACACTCGCTCTCCCTCTCTGTCTCTCTCCCTCTATCTCCCTCTCTCTCTCTCTCTCTCTCTCCCTCTCTCTCTCTCTTTCTCTAACCATATCCACTCGATTATTCGTGTCATGGGACGCGATCCACGTGAGGAAAAGCTCGATCGCATGCTCACTCCAGAGCTCGTCCGGGATCAGCTTCTGCGAGACAAAATTGTAATTATTTAAATGAATACATCATTTAAAAAAATTGATGTTATTTCTTCGCTTTGTAGCCAGACTTGCAAGTTGAACCACCAAGCTGCAGTCATAATTTTTTTTATATAAAAAAAGATCCTTTTTACTCTCATGTTATTTCTTCGCTTTGTAGCCAGACTTGCAAGTTGAACCACCAGGCTGCAGTCATTTTTTTTATATAAAAAAAAATCCTTTTTACTCTCACTTTTGTATCGCAGACTAAATATAATGACATTATTCGAATAAATTCATCATTTTAAAATGTAAATTATATTTAAAGGAAAAAGCTAATCTTTTTTGATAAAAAAAAAATAAAGGCGACATTTTTGCACCAGATAAGCCGACTAAATCTAAATCAACGGCCAACAAGACAAGTCAGGGATGGAGAGAGAAAGAACGAGAGGGAGAGGGGGATATAAGCGACAGAGAGAGAGAGAGAGAGAGCGAGAGAGAGAGAGAGAGAGAGAGAATACATACTGACTATCAGGAAAAGTCATAGAATAAGGAACCAAATGGTAGATCGACAAGAAGACTAAACAATCGGTGATGCTTTTCGCTCTGCCGTTTATAGGCAGAATTACTAACACAGAACCACAAGGTTGCAGTGTAACATTCTGGTATTGAAAGATACCATTTTTTTTTCTCTAACTTTTTACAGGAAACAAAATACAATGGTATTATTGTTGGAATAAATGCTTACGTTTAAAATGTAACAGATAGTTTAAAATTAAAAGCTGACTCGTTTTATATTTAAAAAAAATAGCCACCTGACATTTTTGTAATAGATATGCCCCGACGACTCCACGATCAACAAAATTATTATTCTGATTTAAATAATAAAAATATGGAGAGAGCTAATTGTAAGAAGGGAAGGATGGAGCGAGAAAGAAATGCAGGGAGAGTGACAGAGAGATTGGCAGAGAAATAGAAAGGAAAGAGAAAGTGAAAGAGACAGAGAGACATAGAGAAAGAGAGAAAGAGAGAGATCGAGAAAGAAAGCGAGAGAGAGAGAGAGAGAGAAAGCGAGAGAGCTAGAGAGAGAGAGCAGTCGGATTACAAAGATCAAGAGATAAAGATACAGAAGAAATCTGTGAAGAGGGAAAGGTGTAGAGAAAAAGTTATTCGTATGAGTCTCAGAATATTGAGAGAAAGGAAAATATATAGATCTGTCAGAAAAAAACATAGAATTATCCGAAGAGGAGATAATAACAATAGGCAAAAAATTCAGCATGATCAGCGAGCGAGCGAGTGAGTGAGAGAAAGAGAGAGAGAGAGAGAGAGAGAGAGACAGAGACAACAGAGATAATCCAAATATACCCACTTGTTAAGAAGAAGACGGAGAGTGGAAAGAAGCGATGGAGGGATAAAGAAAGAGATGGGGAGGGAAGGGAATGGGAGAGAGAAACAGAAGGGAGAGATAAAGGAGAGAGATAGAGTGAGGGAAATCGAAACGGGAGAAGAGAAAGAGAGGTAGGTAAAGAGAGAATGAGAGGAAAGAAAGAGAGAATAAAAGAGAGAAAGGAGAATAATAGGGATAGAGAGAGAGACAGGCTGTCAGGAAAAGTCATAGAAAAAGGTGCCAAATGTTAGTTAGTAATCACCAGGGACATCATGAAAAATCAGGGCTAGTTTTCGCACTGTCCTTTAATATGCAGAATTACTAGTAGAACCACCAGGCTGTAGTAATATGCTAATATTGAAAGATACTTATTTTTTATCTCACAGTAATTCCCCAAAGCCAATCTTACTCAGCCAGCTTTTATACAGACTATCACCGTCATGTGCTTTTAAATCCACTTGACATTATCCCAAACAACAGTATCAGAAACTGCAGAAAGAGAGAGAGAGAAAAGAGAGAGAGAGAGAGAGCGAAAGAGAGAGAGAGAGAGAGAGCAGGCAATAAAAGCCACTGTCGAGGACTCATGGTCAGAAGATTAGGGTGGGTTAGGAGGTATTAGGCACGCAAACCAGGGTGGGTTAGCTATATTTGCCAAAATGATCCTCAAAAAGAAGGTGGGACAGGGGTTTCGGAGGCCAAAAATCAGGGTGGATCTGTCAAATCGCCAGTACATTTTTTCCTCTGAGAGAGAGAGAGAAAAGAGAGAGAGAGAGAGCGAGAGAGAGAGAGAGAGAGAGAGAGAGAGAGAGAAAGCGATACCTTAGCCCAGAGGTCGTCCAGTAGCTGCGAGGTCGTCTTGCTGGCGATGCGGGAGTACTCTGCATGCTGCTTTCCGAAGGCATTCTTCATCGTACCAGCCATGCCTGCAGAAATGAGAGGATAGAGGAGAAATGGAGAGAGAGATAGAGAGAAAGAGAGAGAGAAAGAGAAAGAGAGAGAGAGAGAGAGAGAAAGAGAGAGAGAGAGAGCGGAGAGGAGTGTAAGCGAAAGGAGAGAAAGAGAAGCGAGAGAGTAAGACATGAGATGTTTTAAAGAGGAAACAAAGAATAGAGCGGATGGCGAGATTTTAAAGAGGAATCAAAGAATAGAGAGGATGGCGAGAAAAGGAGAAAACGAGAGAGAGAGAGAAGAGAGAGAGAGAGAGAGAGAGAGAGAGAGAGAGAGAGAAACAAGGCCTAATAGAAAAATGTTTAGTATACCGTGAGTGTGGATCTGCTCTCGGCCTCTGCAATCCAGAACGGGAGCCTCGACCGCAACGAACTATAAAGATGGAAATAGTCAATTTCGTTTCTTCGATCACCTATTACTTCAATATTTCCTGCTATCCAGGCAGACCTTTAATCGCAAAAATTATTGGCATGACAACTAAATGCTTCATCACAACAATACTAATGGGACGTGCACAAAGAGGTCTTCACTGCAGGCATTAAAATTGTAAGGGTTTGCGCAGAACTCCGCATAAATCAAAGAAACACCAAATTATAGCTCTTTCATGCGAAAGTCGTATCGTTGAACCACCGGTTTGGCCAAAAATGACCCAGAGAGTTGAAGCGTTACACTTTTTAAGTCGAATTCGAAAACTTAAATGAGAAAAATAGGGGAAACATCGCGGGTTTTTATGTCAATAATGAAAATTGCAAACAATTGTTTAGAATTTAATTTTGCTCTATTTACTCCATATTTGCAAGAATTTGCTAGTAGTTTAGTAGCAGAGTCTTGAGGGAAAAAGCTCCGATGGAGCGGCAGGTAAAAAAAAATAAAATAAAATAAATAATTCAATAAAAGATAAATGAATGAAATATACCTGGCTAGCCCGTGGTACTCCTCGCTCTTCTCCTTCACCTCCTTCGTCTTCGATGTCCTCTCCACTCAATCCGAGCCGTTTTGCAACACTCCGCACACAAGAAGATGCGCCGCAGAGAAGGACGTCCAAAATCGACGGCGCAGCCTTTCTCTGTTCCGCACGTACTGCACTGACGGCCGTCTGACCGAGCGAACCTTCGGTGACCCACCCGCGAAACGTTACTTAAATTCCGAATAACTTTCTTTTATTTTTCATTTTTTCTTTTGATAACATTGTCATTTCCTAACATTTACTCGCGCTTACCAATGAAATATAAAGAAAAGAAAAAAATCACTCTTAACCCTACTCTAGGCGCTTTTATCGAAGGTCCTTTTTAAGCGATTCGGAAGTAGTTAGTCACTATTGCACATGCGCCGCTATTGAATGCACGCACTCCTTCTCGCCAGCTCTCTTTCTCTTTGCTCTATCACCTTGGCAAGCTATTTCTTCTACTCTATTTCTCTCTGCAGATTCACTACCTCCCACTTTAACAAGGTGTTTCCTTTCATCTCTTTTTCTCTGCCGGTTCTCTACCTCCCACTTTACTCTGTCCTTTTCCCCACAGCCTGCCTGGCCCTTCCAACCTTTTGTGCTCCTTATTGCTCACCACACAGCATGGCGCCATCATTCCATCGTAGTTTGCACACTGCTCTTTTCTCATTGTCACTGACAATGAGAGAGCATTTAATGCCAATGCTCTGCGCTCAGGATTCCTTGTGCCTTTGCCTAGCGAACTCGACCACCACTTTTTCTTCTTCTTCTTCTTCCGAGAACGCTTCATTCCCTTCAATACGGAACCATCATTAGGGGACATGCAGACTTGTCAGAAAAGGAATTTAGAGGGAAAAAAGTGTAGGAAAATAAAAGACACAATTTACTCTTTGCTAATTCTCTTGTGTGCGTCACATTTTTTTTCTCCGCAGGTGGCTTCAGAAAGATTACTTTGTTTATGTTTTTTTTTTACTTCCTAATGATCTTTTCTTCAGAACGTAGTTTCTGTTATAAAAGTTTTATTAATAATTAAAAGTAATAATAATAAAAATAATATTCAGGCAGTCATGAACATCATTGCCTCACTGCCGCCGCCGCCATCCATAGAGGTTACGGGATTCGTTCGCGACTTCAAGTCGCCCTTCTTTCGACGATATAAGATGCAGTTTAGCCAGGTTGGTGCGAGAGAGAGAGAGAGAGAGAGAGCGCGCGCGAGAGAGAGAGAGAAGGGAAGAGAGAGAGAGAGAGAGAGAGAGCGCGCGCGAGAGAGAGAGAAGAAGGGAAGAGAGAGAGAGAGAGAAGTGAAGAGAGAACGAGAGAGAGAATGCAAGGAAAAAAAAAACTTGTTCAATGCAGTGTTAGAAAAACAAGTAGATTAAACGGTTTTGTGGGGTAAAATTTTTTTTTTTTTTGTCTCTCTCGTAAGTCTTACAATTAGCCAGAGTCAAAGTTTCCTTTTTCCTCATCCTCAGAATGGCGAGGCGAGAGCCGCCAACATTGGCCTCTATCACTCGAGTGTTGCCGTGCTGCTCTACCACCGTGAACGTCGCCAGTTCCTCGTGGTGCGCCAGTTCAGGCCAGGTACGGTGGGGCAGAGAAAGAAGGCTACACAGTAATCAAGAGGAAACCGTGCATGTTGTGGGCAGAAAGCCTAAAGTAATCTAGAAGAGTATAGTAAAGAAGAAACCAGGTACGGTGGAGAAGGGAGAAAGCCTACAGTAGTCAACAAACAGTAGGTAGGTAGAGGCTACAGTAATGAAGTAGTGCAGACCAGGTACGGAAGGAAAAAAATAAAACTACTATAATCAAGTGGAATCCGCTTTTGTTAGTTTCTATATTGAACTATGCACGAATTCCAATTATCTGTTTCCATGTGTGTTGCCTTGTAATATTTGATGATTATTTAGGTAGTTAATTAATTAATAGTTAATTAATTAATAGTAATAATTGTTATTATTATATAGGTATAATTATTATACTAAAACTTAAGCAATCTTTGCCTCGCTCGTTCTGCGGCTACCATAGAATGTGGGAAAGCGTGCGGAGGAGATTGACTGGAACAGGTCTTGCTTTTCTTATTATTACTCTAGAATAATAATAGTACAATAATTATTGTAACAATGTGAAAATTATAAATAATTTCTATTATCGGAATAATGTAAAAATAATAAGTACTATTATTATAACTAAGATATACTGTATCATTGTTGTTCAATTCAATCATGTTTTTTCTCTATTAATTTAAATCCATAGCCTCATTACGTATTTAAACAAAATATACATAAATAAACCCTTTTTTTCAAGCTACAATCGCGAACTCGGTTGCACGCTCGAACTGTGTGCTGGTCTTGTGGACAAAAGCAAAGATCTCAAGGTTTTAGTTTTCCTTTTTTTTATTTATTAAATATACCCAACTTGCTTTTATGAAATTAAATATGCCCAACCTATATATAATTCCTTTTGTGATAGTTGTGAGGGATGAACGGATATAATCTGTGATTCTGCATATTATGTTATTATGAAGGTACAGTATCTGCCGTCCAATTTATGTTTCATTAAGTAAAAAGAAAGTTTATAAACTTCCAACTCTTATCTAGCTTCCTCTTTTTTCCCTAACTTTTCAACCCTCCCCCTTTACAGGAGATTGCGCGGGAAGAGATGGAAGAGGAGTGCGGGTACTCTCTTCCGTCAGAGCACATTCACCACATTGCGACGTATAGGCACGTTTCTTTCTGGTTTTACAACTTAAAAGTACGGTTTTGCAACTAAAAGTATCAAATAGATATTCAAAGTACTAGTATAATTTTACTTCACCAAAGTAAGACACAGTTGCCTCTCTTACTCTCTCTCTCTCTCTCTCTCTCTCTCTCTCTCTCTCTCTATCTTCCTCAACCTCTCTAATCATCACAAAAAAGAGTACAAAACAATTTCGAAAATGTTCAGGGTCAGCGACACTCCTCAGCATCTCTTCTACGCTGAGATTGACGACTCTTGCCGCGTCAGTGACGGAGGCGGCAATGCCAGTGAAGGAGAGTGCATCGAGAAGGTTCGTAAAGTAATTTAAGGTGGTTCAAGTTATTAATTAACTAAATAGTTTTCGGAGTGTGAAAACTACGAATTATGAATAACTTTCTCGAGTGCCAAATATTTACGACATATACCCTCGTTGGACACAGCAAAGTAGCGAGAATTCGAATGATTTCAATTCTATTTTTTAATGGAGATTTTTATGATAGCAGTTCCGTCTAAACTCTTCATAATGTTCCGACTAAATTGTAGAAATGTTTCCGGAGCTACCGTAGTGAAAAAAAATTATTTCCAGATCTGGCTATGTGAGGACGAGGCGCGCTATATTCGCTACAGTAAGCACCAATGCTGCCCACCTGGCTTTCGCTATGCGTTTGCGTGGTGGTTCGACCGAGCGGACTGTGCGCGCCCCGGTGAACTCTCGAAAGAGGCAAGGTTACGGTATCATGCGCTCCAAGAAACTACCGTATTTTCCTTCACCATATGGAAAAACGATCCTAATTAGGCTCCAGTTTCGACTCTGGTTCATTCTAAAATATCTGAGATGGGCCATAGTTATGTTCAGCTACAAGCTCTTTCTAATAATGCAAACAGTGTAAGAATTCTAATGTAGATAAATACAAGCTACCGTACTTTTTTTCTGTTGTTTTGGATCTGAAGGTTTATCTTAAGTTGAGTCGAATTAACTCAATCTTATTACAGATTTGGCCTATTTCGACTGATCCGTTCCCTTCGAAAGCTCTGAAAATGGACAACATCCACTTTGAGGATGCTGCTATCGATAGTGGCGACTTCAACATACTTCGAATGAAGTACAAAATTGTAAGAAGCTCCTTATACTTTTGTCTAAAAGTGCATCCTTGGCGCATTAAAAGATACCGTAATCCATGCACTAAACAATAATTAAATGTAGTCATTGGCATTACTATTCACTTCGCTTTCAAAATATGTGTTATCAAACATGTTAAACGACGTATGAATAAATAAATAGATGACTAAGTTGCTGATCTGATAAAAATGTAGCGTGGGCTAATAAAAAAAAAGTTAAAAATTTCATTACAGAATGGCATTGCTCGCGCCTGGGACATGGACCTAAAGAGAGATGTCCTCGCCGTTCTACTGTACTCGCACGAAAGAGACGGCTTTCTGCTCACGCAACGCTTTTGTCCGGGTACGGTATTAAACAACTGATGTTAAGGTTACGGTAGAATTTAAAGTTTATAAAATATATATATATATATATATATATATATATATATATAGTTTTGGGAAAATATGCTCCAAAATGTACCCCCTAAACAAGCAGAATCGACCTGCTCCTTGGCCTTCCACTAGGGCTGCAAAATGGCAAAAAAGTTGGCGCGTGCCTATATCCTTCAAATTCTCTAATAATCTCCCTGATTCACGGAAATTACCGTAATCCTCTAATAATCTCCCTGATTCACGGTAATTACCGTAATCCTCCAATCACCTCCCTGAATCATGGTAATTGCCGTAATCCTCAATACCTCTCTGATTCAGGCTCACCATCAGTAACCCTCCAGATTCCCTTCCACTTCCGTGAATCATGCTCTTAGCTACCGTAACCCTCCAAATTCTCTATCACCTTCCTGATTCAGGCGCGCTAGTCGAGTGGACGCGCCATAGTGGACGCGTGGTTGGTGGCGCGCGCGACCAAAGCACCGACCTCGCGGCACTCCCCTGGGATACTGTAGCACCGGAAAGGGCGTACACGCTGGAGGTGTGCTCGGAGACGATCGGCAATCGTGACGAGACCCCGGCCATCACAGACGACCTCGCGTCCATGGTTGTCCAGCGTGTCGCCAAGGGCGTCGGCTACCATATCTCGCCCGATACAGTATCCATGATTTGCGCGACACCGTAAGTACCTAATGACTCTACGCTTGCCCCAATCCTTTTTTTTTGTTTCCAGAGGATTGGCAAGTTTGCTGCAAGGTTTACGTAGAAAATAATAATAAAGAAAAAAAGTTTCGTGTATAATGAAAAAGAGTTTATGGGAGATTCTGGAAATTAAATCACCGAATGGGGTTTACGAGAGGACGATTACGCTTTTTAGTAAATAATAGTAAAAAGAATTTAAATTAAAATAATTTTTACTCGCCTTTTCTTCTAGGATTGGAATTGGCAGCGGCGGCGAGTGGCTGCATGCATACTTCGCGGAAATAAGGGCAGATCAGAAGATGGAGAAGTTTGAGGAGTGCGAAGACAGGAAGTCGGTTGGTGGAGAGAGAGAGAGAGAGAGAGAGAGAGAGAGAGAAGGGAAGAGGCAGAGAAAGAAATGGAAACACAGAGAGGTTGAAGAGGGAATGCAAGAGAGAAAGGAGGGTGAGAGGGAGAGAGAGAGAGAGAGAGAAATGGAAGACAAGAGACCGAAAAAGAGAGTGTATGTTTAAAGGGAGAGATTACAATGTCACTTCCAGACATAATACATAAGCGACCCATATAGATTAGTGGCATTTAGGTAAATTTGGAATCGCGCTAATAAAAAAAGATAATGAAGTATTCCCATATTCAGTTGTTCGTCTCGCGAGAGAGTGCCAAACGCCTTCTTCTCGCCTCCTCTCCTCCATCCCGGCCAGTCCTTCTCTACATGTTGCGTTGGTTCTTCAACAACCACCCCTACCAAGAGGCCCTTTAATGATCGCTGTATAATTAGGAGTGATAATGATTAATAGTACCAAATTCCACTCCCAGACACAATCCTCCTACAGATTCCTCGCTTTTAGAATGTTTTGGATACGGTAGAATCAGAGTCGCCCTTAGAGTACTGTAGCTTAGAGCATACTAAGATATTAAAATATATCAGCGATATCTATACTGGTTCTCCTTGCTCTGCTGGTAAGGCTTTTTTTAGTGATTCTACTTCTCTCTCCTTGCTCAACCCCCAAGTGTTGTCAGGCTGGTTCAACTGTATAGGAAGGAAACATTCCGAATCCAACGGACTCTTGTGAGTTGTACTGATTGGCAACAGAAAGAATAATCGTGTTTTATCGCAAAATAAAATATTTTTGTTGCGTGAAGAAGATATCACACACAACCGCAATTCACCAGTGCTACATACAAGAGAATGGCTAAAGAATGCTTGCGAATGTGAAACAGTATATCAGAATAAATTTCAGTCCAAAAAAAAATTATACATTGCTTATATAAGTATATAAGAACTATTAGGTAATTAATTAGTAATTAATTATTTTATTGAATTTAAATATTTACTCATTTACTCGAGAAGTCTATCAACCTCTGCTTGAATCTGATTGAGAGCCTCGTAAGCGGCGCGAGCTTCAGCGTGCGTGAGTCTCATCTGCATGTGTGTTGGAGAACATTTGATTTTATTTTTTTTAATTTAATTTTTTTGTTGGGTGAAAATCAATTGATCTCTGAAATAAAAAAATATCGAAAATAGGTTTTTTTTCCCCGAACCTTCTGGACGCCTTGATCTGTGGTGAGCGCGAGCAGAAGAGAGTGCGCGCCGCGCCGCGGCGTCGCTCCGGCACTTCTTGAAAGCGAATATTCGTTTCTTTATTTTCCGGCCGAGACCAATATTAGTTTTTTTCAAATGTTGATCTCGGCGGGAAAATAAAGATAAATAAACTTCCACCGTACCCGTCCACTGTGCGCACAATGGTCCAATCGACGTCGCGAACGCGCGGCAAACCGGTGCAGGAGATCTGCAGACAGAAATTACACCGTATTCATAAAGAAAGCCAGCTTTAAAGGAGCTGTTTACGAAAATTAAAATCTAGAGTAATCCGCAAGTAAATAATGTGTAAACTGCATTCCTCTTCATCTGCATTCCTTTAGAGAGAAGAAAACAGGGGCAAATATATATATATATTTTTTTTAAATCTTCATCTCCCTTGGCTACTGTATCCCACTCGCTTCCCTTTCTCACATCTTACTAACCGGTGCAATTTTTCCATCAGTTTAAGTCTCCAAATAGTTTAAAAGGTTCAATTTTCACAAGCATGATTTATAATTAGGAACGAAAAAAGAAAAGAAAAGAAGACACAAATTTCTCTACCTCAGCAACGCGCGTGGTCGTCTCTCTGCCAAGCTCCGTCCACATCCGCACGAACGCATCCGTTGCCCCAGCGGAAAATCCAGCCTGACAATTAGAGCAAAACCGTACTTTTGCGCATCCGGATTTTGGGCCACACAGGAGCATTCCTAGTTTTTTTTTAATTTTTTTAAATTCGCTATTTAAATCCACCCACCTTTGCGTTGCGGTCTCCAAACCCTCTACGCCATCCTTTTCTAATTTTTTTCCCGACAGTGGTATTCATTCTCTGGTTGAGTAAGAGAAAAGCGTAGCTAAAGAAAATTAATGGTCTACTGTTTAAATAGCCAAGATAAATGAATAAAAGAAATTCAAGAAAAAAATGAAAACGGAAAAGAAATAAGTGAGTACAGTAAGCAACAAATACAAAACAAGAAGAAACTATGTAGCCCAAAAGTTATGGTAACAGCAGAAGTGTTAATGAAATACGGCAATTATTAACAGTTGTGATTATCAAACCTTAACATATCAACTTTAAAACGATAATAATCAATACAATTTGCTCTTTCAACGTGGCTCGTTTTCGATAAATATAAAAATTATAAAAAATTAATTAATAGTTAAAAACAGTTTTAAAAAAAACCTTGACAAGTGCTTCGTCTATCACGTCCATCTTGGGCTGGTGGTAGATAATCGCGGAGAAGAGACGAACAACTACGGAGATCTGGAAAAGAGAGAGAGAGAGAGCGAGAGAGAGAGAGAGAGAGAGCGATAGAGAAAGAGCAAAGGGGAGTAAAACTAACATCTTTCACATAGATCACTCACAATATATTCCTTCTTCAACAGTGCTACAATTTAAAATATCATCTCATTTCTGAAAAAAAAATACGAATGAAATATTCGAACATAGAAGGGAGAAGACGACATGAGGAATGCGGGTTGAAAAGTTTGAATTGTTATAATATTAGGAAAATATTGATGCTATCTCTCTATTAGATAAACAACGTATGTAATTTATTGACTGGTCAAATGTGTTTGCTTCCTGTGGGCGGCAGGATTGGTGGATTTGGATGAAACTTTCCAGAAAGGTACTTTGAAGTCTCGGCTATCGTCCTATGAGGGTTTGGAAATTTTTGGTTGGCGCCGGCGCCGGCGCCGCAAAGGGAGGTCACTCGGGAAACTTTGAGGTGGAATATCTCTTTTTCTAGGGCACCTACAAAAATAACAAAAATAGTAGTGTAATCCTCAGTTCCGAATCTACCAATGGCCAGAAGCTAAATCCCGTAGATCGATTGGTAGATCGGTGGAAACTGATTTTCTCAAAAGGGCACTTTTTCGCATGTAGATTGGAACTTTCTCAAAATCCTGACATGCGCTTGGTTGATTATCGGGTTCTGTCGATGCAGTTTTTCAAGACGCATCTTTTGATATATGACTTGTAAACTTTTGCGCACGGGGGATATCTTAAAAATCGATAAAACTGAAATTTTTTTGTTGTTAGGGACCAACTTTTAACTTTTATATCTCAAGAAGTAGGGACTGCATGGGGATGGGACTTGGGGCATCTTGTTGAGAATTGAACAGGCTTCAATATGAGCTTCAATATAGGCTGGGTTTCCGGGAAAGTGCCCTGAGGGGATGTTGAAATTTAGGTCATTTTCCTGACATTTTTCTCCTCGATTTTAGAACATATGCCTACATGTCGCATACCATTCGGAAGCTTAGTAATAGGGGAACAACTCTCTCATACAAAACTTTTCCAAAAAATCAATGTTTGACCTACATATGGGGGTCCCAATGTTCTCGTGCATTTTTGAGCCTGATACTCGAGTTAACGTTCGGGGGGACTATTTTTAATGGCATAAGGAAGAAAAAAACACTATAGTCATCTATTTTATTTACTATGTTACAGCTGAAGAAATCGATATTTCGTAGGTCAGTATTTTTTTTTAGGGGCAAGGAGTTGAAAATTTTGGCTCATAAGTTAGATCTAAAGAGAGTCGCGGATTACAAGCTCTCTGCCGTCGAGATTATGAAAATCCGATACTTCTGCGCGAAGATATGGGCACGAATGTGAATATTTACCTTGTTTCTTGCCCCCTATGCCTCTTACATCTCACCACTGGCTTGGGAAAGGCACAGCGCGTTCATCCACAAACCTCTGTGGTCTAATGGCTAAGGAGCTCGCCGAGCTATCCAAAGAGCCCTGGTTCGATGCCCGGCCGAGGACAACCCTTTTGCACGCCGAGGACAACCTTTTTTCTCTTCCCTCAGAGCCACTGTCTCCTCGCTCACCGACTCCATCTCCTCGCTCGAATCCAACGCGGCAGCCAAGGACATACAAATCAGCGAGCTTAACAATACCATTGTTGCCCTGTCTGATAGATTTGAATCGATTGACAGTCGCACCACCCTGCCGCTCCCTGCTCCCAATCCTGTCACAATCGATGCTGCCCCTATCCAGGCTGATGACCCCATGACCTCCAATGAGACTCCCCCCTCTTCCTCCTCATCGCCCCCTCCCTGGGACTACTCCCGAGAGACCGAGGATGAGATTAGGGACCGCCATGAGCGTCGACGTGCTCTTGTCATTTATGGCCTCCCTGTTCAGCACAGCAACTCCCCCACCCAGACAGCTCTCGCATATTACAACTCTGTTGTCTCTCTCCTCGATTCCATTGGTGTCGCTTGCCTCCCCATAACTGTATACCCTCTTGTTGACCGCCCTCGCTCCAACGCTTCTAACCCACTAAAGGTCATTCTCCCCAAATATCAACTCCTGGCCGTTAACAATTCCCATAGGCTTCGTAACTCTGTTATCTATTCTAGATGTTATATCCTTCCCTCTCGCACTTTCGCCGAGAGGGGCATTGTCCCCACCGCCCCCAAGCTCCCCGACTTTTCCCGTTTCTTCGCCAAACCTCCAGGCCAACGCACGGCAAACAATCCTCCTCCCCAATCTCTCTCCAATCGCCCAGCCACTCGCCGGCCTTCCCATTCTCATACCACTCGCCTCAACCACTCTCGCTCCCATTTCAACCACACCTATGCCTCCATCGCCCGCGGAGACCACACCCCCTCTCCCCTCTCCTCATTCCACCCTCAGCCACCTCCGCAGCTGACCTTCCAGCCCGCCCCCTCTCACCAACCTCCCCCCACCCACTACCCAATCACTCCTCTCATGCCTCCCCCAAACATCTCTCAGCCTCCTCCTTCTTACACTTACCCCCACTCTAACTTTTATACTAACAATCGCTTCTCCCCACTCGCCTCTCTCGCCTCTCTCAACCCTCCTCCCCCTTTCCACTTCCACCAGCCACCTCCACAGTTTTGAGTAATGCCACTCGCAGGCAATTCGATTCCCGCATTTACTCGTTTAATGCTAGATCAATTGTCAACAAGATCTATGATCTCTCTGTTTTACTCTCCCGATCGTTCGCTGTTATTGCTATAGTCGAAACTTAGCTTCCTTCTTAATGGTTCTCCCGACTATTCAGTTATCCGCCAAGACCGCCCTAGACGCAAGGGGGGCGGCGTTGCCCTCCTCTTCCGGTCCTCCATCTCAACTACTGTAGTAATGTCCATATCTTCCCCTAATGCTTTTGAGCTTCTTTCTGTTGACGCCAATTTCAGCAGTGATTTAGTCCGTTTTATCCTCGTTTATCGCGCTCCCTCCTGTTCTTCTGATGACAATGCCAATCTCATCAAGATTCTAACCGATCTTTCGACCGCTTCCCACCCAACTGTACTCCTAGGAGATTTTAATTACCCCGACATCCTTTGGAAATCAGTCCCCCCCCATCCCCTCCGCGGCGCTATCCCTTCCCTCTAGACAATTCCGCGACTTTACTAACTCCTGTTTCTTTGCTCAGCTCACCCCCTCCCCTACTTGCAATAATCACTTTCTTGACCTCGTTCTATCCAACACTCCCTCTCTTATCTCTCAAGTATCACTTTCCCCTCCATTCTTCAACTCTGACCATTCAACTATCGAAGCAACTCTCTCTCTTTCTCATGCCAAGCCCTCTTCTGTTTATGTTAGAGATTACGCCAATGTTGACTACCAAGCTGCTTGTCAATTCCTCTTAGATTTTTCATTTCCCAGCCCCTTCCACAAGTCTACGGATGTTAACGATATGTACTCTTCCTTTACTTCTGCCCTTCTTGCCGTAGAGGATATCTTTGTCCCTTTCAAGCGTGTTTCCTCCCGAGGAATCCGTCTCCCCGAACACATCCTCCGCCTCAAGCGTAAGCGTTTCGGCGCCTGGCTCAATCTTTTGTCTCTTGACTCTGACTCCGCTCGCTCTGCTTATTCTTCTGCCAATTCCCGCTACTGCAAAGCCATGGATAAGTACTCTAGTAATGTTGAAAAGCATGTTATCAATTCTAAGAATAAATCCCTCTTTTTCAAATTTATGCGTAACCGTATTTCCTCCAAGCCCCGAGGAGTCGACTCCCTCTCATCCCCTTCAGGCCGCACTTATTTTTCGGATAAAGATAAAGACCAACTTTTAGCTGACACCTTCTCCTCTGCTTATACAGTTGATGATGGCACCCTCCCCTCGTTGCCTCCTAATTATTTTACCCGCTCTTCTCTCTCCTCTTCTACTTTTACTATCAACTTCCCTCGTCATGAAATATGCCGCCTCATTAAGACTTGGAAGAATTCATCTTGTAAGACCCCTGACAACTTCAATTTACTTTTCATTAAGAACCTAGCTATCCCCATCTCTGAAGCACTCGAATATATATTTGATTACTCTTATTCCACTTCCTCTGTAACCTCTGCAGTTGCTCAGTCTCGTTCTACTGACGTTATTTATTTCGACCATTCTCGTGCTTTCGATCGTGTTTCCCATCCTAAACTTATCCACAAGCTTCGCCTTCTCTCTCTTCCTCCCAAATGCATCTCATGGATCTCCTCCTTCCTTCACACCCGCACCTTCTCTGTCCGTGTTGGATCAACTCTCTCTCCCCCACTACCCGTTACCAGCGGTATCCCTCAAGGGACCGTCCTAGGCCCCCTTCTATTTATTCTATACACTAGCGACTTGCCCTTGTTGATTTCTTCTCACGATGTACACTCCAGTTGTTTCGCCGATGATCTCAAGATTTTTCGCTCCTTTCCTAATTCCTCCTCCAATGCTCCTTTACAGACCGCCATAGATGAAGTAGCAACCTGGGCCAATAAATGGCAGCTTCCCCTAGCCCCTCTCAAATGTTCTGTCCTACATCTAGGTAAATCTAACCCAAGACTGTCTACTACCTTAACGGCGCCCCTATGACTCCTGTTGATAACGTTCGCGACCTTGGAATCATCATTGACCTCCTTCTTTCATTCTCTCCCCACTGTTCATTTCTCGCCAATAAGGCTATAAGCAAATGCCACCCCATCATCCGCTCTCTTCGCTCCAAGAACCATCACACTCTTGTCAATGTGTACACGTTATACATCCGGCCCTTGCTCGAATCTTCCTCTATTGTCTTCTCTCCTCGTCTTAAGAAAGACATCCTCAAATTAGAACCAATCCAGAATTACTTCACTCGCTTTATTTACCGTCGTTGTTTTGGCTTTACTAACCGCGCGGACATTCCCAACCCAACTACTCGTAACCAGGCCCTTTCCCTCCCCTCCCTCTTATCCCGCAGGCAATACTCCGATTTTACCCTTGCGCGTCGTCTCGTTTTCGGTCACAGGCGTATCTCAGACCGTTTTCCTCATTATTATCATTTCCGCAACTCTCGCACGCGTGGCTTATCCTTCCTTCTTTCGTACCCCTCCACTCGTTCCTCCGTCCGGAAGCACTCCTTCTTTATTAGATCAGCTAAAGCTTTTAACGTACTAGCCAAATCTACTCCGCCTTCTTCTCTCTCTTCCCCTTCAGCCTCATCCCTACAGTAATTCACACTTATTTTACTGTACTGTACCATGTTCTTTGTTATCCTCTATCCATTCACTATACCCCACGTGCCACCACGTAAATAAATCAAATCAATCAAATCAAACCTCTCACCCATGCGCATAATGGGGCATAAATGGCCTGTGCAAAAGCCGTCTAATGTAGGTTGCCCCGGTGGACGGGGGCTGGGCGACCCTCAAAGTCAACCGAGCAATTCATCTCGCTTAAGCCAGCATGCAGCGCAGCTGTTCCAATGGGTGCCCGCTGCTCGGTGGCGTTCGACGCAGGCATCCGGTGCTTGCAGGCATCCGATGCAGGCAAGTGATGCTCGGTGGCGTCGGACGGAGACGTCCGATTGGCTTATTTTTCCCCCCATTTTTTATTCATAGCAGTAGCTCAAATAAACTTCTATTTGCTAGAAAAGCGCAAAGTGAATCAAACACAACAAATCAACCCTCGCTGGACACAAACGACCCCCACTTATACCTTCTTAAATCGGGAAATGGCCACCGGGGCGATATTATTTTTAAACTAGCGTGACTTCGTCACGACCGGGCCGAAGGCCCGTAGCGTGACGAAGTCACGCTAGTTTAAAAATAATACCACACCATCAAGAGGAAAGCATCCAAAATCTGCCAAAAATCTTTAAGATATTACTGCGCATAGGCAAACAACCGGGTGTGCCTATTAATGTGAATCTACGCAATATTCAAGACTCGCCTAGGCTCGCGTCGGTGTGCCCTGGAAAAATGGCTTAACATGGCCCAAAAGTCTAGCAGAGCTTATTTCGCGCGTTATTCTGATAATTTATGCTAAAATAGCTAATATATTCCATTACATGTTAATTTGGCTCGAAAAATCTTTTTTTTTTACCCGGAAAGATGACTGCAAATTTGTCTACGCACTCGGCTTCTGACAATGAGCATAATGTCACAGTATACGTAATGTTAAATTTAAAATGTACTTGAGCTGTAAAAATGGGTAGCATTTGCCTCTTTATAAAAACGTAAGGCCAAAAAGAGGCAGAAACACCTTTTTAGAGTGAAAATTGTAGGATGTTTGTAGTTTTTAAGCGGCATTATGTTGTAAAGCGGACGCTAAATGATGAAACAACTAAAAAAAAGAAACACACCGCTGAGTTGATCTCTGCGATGGCAACGCCGAGCAGCTCGGCCATCTGCTGCCTCTCGTCCTGCGTGAAGACTGCGGAGTCTTCCTGTAAGAGAGGGGAGGTATACTGTACAGTGCTGAAATAGTGCCTGTCTCTGAACTTGGGCCGGGGGGTTACAATGCGAAAAATTGATAAACCCGGGAGTTATAAAGTGAAAAATGGTCATCTCGGGTGGTTACAAAGTGTTCCGCGCCTACGGCCCGGAGGGTTACAACCATGTCATGGGTCAGACTTATATCAGCTCTGATACTGTATACTGGAAGGGAGGTATACTGTAAACATAATGAAAGAGGCGGAGTGGATATATATCCTAACAAAAAAGGTCACATTTCCATGCTTATCAGCTTAGTGATTAAAAGAATTTATGTTTTTGAACAATAGCAGTATCTGAAATACACGTAGCATGTAAGCGAAGAAAATATGCTCATTGTTAGGCATTACAAATTGTCTTATGTAGGTAATAGCACCTAAGCCAGCTTTTATACGCTGACATAACGCTGCTGTTCGGCAAACACAAAGCATTCGCTGATAGAAAGTGCACAAAAACCCAGCATATAGCGTTTTGCTAAATATTTAACCCTAAAAAGTAAACAAAGGTAGAGGCAAAAAAAAACCTGGACAGGAAGAGCTGCCAGCACGCGTTGTGAGAGACGAGCGAGCACCTTGGCGGAGCACTCATTCAGCACTACGACGCCGTCACGGCTGCCAGGAGGCAGATGAAGAGAGAAGCAAGAAGGCGAAGTAGAAGAAGCAGAGGGAACAGGCACATCAGCCATGTGTGGATGTGCGCTCCTTTAATTGTCAAAAAAGGTTTTTATTCACTCACTCCAAACCTTGCAATCTATAAAAAAAACAATTTCAAGCGCGATTTCGAGCACAATTCTAACAATAAGTGTAAAGCTAATAAATAAATAAAGCGACAAAAGCCATATGGATATGCCGTTTCTTATGTTTGATAGTCCAAAAATAAAAAGAAAAACCGATTCACGCCAAGCCAGGCAATCTATGAAGAAACAATGCACAAGGCAATATCTACAAAAAAAAAAGATAATCTAAAAAGAAACTCGAAAAAAGAATGAAGGGCAAAGCAGAACAAATGCTTCTAGCGTTGAAAGAATCTTTCTTACAGTAATTCGGATGCTTTGGTTGTTCTTTGAGTCAGGCAATTGGACATATTCACAACTTATGTGTTTATTCTAGTGGTAAAGTCAATGCACTATTTTATTCCCATTTTTGAGTTGCAAATTTGAGCGACATTTTTGGATGTTGATGCTTTTCTCCTCTCATTCTTCCTATTTGCCGCGCTCGAGAGTGGCAGGTCACTGGGCTTGCCGCTGAGATATGCCGAATAAAGGTTTGTCTTTCGTCTTCCTATAAAAATCATGATATCAGAAAGTTGGGTTAATCGAATAAGTTGACAATTTATATTTAGATAAAATATTAAATAAGTAAGTAAAAACTATTTACCAACAAAATAGCTGTAACCTAAAATAAAAAAATAAAGAAATTAATAATTTAAACACAGATGCTTCACGGGCATCGAAGGGGAGCTTGAGTACAGCACAGGCGGCATCTTCATCAGAAAAGTCTCTAAAAAAATTAGTTTAAAAAATATTTAATTAATTACATGTTACTCTAAAAGAAATAGTTAAGGTAGCTAATTGTAAGCTTCTTTTTAATTTCCTTCTCGTCATCTCCTTCGCTCAAACCCTACCATCATTTACTTTAGTAATTACACATAGGTCAACATTACTAAGATCAATATTATGAAAATCGTGGGAATTAAAAAAAAATTACATTTCGCTATTACAAGGAATTCTTCACAAGAGAAACGCACAAAAGGCGGTCTCATCGGCCTGCTCAAGGGAATGACGCTCTCTGGCAAGAAGAAGGAGAACTCTGCTCGGTCTCTCAAGGTAGTCTGGTGCCCGACTCTCTCACATTCTCTCTCTCTCTCTCTCTCTCTCTCTTTCTCTCTCACATTCTCTCTTTCTCTCTCTCTCTTTCTCTCTCACATTCTCTCTCTCTCTTTCTCTCTCACATTCTCTCTCTCTCTCTATCTCTCTCATTATCCAGTTCCTACATACCTCATATTCTCTTTTCTCTATCTCGCTTTCTCTCCATCTTCCTTTCTTCATCTTCCAAATCTCTATATATCTCTTGACCTAATCTCTCTCTCTCTCTCTCCCTCTCTCCCTCTCTCTCTCTCTCTCTCTCTCTCTCTCTCTCTCTCGTCCCCTCTCCCTCTTACCTCTGCACTTACAGATGTACACGGCTTCTGCCAAAGGAGAAGAAGACTCCAGCCAGCGATGCACCACTGGTGAGGCCTATTTTCTCCATTCAAAGGGCCGGAAATAGGAAAAACCCTATAACCAATTATATTTAACGGCCTTTCAATGTATTTGAACCATCCGCACGTCCACAGGAAAGAGTTCGAAGACCGCCGACGGCAGCGGAGGCATCGGCAGCAACGAGCCGGACATTAACGTCCACTCGGGATCTGCCAAACAGCCGGACAAGGAGCCGGTCATTTGCCCATTTCACGGACATTTTTTTTTTACGGATACTCCCATTTCACGGCCTATTGAACGCATATTTCACGGACATTCACACGAATCTTCGGATTTCACGGCCCATTGAATGGCTTAACCAGAATGTGTAAAAACTATGAAACATGGCTTCATTTTCAAAGAAACTAGAATCATCAATGTTTTATATAGTAAGTAAAGAGTAAAGTTTAGGTGAGAACATATATCAAGAATGTTAGTTTAAAAATGTCGATCTAAAACTTTTACATTCTCGGTTTGAGAGAAACTTTTTTTTACAATTTTTATCTATTTTTAGACGTCTGAAGCCTTCTCCGAACAGCGGAAGAAGCTCTCAAAGAGTCAGGTTAAATATCGATTTAACTACCTAAATCAATTTTTTAATGTGAAGAAATACTATATTTTTTAGGCAGATGAAGAGAGCCACGGCTACTACGTCATGGAGGACTTGGAAGAGAGCAAAGCGAAGAAGGGAAGAGGCGTCGCGCGGCGCACAGCACGCACGGTATCGAAATTAAACCAAGGCCTTCCGAAGAGATTGAGGGAGAGAGAGAAGGAGAGAGAGAGAGGGAGTGAGATAGAGAGAGAAAGTGAGAGAGAGGTAGAGGGAGACAGAGAGAGGGTGCGGGAGAGACAGTGAGAGGGAGGGGGAGAGAGATACAGAGACAGAGAGAGGGAGAGAGGGAAGGAGAGTTTTTGAATCAGACTCTGTCGAGATAATTAAAATTCCAAGACTGCTCATTTAACTCGAGAAAAGTTTTTTTGTTCTGTTTCTCGAACGCTGTATGTTATATGTATGACAAGTTCGAATCGTTTTAGTGTAATGCGAATTTTCAGAGCCCAGTCTCGAATACCGAATACGAGGAGGCAGACGACAAGACGGACAAGCGACCACCTGGCAAGGTCGCTGAACCAACTCTCTCTCTCTCTCTCTCTCTCTCTCTCTCTCTCTCTCTTTGTCTCTTGCTTTCTCCCTTTCCTTATCTCTCACCCTCTCCTTCTTATCATTACTTGAAAAAATGTTATATTAAAAATAAGAAGTGTTATTTTGTCAGCAGAACAACTACTTAATATTGTTAACGAAAGTAAATTTAAAAAAAGCAATACATTAAAGTGAATTAAATACAAATTGAATTCTTCCTACTAAATCAGAGAGAAGTCGCTGTAGCGAAGAAGGCAAAGTCTGAAGGGAAGGAGGAAGGCGCAGCGACGGCGTTAGTCAATTAAATTTATAGTATTTAACAAGAATTTGTAAATAATCATAATGCCAATGTAATGCATCTTTCGTTACAGTATTATTACTTTAAAAATTTTCTTTATTTATTTAATAAATCCTGAAAAAAAGACATTTTTTAAAGGTTAATAAATAAATATATATATTTATTTATTTATTTATATATGTATATATATGTATATTATATATATATACTATATATATATATATATATATATATATATATATACTATATATTTCTCTTGAGATCCCTCCCGACCGGCGAGACGTCGACTCCCGTTACCCCCGCCGCTCCTCTTACCCCACTGCCAAAGTCTTCGATCGCACCCGATTCTCGCAGTAATCATGCATACACACACACAATTTGGCCGCTTTTCTTTTAATATATTTTCTCCTATTTTATTAATTTTGTTAATTATTTATGAAAACATTTTCCAATCTCTTTTTGTGGTGTCTATTCTAATGGTAAGTAATAGGCATGTGCGGCATCTAGAAATTTAATTCTGGCGAATAAAAAAAAATTGAATGAGAATGAAATAACCAAAAGAAGCGCGGGAAGATAAATTATTTGAATTAGAATATTACAGAAGCCGCCTCTTCGACGACGACGAGCAGCGCTGAGAAAGCGGAGAATCCGCCGATGGCACCGACACAGCCGAATCAATCGCCGGTGACCGAGAGGACGCGAGATGATGAGAAGAAGAAGAAGAGAGGCGGCAGCTGCTGCTCTCGCTGCTGCACCATTCTCTAGGGTAAATCTGTCTCGACCAGTGTGAAATGTAATGTTCAGCTCAGCGGGACATTAATGTTCAGCCTACTCAGGCACTGTTATATTTAAGTCTATTTATGTTTCTCCAACCGAGACATTTATCTTCAGCTTTTTTCTCTAGGGTAAACCATTCACCCATCACCCAACATTCACACAAACGGTAAAATCGCTACGGATTTTACGATTTGGCTGAATGTGTGTGAATGGGTGAATATTGCTCATAAATGTATCGTCCGGTGGTAGATTGAAGAGGTTGTCTAGGGATTTTTAAAAACTACTGTAATCCTCGAGAATATTAGAATAGAATATTAGAATATTAGAATATAGAATATAAGAATATTAGAATATAGAAGAACATTTCTTTATATTCCTCAGGCAACTCTTGGCAGTCTCGTCTTTCCATTGCCCGCCAGCGTGTATACTTCATGCTCCCTCACTCTGTACTAAAGACCAACATTGACTTTATCGTATAAAGCAGACTCTACTTGGTCAAGGATACGAGTTGTTTGGAGCATTGCAAGGAGGATAAACATAGCAATAATATATTTTACGCGCATCATCAACAATAGCATGTGTTCTCCCGAGCTGTCACATCTACAAAGAAGAAGAAAAAAACATACATACATATATATAAATGGCAAGAATTCAAATGGGCGGAGCTAATGGCAAGTGGGCGGAGCCAATAATTGTGGGCGGGGCCAATTTGGAAGGCTCTTATCGCCTGTCCGCAAGTGACGTGCACGCGCACGCGCTGCCAACCGGCACGCGAATTGTGCGCGCTTCCGCGCCCGCGCCCTCGTCGCAGTCGGTCAGCTCAACATCGTCAAACTGGAAGCTTTTGAGCTTTAAAAAAAAACACGGCGTAAAATTTAAATCTTTTTTTTAATTTAAATTTTATTTTTTTAAAGTTAGAACTCTTCTTAAAAGTTATAGGAGAAAAGAAAAAGAAAAAAAAAGATTGTAAAAAAAATTTTTTCTAAAAAAAAAACTAACCCTCTCAATGACGAGCGCGCACACCGAGCTATTCTGAAGGCGATGAGGGAAATGATGCGTGCCATACTAGGAAGGTGTTCATTTATAACTGTTAATATAATTTACGATTTTAGTCGATATTTGCATTGTACGCAAAATTGTAGTGTATTTATGCCTCATTTAGACAAAAAAAAGATTAAAATGGTAAAATGGGGTTTTAAAATAAGTGTGTAACAACCAAAAAAAGAACCTCAGATGTCTTGCAGAATCCACGACAGACGGGCAGCGGGAAGTCGCCGCGGCACGCCTTTCCATTCGCATCGATACGGCGCAGATCGATCCAAGGCATCTTTGAGGGGGCTCTCACTCTCCCACTCTCTCACTCACTCTCTCTCTCTCTCATTCTCTCTATCCCTCTCAATCTCTCTCATTCACTCTCTCTAGTTCTCTCTCTCTCTCTCTGTCTCTGTCAGTCACTCTTTCTCTCTCTCTTTCTCTCTCTCTCTCTCTCTCTCTCTCTCTCTCTCTCTCTGTCAGTCACTCTTTCTCTCTCTCTTTCTCTCTCTCTCTCTCTCTCTCTCTCTCTCTCCCTCTTTTAAAGCTTATTTTATAAAACTATTAGAACGTTATCCATTCGAAAATAGTAATTATTCATGTTATTAATTAAGATAATCTTTTTTGGCACCTTTATCATGCGCATCTCGCAGTGGCCCGTGCCGTCGAGTGTCTCGACGCTCGCGCCGAGCTTCAAAAAGTACTATGATCTATGGTCTATGATCTATGATGCATGATCTACTGCGAAATCAATCTATATGTCAAATACTTTTCTTGGGACCCACTAACTAGCCATAAGTAGTTAAAAACCACCGGGTCATAATCAAGTGGAGGATAAATGCATCCATTCTTTCGCATTCCGAGATTTGTCTGGCTCACAATCAGATAAATTTCTTACTCCCTCCCCTAATCCATGATTTCAAATGTCTAGGCGAAGTAAATAAATCAATTACAATAATTGTAAGAATGAAATAGAACTATTTCACCGTCTTAAACAAGGCGATCATCAAACATTGGGAGAGATTTAAAGGGAAAGAAGAAATATTTAAAAAGAAAAAAAATACAAGCTCACCTGAAGCAGCACGAGCAGCGTTGCAAGAGAGGCGAAAGCGGCGTTCTGTTGTGAAGACATCTGAAAAGATCGTTCGAGCGGCGCTTCAAAGGTAAAAACGTAAGGCGAAACAAAATTACAATTTATGACAGTTAAACATTATAAATATTTCTTGAGTTTCCTGCATACTGGGATCGAATCAGTCTAGATCGCAAAATTACAATACTCTCTCGAATTGGCGCGAATTCAAAAAGTATTTTACAGTTTTAAAAAGTATAAGAAAGAGCAACATATTCTCTCTCTCTTCCACGAGCCACTGCTAACTCAACTCGTCGTGCTGGATTGGTCACGAGAAAGGATCTGAGAAGACTTAAGCCCCGCCAGACAGTAATGAGTCGCAGATGTGGTTGTCGATTCTAGAAGAAGGCAGTAAGATAAAAGAGAGAAGAGCGAGAGAGAGAGAGAGCGAGTGAGAGAGAGAGAGAAAGAGAGCGAGTGAGAGAGAAAGAGAGCAAGAAAAAGAGAGAGCGAGAGAGAGAGAGTTAGAGAATAGGAGAAAACGAGAAAGAAGTCAACACTTTCCATCATCTTTGAACCCTTCAGGGCAGCTGTTTAGAATCCAGAAAAAATGAAGGAACGATGCATAAAATATAAAATAAATAATAAAAAAGTTTTATTAATTTTTTTACGCTCTGAACAATTAATAAAACCTTTATTCGATATTTGATATGCTATTCCCCCTGACGATAACTGGACTCTCCATCCTCTCCTTTCATACGTGCTATGCACGTTCTCTCTTTCTCTCGTTACTCTCTCTCTCTTTTTCTCTCTCTTTTTCTCTCGTTACTCTTTCTCTCTCTCTCTCTCTTCCACCCAAGTGCATTTCTATTCTGCCTATGAATGAAGAGCATAGAAGAAGAAGCCTCATCCGTCATGCAGCCGGTCAGTCAGTCTCTTGTGTTCTGTGCAGGCGATGAACAGCAACAACAAAGGAGGACGAGGTACAACCAGCCATTGAAGCTGGACAGAAACGGGGACGTAGAGAGAAAGGTAGGAAAGAAAGATAAAGGGAGCAAGCTAGAGAGAGAGAGTGTGAGAGAGAAGAAGAGAGAGAGAGAGAGGGAGAGACAGATAGGAGAGAGAGAAGGAGAGAGAGAGAAGGGGAGAGAGAGAGAGAGGGAGAGAGAGGGAGAGAGAGAACGAGCGAAAGAGAGCACGAGGAAGAAAAGTGGAGGCTAAATTAGAGGTAATGAAAGATAGAGAGAAAAAAGGCGAAAGAGTTAGAGAGAGAAAACTAGAAAGATAGCGAAAGAAGAAGAAGGAGAGAGAACATCTGAGAGAGAGAGAGAAAGCGAGAGAGAAGAGAAAGACCGAAAAGGAAAAGGCACAAAGAGTTAGGTGGGGGGGGGGGGAGGAAGTAGAAAGAGAAAGATAGACCTTCCATTGCATCTTTTCTAACTTCATAATTAGGATACTAAATATCTTGTTATTCTTAAATTACCGTTCCCTTAAAGAACACGATGTAGTAGATGTACTATATCTGATCTTTTGAACTGATCTCTCACGTTTGGAAAGAAATTCTTTCAGTTCTGCAGAAAGAAATCAAAAAATTAATTTCGAATGCACGAATGCACCGGATAAATCCGCCCTTGCAATGCAAAGCGTGCAGACCGTAGTGGATGATGATGTTACCTTACAATCTCTCTCTCTCTCCCTCTCTCTCGCCTGCAATCTCTCTATCTCTCTCTCTCTTGCTATCTCTCTCTCTCTCTTTCCTTCTCTCTCTCGCTCTCTACCTTCTCTCTCTGTCTCCATCTATGTATATATTTCTTTCTTCATCTCCCCCCTCCCCCCTATTTTCTCTCGTCAACCCCAGGAACATTCTTTACATTCCATATCGTTTTTTTTGTTCTCTATCGTTTCTCACCATCAGATTGGTTTGTTCTTTTGAACTCCATGGAGATGCCGTCCACTCTTACACTCTCTGTCTGTATTCTGCTCTTTTCAATGCTTCCCCCCTTGTCCTCGCCTCCTCCTATTTCTATATAATTATTATATGTGTCTAATTTTAGACTTTTTTTTATTATGATTTGCAAACCCTTCCACGGACAACCGCGAGACTTGAGCATCTCAAAAATCAGCCACCTGTGCAGGTATTGAGAAGTGAGGGCACATCAGAATAAGGCAAACTGAAGAAAAAACAAAAGCTCCACTCATCTGAGCATTCATCTCCAACTCTTGCTGTACTCATGATCTTTCTTATCTTTCTTTCCACTCTCTTTCCATCTCTATCTCTTTCTTTTTCACTCTCTACTATCTCTCTCTCTCTCTTTCCATCTCATTCTCTCATCCCTCTCCCTGTCTCCCTCTTTCTCTCTCTAATTCTTTCTCTCTCTCCCTCTCTCTCTCCCTCTCCCTCTCTCTCTCTCTCTCTCTCTCTCTTCTCTCTCTCTCTCCCTCTCTCTCTCGTCTTAAATATCCATGCCTGGTAGCCCGTCCACCAGTCTGCCCTCGGTGGGAGCATGCCTCGATCGGAAGACAAATCCACATTTCGCAGGGCATTCCTCCCTACAGCTCCTCCTCCTCCCGCCGTCGGGGGGTTTTCCGAATTCGCAAGTACTTTCCGGTGTTCGCATAGTGTGCCGCCATTTTGTCGCTCTTTTTCTCTGTCTGTCTCCCTTTGTCTCTCTGCCTCTCTCTCTCTATGTTTCTCTCACCCTGTTTCTCCCTCTCTGTATCTCTCGCCCAGTCTCTCTCTCTAAATCTTTCTTCGAACTCTCTCACTCATTCGGTCATTACTCTGTTTTAATCCTTTTCTAAGCTCAATCTCTCCATCTCTCTCTCTCTCTCTCTCTCTCTCTCTCTCTCTGTCTTTCGCTCCCTCCCTCTCTCTCTCTCTCTCGCTCTCTCTCTTTCGCTCGCTCCCTCCCTCTCTCTCTCTCTCTCTCTCTCTCTTTCGCTCCCTCCCTCTCTCTCTCTCTCTCTCTCTCGCTCTCTCTCTCTATTTCGCTCCCTCCCTCTCTCCCTCTCTCTCTCTCTCTCTCTCTCTCTCTCTCTCTCTCTCTTTCGCTCCTTCCCTCTCTCTCTTAAACACATTGTGCTATTGCGTTTTCTTGCAGAGCACGAGGTTCATCCAACCTTTTTTAACTGAAAATATGCATATTAAAAAATTTTAATTTATAAAAAAAACGTATAATATCATTAATAGTTCCCTCCAAAGGATGGCTAATTAAAATCAATGAAATATCGTGCTCAAAAAAACAGTGAGCCTGCCATTTTCTTTTCTATTTCTAACATTTCCAATAGAAGTGCCTCATCAAGTTGTGTCTGCTGCATCCGATGCATAAATCGCCTTTTATAGCATGCCATTTTCGGTGCTCTCTTAGGGCCAAGTAATATGGTGAGAGGGTAGAGAGAGAGAAACGAGATAGAGATGAGAGACTGAGAGGGAGAGGGAGGGAGAGAGAGAGAGAGAGAGAGAGAGAGGAAGTGAAACAATACTTAGAAAAGCATGAGAGGGCATGCCATGAATTCACTCCAATTCACGATAGAGCTGCGCAGTAGGCAATGGCACAATTACGGCCCATAGGAGTAGAGAAACTTCCGAGAGCAGCTGATTTATTGCGCGACAAGACAGTGATTTAGACAGCAAGAATTAACTAGATTAAGACTCCACTTCCTCTTTCCTCTCTCTCTTTCTTTCTCTCTTTCTCTCACTCTGTCTGCCACTCTCTAATTCTTTCCTTTTTTTCTCAATCCTCGGAATAGAACACCACCATGCAGAGAGAAATGAATTGCTCTTCTTTGCTTCTCTCTCTGTCTCTGTGTCTTTTTTTCTCTCTCTCTCTGTCTCTTTCTCTCTCTCTCTCTTTCTCACTCTCTCCTTATCTCTCCTCTACTCTCTCTACCCTCTCCCTCTCTCTCTCTCTCCATCTTCGCCATTTCCAGTCTCTCTTTATAGAATCTATGCGAATGTGATTGATTTCTAATTCCATTGTTTTCCCCTGAAGCCTCAATTCACGTTCTCTTCATGATATTTTCACTGGTTCTCGCGCTCTTTTAAAGTTAAAAAAAGTAATGTCGCCTGCTTCTTTACGTAATTCCTCTCCCCGTTTCTCCTTCAACTGTCTGAATCTCTCACATTTCCTTGCTATTTCTCTCCTTTCTTCCGTCTCGTCACTTCCTCCTTGAGCAGTGCAAAAAGGATTTCCCTTGTAGAAAGCCGCTCTGGCTGCTCTTGTCTACCTTGAAAAGAAGCAGAAAAAGAAGGTGAAATGGGAGAGAGAGAGGTGATGATAGAGAAAGAAAGAGAGTTTCAGAGATAGGGAGAAACAGGGAGAGAGGGATGGAGAGAAACGAGAGAGAGAGAGAGAGAGAGAGAAAGAGAGAAAGAGAGATGTAGAGAGGTCATGAGTACTGCAAGAGTTGGAGAAGAATGCCCAGACGAGGAGCAGCTAATCGTTTGCCGATTCTGATGTGCCCTTACATCTCCATACCTGCACAGAGTGAGGTCTGAGGAAAGCTCACTTGGGGAAGAAAGTGAGAGAAAAAGAGAGGGAGAGAGTGAGAGAGAGAGTGAAAGAGAGAGAGAGTGAGACAGAGAGAAAAAGAGAGAGAGAGAGAGCAAGAGAGAGAGAAAAGAGAGGCAATCGCTTGTACTGCCTTGAGTAAGTGACGGGAAGAAAGCTTTAGAGATGTGAGAGAAGGTGAGGGTGAGAGAGAGACAGCCAGATTGAGAAAGAGTAAACTGACAAGGTGCCACGTGTTGGAGAGGTCCAGGTATGTGCGGAGGACATAATAATAAGGGATTCTGAAGGAGAGGAAGAACGGAAGACAGGCGAGAGAGAGAGAGTGAGAGAGAGAGAGAAGGAGGAGGAGAGAGATAGAGAGAGAGAGAGTAGGGCAGAGAAAGCGAGAAAGTGGGAGAGAGTTAGGCATAAGAAATATGCTCCAGCACCAGTTACCATGCAGAACGCACACAGAGTTCGCAAGCGAGCAACGGCGGCTGCCCTTTCTAAAGGAGCCCCCCCCCCCCCCCCCCCCTTCAAATTGGTCGGCGCACTTTTTGGTTCCGGCTGCCATTTTTATATGTGTGCAGCAGGGAAGCCCTCCAACACACACCGTGCAGGTAGGAGTCCAGGTACCCAGTATTGGGGTCTAGGTACCGATACCTTTCCAAAAGGGGCACTGAACCACCACCCCGGCGAACCACCAGGGATTTCCGAAAGCGGTCCAATCACATTTTCCTCTCTCTCTCTCTCTCGTTCTGCTTACTTTGGCCCGGCAAATTTTATCCGTTCCTGCCCATGAGCCTCGTTCATTTTCAGTCGCCAAAATAATATTTATTTTTCATCTGCATATTTCACTCCTTCTTCCGTCTTCATTCTTTCATTCTTTCAATCTCTGTCTGCCTCCCTCTCTTACCTTCTCTCTCTCTCTCTCCTTCTCTCTCTCTCCTTCTCTCACCTTCTCTCTCTCTCACCTTCTCTCTCTCTCTCCTTCTCTCTCTCTCCCTCTCTCACCTTCTCTCTCTCTCACCTTCTCTCTCTCTCTCTCCTTCTCTCTCTCTCTCCCTCTCTCACCTTCTCTCTCGCTCTCTTTTCCTCTCTCATTTTCTCTTTCTTCTCCATCATCGCCTCATTGCTTACACTACACAAGAAATCAGACGCTCCAACTGGTATCCATATTGACGGTATTTTCCATATTCTTCTTTTCTTCTCCGATTGTCAGAGCACTTTTTTCTAATATTACTCCATCTTTCTCTCTCTCTCTCTCTCTCTCGCTCTCTTTCTCTCTCTCTCGCTCTCTTTCTTTTTCTGTCTCTCTCTCTCTCTCGCTCTCTTTCTCTCTCTCTCCCTCTCTTTCTTTTTCTGCCTCTCTCTCTCTCTCTCTCTCTTGCATGCCAACGAAAGCCAAAACGTCGTCTCCTACTACGGGAGTCTATTGTTCTCACGCCGTAGATGACTCGAGCTGGATGTCGAATTGTCGAAAAGCACCCAAAAAAAAGATGGAGGAGAGAGGTTAAGGAGAGAGAAGCCACAGGGTAGAAAGAGAGAGAGAAAGAGAGAGAGAGAGAGAGAGAGAGAGAGAGAGAGAGAGTTAATGAGGGACGTAGAGAGAGAGAGAGTTGGATAATGCTTGGGGGAAAGAGACACTGAGAGAGAGAAAGAAAGAGACAGAAGAGAATGCAGAGAAGCAGTCAAATTTCCACCATTGCTTCTCCCCAACTCGGCGTCATCGTGATAGTCATACATATATGCCCCAGGTCCCAACAAGAAAACATGACGTTTCTTCTTTTTTTCTCACTCTCTTTCTCTCTCTCTCTCTCTTTTTCTCTCTCTCTCTGTTTCTCTCTTTCTTTCTCTCTCTATCTCTTTCTCTCTATATTTTTCTCTCTTTCTCTTTCTCTCTCTCTCTATTTCTCTCATTCTCTCTCTCTCTCTCTCTCTCTCTCCGTTGCCTCGCACGACGAGCAAATTGGCTGTACGTCTGTCTAAATTTTTAATTCGCTAACGTATTTCGCCTTGTTCACAAATTCTGCTTGTTTCTCTTGAAGTCAGACAATGTTACATAAGCTATTCTTTCGCTGAACAATGTTCTTCGAGTTTTATTTATTTATATATTTTTTAAATATTTTTGTATATACATATGCATGAATATACATATTATCGTATTATATCCTTTTCAAAGGGACACATAAAATGTGAACACATAAAAGTGAGGAGAGAAAAAATAGAGGAAGATGTATAGAGAGTTGGTGCGAGATTATGGAAACCGAAAAGAAGACAGAAAAGTTGCCACAGAAAGCTTCACTGATTGCGTTCCGTTGAGCTTCTTCTTCTTCTTCTTTTTCTTCTTTTCTTCTTGTGCGTGAAATATACATATGTCTTCCGACAATCAGCGCTTGCTTTCCTCTCTCTCTCTCTAATTCTCTCTTTCTAGATAAAAAAATATCATTTATTTTTAAAAACATAACCTTCCGCATTGTATAAACGACGCTTATAATTTTGAGAAGACTAAAGGCATTTTGGTATCTTTTTCCCTTCCTGTTCAATCTTTTTTTCTCTGCCACTCTTACACTCTCTTTCTCTCTCTTAATCTCGTTTTCTGTAGTCATTTTTTCCGCTGGCCGTCTCTCTGGCTCACTACATCGCCCAGTCAACCGCCCCCCCCTCCCCACATCCTCCTTCGAAGTCTTCATTGGCTCTCTGAGCGTTTACTTCTTACTTTTAGAAGCTCGACATTTTACTTCTCCTCTCTCTCATCTTCTCTCTCTCTCTTCCTAGCTCTCTCGCTCTCTCTCTCTCTCTCTCTCTCTGTGTTTCCCTCTGCCAACCTCCAACCTCAAAGAAGGAGGCTACCCAACCCCCCCCCCCCCACTCACTCTCTTCTTGCAGTCCTCCTCCGCTATCTCCAGCCGATATCATGTCACATCTAATCGAATGCGCACTCTTCAGACTTTTCTGCCCGCTGCGCGACATCTTTCTCCATCCCCTGCCTTTTACACACACATCCTCCCATTTACTAGGTCGCGGATATGTTGGAGATATTTGCCACAAGGAAAAAATATGTATGTATGACCTATTCCTCGCCCTCTCCTATATTTATATGCATAGCTATTATATGAGTCTAATTTTTGACTGATTTTTTAAATCATAATTTGCAAGCCTTGCCACCGACTACCACGTGACTCGAGCATCTTGTTGTACTCTCATGTAGTACTCGAGTGACTCGAGTGTTTGCCAACGTCTCAGTAAATAAGAACTGGGCTGTCAAATTGTAATCTAGTCGAGGGAGAGAGAGTGCGAGAGAGAGAGGGAGAGAGAGAGGGAGAAAGAGGGGGAGAGAGAGGGGGAGAGAGTGAGGGAGGGAGAGAGTGAGAGAGTAGGCGGCGGGCTCGGGTTGGTGTCCAAGGTGGGGGGGGGGGGTATGTCTTGGGGGGAAGTGGGTTGGTTCAGTGCAGTGGCAGTAGCTGGCATCACCGCTCGAGGTGCTCTTTCCCAGTGCACACTCAAGCCAAATCTTACTCATATTCGCTCCATTTCTCTCTCTCTTTCTCTCTCTCTCTCTGTCTCTCTCCATCATTTTCTTTCTTTCCTTTTGCATATCTCTCCTCCCTTCTCTTCTCTCTCTCTATCTCTTCGCTTCTCTTTTTTCTCTCTCTCTCTCTCTCTCTCTCTGTTTCTCTATCTTCCCTTCTCACCCTCTCCGTTTCTCTCAAACCTCCCTCCCCTCCCATGGCCACTTTCACGTATCGGAATCGAGTTACTTACGGGAAGATGCAGCATGCGCGGTTGATAAAGAGCAGAAGAAGAAGAAAAAAATGCTGAGCTATATGGATCGAGATTTTTGAAGTATCTCCGAGAGGGCTGAGAAGCGAGAGTCTTTCCGGGGACGCGATGTATTCTTATCGTTAGGCGCCTACCGTCCCCCTCTGATTAATTATATTAATTATATTGATTATGCATATCACTCAACCACCACCCCTCAGCCCTTCTGATGTATGTATACGGTATTAGATAGTATGTATTCTCAGGTAAGGTCAGCTTCTGTATTACACTTAGATGTTGGAAAGGGGTGGCAATAGAGAGCGAAGAGGAAGGTGAGATTGAGAGGAAGATTATTAGAGACAGAGAGAGAGAGAGAGACAGAGACAGAGAGAGAGACAGAGAGAGGGAGAGAGAGAGGGAATGATAGTGAGAGATGAGGAGAGAAGAGAAGGCGAAAGCTCATTGACTTGCAAAGCAATTCGGGGGCATTTTTGGACGATGTTACTCTACGAGCACCTGGAATGGAATACTTATCGGGTGCATGCATCCATTTCCTACCTAAAAATGCCTCCGATTCCTGCCTGTGTATATTGCTGCGATTAGTTTAATAATATTCTGAAATAAAATAATGACTCCCAATCCGTAAATATGTATGATGGCAGCCGTACGTAAAACCTCCCTTTTTTTCGAAGCAGTTCATCGCATCCTTTTTCACTAATTGCATAGCTAACTTATTTTTTCACATTTTTTTTTTCTCGTTGAAACAGCTCGTTGAAAAAACTTTTTGCCTGATAGTGAGGAGAGATCATCTGTCTGATTTAGAGAGAGAGAGAGAATGGCCAGGAAGGATGAAATACGCACAGATTACGCGTAGAGTTTCGTGCTCCTTTCAAAAGATCTCTACAGACTATAATAGAATTCAATTTCAGCAGAGTCATCACCGAATAAAGAGAATGCTTGGACAATGGCGTAGATCGTTGCACTAAAGAAAGGCGCAAGGGCGGACGCGTAGGTAACGTCGTTTAATTAATTACGTAATTAATTAATTAATTTAAAAAAAAAATCAGATAATATCGTTTGAAATTATATTCATATCATAGGTGTTTTTTTTGGTTTAAATTTCTTTATTATAGGACCATATGATAAGTCCACTTTCTAAAGTAATCCGTACATTGGCCACATAAATGAATAAAGCCAGTATGGCGCAATGATAAACTAAAAAATTCGGGGACAAATGAGTTATCATTAAAAAAAACAACTGCAACTTTTTTTTTCGTAATCATTAGGGCAAGAACAACAATGCTCAACGAAAAAAGTACTCTTTCGAGATGTACATATGTATGTAACAATGTAAACGTATTTTTTTGAGCAATTTGGCAGATTCGAGCAGCATATGCAAAGTCCATATATATACATGTGTGCGCAAATGTGCAATGTAAAACGTACCATTTTTTTTTGTTGTTGACACCGTCATATTATTATTATTAACGACGTCGGTGGCATAAAATGCGCGAGTTCTTAAGGAATCTCAGAGCACTTGTGCCACCGCATGGGCAGCCGAGCCGTCTTCCTTCTTCTGGCAGTCACTTCCGTTCGCATAACCGCACTCTTCCAGAACACCCGACAGCTATCTGAAGGTAAGAACTTTACTTATAAATATGTATATCTCTCGGAAGTACAGAATGTAAACGCACTTACTGAGAAAGAGAGAGAGAAAGAGAGAGAGAGAGAGAGAGAGAGAGAGAGAAAGAGAGAGAGAGAGAAAGAGAGAGAGAAAGAAAGAGAGAGAGAAAGAAAGAGAGAGAGGAGAGCAGGAGAGGGAGAGAGAGGAGAGAGAAAGAGAGAGAGAGAAAATAAAACAATTATCTCTCCTTTTTCTGCCAGCTCTACCATTCTTTCTTTCTCTATTTCTTTCGTTATCCTCCCGTCGTCAGTTTTAACTTTCTTTCTTTTTTCTCTCTCATTCACTCTCTCACACGCTTCCTCTCATTCACACTCTCTCTTCCCGTCATCTCTCACTTTCACACTCTCTCTCACTTTCTCTCTTTTTTTCCTTATCTCTATCTCTTCTCTCCCTCTCTCTCTTCTTTCGTCTCTCTCGCATTTTATTTCCTCTCTTTCTCCCTTTCTGTCTCTCTCTCCCTCTATTTAATCTGTGACCTCTCTGCCCTATTGCCAGATGATTCACTCGGCACGACTGTCCTCTGCGGGCCTCTCAAACTCGCTGCATCCGCTCATGGAGGACAGAGAGCGGCGGCCATTACGGTAGTCAAACTTGTTTTGTATTCAAAAATTTATTATTCCCGCCAAAACCTATTATTTTTTTGTCGACTAATTTAACTGAAACATCGAAACATGTAACAGGAAAAAAGTCAGAATGCTGCTGACAATTTTTTTTCAGCAAATGTTTTTTATTCCACGCTTATCATCAGAATATTATGCATTCTAATATAATATAAACGAATATCCAGGTAAATCAATTAATCAGCATTGATAAAACTTCCATACGAATACGGTAGTTCAACTGTGTCATCCACTCAGGCGCATCCCTCACTCGTCGAGCGCGCAGTCCTTCTCGGTGCAGAAGGCGGTGCGGCGGCATCAGGCGGCGACAGCTGCCGCGGCCGCCGCCTCAGGCTCCAGACTCGGGCGCGCAGCTCATGTTGGATTGGAAGATTATTTTTTTTTTTAAAGATTATGTAAATAATAACTTATTTATATAATTATTTAAAAAAAACTTAATATATTAATTTTTTTGTAAAAAAAATAACTTATATTAGCAAAAAACTTATTGAAAAAATTTATTCACTATAACATACAAAAGCAAGTAAAGAACGGTCATTCAAAGAATAAGTTCAAACGCTGAAATAAAATTGTTCAATATTGCAGCAAGGCCGCCTGCAACAGGCGCTCTCGGCGAGTCTGCACTCGTCGGCTACGCTAACCCCGATGAGGTGAGAGCAGAGAGAGAGAGAGAGAGAGAAAGAGAGAGAGAGAGAGAGAGAGAGAGAGAGAGAGGAGAGAGAGAGGGAGAGAGAGGGAAAGAGAGGGAGAGAGAGAGGAGAGAGAGAGGGAGAGAGATGGAGAGAGAGAGAGTAAGAGAAAGAGAGAGAGGAAAAAGATGAATACGAACATAGCTGTGTTAATAGAATAAGGGTAAATATCGGAAATGAAAACATTGAAATGAAACTCTATGAGTTAAACTCTACAAATGCCAGTTACATTGAGGGCATTTAAAAAATTAATTTGCCTTATAAATCAAGCACAAAAACTATTTTCATTAGACCTAAACACGAAATAATCTTCAATTATTCTTATGGATAATTAAGCAATATTGGCATTTGGTATCTGAAGAAAGTCGGAAGTGAACTGATATTAAGAGTAATGTTATGTAATGTTGCCTTAACTTAGATTTAAGATTTTTTTTTCAATTCATCCTTTTCGAATGATGTTGTTTTTTTCTGAATTTTACAGCTAATAAACATTAAAGTAAACCTTTTTCTTTTACAAATTGTAAGAATGAAAGGACAAATTAGCATGTTTTTTTTTGCTGGATGGATATTGAATATTTCGCTTCATGCTGCTGCCAAAGGGCTAAAGGCGGCTAAAGCCTTGGCTTCTCTCTCTCTCTCTCTCTCTCTGTGAGTAATCTCATTTCCCTTCTAGGAAGGAAGAGGAGCGATATTTGTATGTATTTCTCTGTGCATGTTTGTTGTGGCTCTTTGGAGGAGCGGAAGATGGAAAAGATTTCCACGAGTTATATAGATGTTTCTCTCTCTCTCTCTCTCTTTCGGCTCAAACACATTTTTTTCCTTACTCTCTTTCTCTAATAGATCGAGAAAATACTCGCAGAAATGCTGGAAGAAACGGATCCCTTGATTTCCTCAAATCATGCCTGAATCTAAAAAAAATGATTCTACTCTATGACCTTCTCTCTATCTTTTTCTCGCATTTTTCTTTCTCTCTCTCTCTCATTTCCCACTCTCTCCCCCTTTCCCAATCTATCTCGCATCCTCACTGACACTATGCCCCTGAAGCATGAAAATGTCGCCTTCTAATCATGGGAACCGCAGCAAACATCTTGCTGCGGATATCTTTGTGGCAGAACATCTGTCACGCATTCAATTTGTGTGTGTGTGTCTCTCTCTCTCTCTCTCTCTCTCTCTCTCTCTCTCGTCCAATCACACTTCATATTCTACACGTTTTCCAAGATATTGAGCGGTCAATATTAAGTACATACATACATATTTATGTATGTATATATATAAATAATTTAAGAAATCAGGCAATAATATTTTCAGTTCAAAATTACAAGGGATCTTTGAAAGATTGCTAGGTTTTTTCACAAAGGTTTCGCGCTCCAAAATGTACACAAAATATAAATTACCAACGTGACTTATTCATGATAGTTGAGCGGAAGTTAGACATCGTCTAATTCACACCACCACCTAAGGCACACCCTGAGAACAATCTCTCTCTCTCTCTCTCTCTTTCTCTCTCTCTCTCTCTCTCGCTCTCCATCTTTCTTTTTCTCTTAAACTCTCTCTCACTCTCTCTCTCTATCTCTCTTTCTCTCTCTCTCTCTCTCTCTCTCGCTCTCCATCTTTCTTTTTCTCTTAAACTCTCTCTCACTCTCTCTCTCTATCTCTCTCTCACTCTCTCTCTCTCTATCTCTCTCTCTCTACCTCACTCTCTCTCTCTTTCTCTTTAGCCCTCTCCCGGTTCAATCTTTCCCTTGCAGGCCACCTCAAGTCTAGCATCCCTTTGCTTCCTGAGAAGTAACGGAAGCAGTTACTCGCGCCCTTCCCCGTTTCCTTCTTCCTTCTTCTTCTTCGCACTGTAGACTTCACAGCTGCAAATATCAACTATACTTCCAAGTTCCATTGTTCATATATAAATAGTCCTAAAGTAGGTTAATTATTAAAAAAAAACAATTATTTGTCCAGCTTTGGTTTCTCTCACTTTTTTTTTCAAACTGCATTCATCAACCATAGCCTTCATTCTTCTTCTTCTATTCTTTTTATTTCCTCTTTTCTCTCTCCCTCTCGCTCTCATACTCTCTAGGCGCTCACTCTCCAGTCATATATGAGATGACCCTCGTGCGCTGCAACTAAACGGGCTCTTTGGCTTAGTCACTTTTCACCACAAAAAAGCCTGTTGCTAGAGTGCACCGCTTCCCACTCTAGCAGCTGCCCAACAACAAGGAAAAACACAGCTTTTTAGCAGAATTTGAGAGTCTTATTACTTTTTATGTTTCAAAATAACAACCAATGTTGCAAGATGAAATATCTTTAAATAGGAATTATTCTTCCAAGAAGTCATCCTCTTAGTTCTCTCTCTCTCTTTCTCTGTCCTTGTCTCTGACTCTCTCTCTCTCTTTCTCTCTCTCTCTCTCCCCTCTCTCTCTCTCTCTCTTTCTCTCTCTCTTCCACTCTCCTTTTCACCCATACTCTCTCGTCTTGAACTTTTCTCGCGTGAGTCGGACCCGCTTGGCAACCTTCTCCGCTTTCTCATCATTGCAACGAGACCGGGCTGGCAGAGCTCATCATTTCTTTACTACTCCCTCCTCGTCCTCTCTGCTTCTCTAATGCTCTCTCCCTCCCTCTCTCTCTCTCTCTTCATCTCTCTCGCCCAGACTCTCTCTCTCTCTCCTACTTTCCCTGCCTCATCTCTCTCTTTTCTCTCTGTCTATCTCTTTTTCTATTACGATCTAACTTTCTTGCTAGCAATCTCTCCGTCCATGTCTCCCCTTAAGTTCCTAGGCTATCTCTTGGCCGTTCCTTCTCTCTCTCTCTCTCCGTATCTCTCTCCTTTCTCTCTCACACTCTCTCCTCTGTCTCTCTCTCTTCTCTCTCTTTCTCTCCTCCTCTTCCCTCCTTACTCATTCTCACGTGTACACGAGAAGGGCATCTCTTCTCAAAATCTTCTTCGTCTTCTCCTTTTAGCCCTCTCTTCGTAAGGCGATGGCAATGGCGAGATTTCTTGTTCGTTTCTTGTAATGCAACTTCTCGCTTTCAGTTGCCACACTAAAACATCTTTTTACTTTCACTTTCTTCGTACCTTCTTTCTCTCTCTCTCACTTTCTCTCTCTATCTTTCTATCTCACTTTCTATCTCCAGCACTCTCTTTCTCTCTCTCTCTCTCCAACTCTCTCTCTCTCTCCAACTCTCTCACTCTCTCTTTGTTGGTGCTTCTCCGCATCATTACCTCTTTTTCCATCTCCCTCGAGCCCATAGGTGTTCATTTCACTGATGGAATGCACTTAGGCAGTGTGCACTTGGCAAGATTTCTTAGATCTTTATGCAGTATTCTCCTAATGTTCGCATAGCCAACATTGCAATAATATTGTTGTTATACTGGATAATAATATAGTCTGCTTTTCTCTCACGCCAAACTTTTCATATGTATGTACATTTCATTTTTCTTCATAATACATAATTTCGGGATACTTATAATTTTAAGCTTTTTCTCGATGTCTTTTAACGAACGTGCAAAATATTTGTACGCTTGTCTCATTCTTCCCAAGACTTCACTAAAAATCATTCACTTTTCATGGAATCCCAAAAATCTTCTAGCATTCTCCTTGTTCTTCAACCGCCTCCCACATTGGCGATACCAGAGGGGGCTCTGGCTGCCTTAACTTGTCACCTTGCACTGGACAGGACGCATGTTCGCGCTTCCCTGCAGATAGAGAGAGAGAGAGAGAGAGATATAGAGGAAGATTGAGAGAGATACAAAGAGTGAGAGAGAGAGGGAGTGTGAGAGGGAGACAGAAGGAGAGCGGGAGAGAGACAGAGAGAGTGAGAGAGTAGGAGATGGGAAGATAGAGAGGGAGAGAAAGGGAGAGACTGCAGAGAGGGATTGAGAGATAGAGAGATAGAGAGAAGAGAGTGGGAACATGCGAGAGAAAGTGATTAGAAAAAGAAAAGAATGAAGGAGAGTAGATTTCTGCTCTGGCGCCTATTATTCATTGCCTTTTTGTGGCGCACCAGAAAGCCTTTTCCGAAAGAAGAGGAACAATTCAACGCCTGAGGCGCGGTTCCCGGAAAACTTTCTTCCTCTTGTCACTCCAGCCCTCACCTTTCCTCTCCTTGGTTCCATTTCAATCGGCTCTCACTGTCTAGGCAGTATCTTATGCATTTATGAGCGAAAATTCTCAGTGTGTGTGTGTGAAACTCGAGGTCACGGACCTGACATGGACCCTGATTGTGAGAGATAGACTCCTAATTTGGTGAGCAGAGAAATGAGAGAGAGAGAGAGAGAAGTTGGAGATGCAGAGAGCGAAAGAGAGCGAGAGAGAAAGAGAGAGAGAGAGCGAAAGAGAGAGAGAGAGAGAGAGAAAGAGAGAGAGAGAGAAAGAAAGATAGAGAGAGAGAGAGAGAGATAGTTCTATGAGGGTAAAACTATGGGAAACTGTCGACTCTGCCAGGCGAACTGCTCATAATCAGTGTGTCTATTTTTCTTGACTGCAAACACTTCTCTATGACATCTATGTACATATGCAAGATCGTTAAAAATTGTTCCCGTTCCAAATGATTCTTCTAAGATCTTCTATCAGAACGTATTTGTCATACCTGAATCTCTCTCTCTTTCTCTCTGTCTCTCTTTCTCTCTCACTCTCTCGCATACATTCTCTCTCACGTCCTCTTTCATCTCCGATGTCGCCACTATTTTGTCTCATCTGAGCCCTTTAAATTTCCTGTTGTCCGTGCTCTGAGGTCTCCATTAACTTCCCTCTTTCTTTCTTTGTTCCCTCTCTCTCTGTCTCCTTCTCTCTCCCTCGTTTTCCCATTCTGTCCCTCCACTCTCTCTCTCTCTCTCTCTCTCTCCTTCTCTCTCTATCTCTGCCAGTCTGCCGCTCTCTTTTCCTGTTCATTGAATCCATCAAAGAAGTCTTTCATTCAAATTGACTGTGCCTTTAAGCCGACAAACATGTTTCATGAAGAGCCGCCCCGGCACCATTGTTGAGTCCATTCACGAAAAGGAAGGATTCAGGTGCCCAAGCCCACCCTGGTTGGAGAGTGGAAAAGTAACGTGCACCGTCTAGGCAATTCTTTAACGTTTGGCTAGAGAGCGTAGCGAATGAAGAGACGCAGACAAGAAAGTAGGCAAGAATTAGTTTTGAAAAAGGAGAGGAAAGAGATGGCAAAAGGAAGTGAACAATCATTGAAGGAATTCGTGAGATGTATGTAGACCGAGAATGAGCCAGAGAGAGAGAGAGAGAGAGAGAGGAAGAAAGAGAGAGAGAAAGATTACTTGGAGAGAGAAAAGTGATTGAGAGAGAGAGGGGAGGAGATAGAGAGAGAGAGGAAATCGAAAGAGTTAGATAAAGGAAAGGAAGCAGAAAGATGTCTAGAATCCACCTTTCGATTTTGCCCGTTTTGCTGACCAGCGTGTGCACAGAAAAATGGCTTCCACATATTCACCTTCCAAAGTTCAACCACGACTTCGTCACTGAACCCTCTAAGAATACTCGTTGAATTCATTTGAATTCATTTAGATTCATTCGTTCATTTCCTCTGATTCGCCATGTGATCTTGAAGATTTCGCCTAAATTGATGCAAACATTTTTTTCTCGCTCAATATTACTTACTCCCTTGTAAAATGTGCAGTATCTCTTCGCCGCTTCTTATTCTTCCTACCGTATACCATCGAAGAGGCTACCGTAATCCACTCACTGTATGACAATTCCCTTCGGGAACCGCAGGGAGTGAGGCCGAGGTGTCGATTCGGTGCGGTCGTCCCCTGTTGAGACAATGTTCGCACGCGCCAAGTTCGCATCACGACTTTATCGGTTAGGAAAATATCCATAAAAATAACAACCTAAATATCCGTAATTCCCCAGAAACGACTTATCCGAGGAGTCAGAAATAGATTTTTTTTAAATTTATTTTATTTTTCCCTTTTACAACTCGAAATGGCTCTAAAATCAACTCTTTCAATAATAATGCAAACGCATGCAAAAAAAAACTCAATCCATCAAGCTCATTTGTACCATTTGGAAGATTTATAAAACCATTTGCAGCATTTCCAGTGTCGTTACCATAATTCTTTGTAGCAAGAGATTCTTCATCTTAGAATATAAAAAAAATTATAAATTGGAAAATTTCTGTAACGTTAACAAAACAAGCAGTCTAATTTCTTTTTTGTATTCTCACCTTACCATTATGTAGTTGATACGGCATTATTTCATCTTTCTTGAACAAGTTGATCTATATAGCTAATGTATTTTATAGCTATTTTTTCTTATTTTTTCCTCAATCTTAAAAGTCAGTGATTTCTTCAGAAAAATGGCATTAGAGATGCCCAGTAAATAATTTGCTAGCTTCTTCATCAAACTACTTCTTTGTACTTCTTGTGCCACCCATCCAAAAGGCGGAAAATAGGGCAGAAAGTGCAAAGAGAAGCCCCAACAGCCCGACATCCCATATGTAGGACCAGGATCTTATCCTCTTGAGGGCGAGTTACTTGTCTCTCTATCTATCTCCCTCTCTCAATCTCTGTAATCTCTCTTCTCGCTCGCTCTCATCTCCACTTTCTCTCTTTTGGCTGTTATTATCACAGTAATGCAACCTCTATCAGTCTCATACTGACTCTCTCTCGCTTTCTCTTTCTCTCTCTCTCTCCCTCTTTCTCTCTCTCTCTCTCTTTCTCTCTCTCTCTCTCTCTCTCTCTCTCTTTCTCTCCCTCTCTCTCTCTCTCTCTCGATATTTCACTGCAGAATCTCTCGCTGACTCTTTTCCTACTCCACTCTCAGTCAGCATTTTCTACATTCGAAATATGCTGGTTTTGCGTTTTCGTCTACCACTCATGTGCAACATAACTAAGAGGAGAGTTTGGAGAGAGGAGAGATAGAGAGTGCGAAGTGAGAGGGAATGAGAGAAGAGAGAGAGAAAGAGAAAGAGAAAGAGATATAGAGAAGTTTGAGGGACAGAAAGAAGAGAGAAAGAAATAAGAAGAGAGAGAGATATAAAGAGAGAGAGAGAAAGAGAAAGAGAAAGGGAGAGAAGGAGGGAGAGAGATTGGGACGAGACGAGAGTGATATTGTGAACCAGGCAGCGTCATGCTTGTGCCTTTCGGAGCATGTTTCTAAGATTTATTTCCCCGACCCCTCTTCCCTGGCTCTCTCTCTCTCTCTCTCTCTCTCTCTACTCCCCTCACCCTCACTGGCAACACCCGGGGTAGCAGCAGTCAACTCGAAAAGAAGAAGAAGAAGAACAAAAAGAAAGACGAAACGAAACAAAAAGGAAGAGAATGCGTTGTTGCAGAATTCTTCATTGCACATATCTTTCCATGATATGCAAGAACTCTGGAAATATAACGATAGGAAACAATCATTCTAATTAAATACTTTATTAAATTGTACCCACAATCTTTCTAAATACTCGCAATTTCTCGAGTAATTTCCCTTACTGACGTCTTCAACGGTTTTTTGTTCAATAATAACACAAAGAGACTTTCTAAGAAAATATTAAGGATAGGAATACTTATTTCATCTAATTTATTACATCATTAAATTGTTCCTAATCTGGATACGCAGGAGTAAGAATCTGTTTAATGCTGCTATTATAGAAAAAGAAAAAAAAGAACTTACAAGCGCCACACTTTGCCGAGGAAGGACCATTACCAATTGTTACAGTATGTATTTCATAGTCTGGAATACGGTAGTTTCTTTGCGAGTCCTTTCTGCTCACTTTTTTCTCCCCCCCCCCACCCCTCCTTCTCAATAATGTTGCGGAAAGTGAGGTATTCAAAGCAGAATATAGTATTTATGCAGCTTTCACCAGGAAAAGTGCGAGCGAAAGATATCATATAACCTTGAGCCTAATAAGTAGAAAAAGAAAGAGGAGGAAAATCGAGATAAAGAAGCAGATAGAGGAGAATGCAGAAGAAGTAGAGCAATGAAAATAACCATCAGAGTGAGCGAGACGGAGAGATAACGAGAGAGAGAGAGCGACAGAGAGAACGATAGAGTGAGAGAGATAGAGAAAGAGAGAGAGAGGAGTAGGAGAGAAAGAGAGAGAGAGAGAGGAGTAGGAGAGAAAGAGAAAGAGAGAGATGAGTAGGAGAGAGAGAGAGGGAGAGAGGGAGAGAGAAAGAATCGCTTGACAGTTCTCGTATACATGTTCGCCTTCCCGAAAAATACTGTTCATGTTGGCACTCTTCTTGATGAGAAGTCGGAGCCAATGATGGGCACTTGAAGTGTGAGTGACTGAGGACATCAAGAGAGAGAGAGAGAGAGAGAGAGAGAGAGAGAGAGAAATGGGCAGAGATTGAGAGACAGACATAGAAAGAGAGAGAGAGAGAGGAGGGATGGAGAGAAACGGAGAAAGGGGAGAGCGAGACGGAGAGAGAAGAAGGGAGATAAAACCATAGGAGAGATCCGTCGGGCGACGCCGCCGAATCAACAACCTTCATCTCGGCCGTCTGGAAGCACTCCTCTTCGAGTTGGAGTCAACCGAGATTACTCTGGGGCGAGAGAGAGAATGAGCAAGAGAGAAGGGGAGAACTTGAAGAATTTCAGGCAGAGAGAGAGAGAGAGAGAGAGAGGAAGAGAGAGAGAGAGAGAAAGAGAGAGAGAGAGGCCTCATTTAGCCCTTGTGGATGAAGAAGAGATAGAGTGTATTCCCCGTGTGACGTGCGCAGACTCACACATACGGGTATCTACCCCTGGGGGGGAGTGCTCCTCTCCTTCAGCTCTTCTGGAACTCCTCTTCCGCCAACCCGACCCCAGCCATCCTGACACTCCTTCACGCATCATGCCTTTGGGCATATCTTCATTATCTCTCTCTAACTCACTCACTCTCTTTATCTCCCTTCTCTCTCTCTTTTTTTTCTCTCTCTTTCTTGCTCTCTATCTCTCCCTGACTTTCTCTTTCTCTCACTTTCTCTCTCTCTCTCCTCATATTATACTCAACCAGCCTCCTCACCGACACCACCGCCAAGTCAAGGGGGGGGGGGGTAAGAAAGAGAAAGAGAAACACAGAGCTAATCTCTCCACCATTCTCTCGCGCGCGAGAAGCCAGCCGTCATTCTTGGCTCCGCCCACTTTTTGCGGATGTGCTCTGTTATATCTATCTTCTGCCATAACACACGACTAGTAGCAGGCGATATCGAGAGAGCGAGAGAGAGGTGAGAGAGAGGGAGAGAAATAGAAAGAGAGAAAATAAACGAGAGAGAGAGAGAGAGCGAAAGAGAGAGAGAGAGAAGATGAACATTCCTCACTAACCCTGCGATCCTATCCCCTTTTTTGCGCCTCTCGCTCTTCTTCTTCTTCTCCACATCTCCATTCCGCTCTCCCTTACACTATCCACACCAGCAGCCTGTGAGAGTGCTGCTGCTACTGCAGAGTCATACTGAAGCTCGACACTTTTTTGTTTCCTCTTTTTTTTGTTCTTAAATTTTAACTACTTTCTAACTTGTTTTTTAACTACTTTTTCACACGATCGAAAACTTTTCTAATATAACCAAAACTAAGAACGAATTCTTCACCCTGAACCTCGAGATATATTGATTGCATCTCTAGTTGCCCGGCATATAATTTTTAGTGCGTGTCTTTATTCTCATCCACTACTGTAGCCCAAGGATCCGCGCAACTCTTGGCACCCGCCGCTGATGTCGACAGCTTGGAGCGCTTTGGCGGCGCGCTAGGAGGTTGCGAAAACCCGGCCGGTATAGGGTGTGGACGTTGTGAAAACCCGGTAGGTGTCGGGTGGGGTAGATCGTAAACCCGACCTGTATCGGGTGCGGCGGCCATCATGCTGAACCGCCTCTACATCCGGCATCACGACGCGGCGGCAGCGGCCGGTGCCGGTCCTCCATCGCCCGCCGATTCCTCTTTCTCACCACCCCCTTCACCACCCTCGCTACGCGACGTCCAGGAGCTCAGGTAGATCGGGGCGGGATGGCCGAGTGGATAGTGCGCAGTTCTGGTACGCAATCAACCAAGGTTCAAATCCTTGCGTGGGTTCTGAGATACATATCTTCGCTAAAAATATTGTGCGCTTCCCGAAAGGATATGACATCTTTGCACGCGCGCCCGCATCCCACAATAACAAGGAAAATCGTGGAAAGATGGAATAAGGAAAGCACCGAAATTTTGTGGGGACCACACTCTTTCCAAGCTCTAGCATGCGTTCATTATCTCGAGAAATCTTAACTTGCTTCCCTTACTGACGTCTTCAACGGATATTTTCGTGCAATCTTCGCCTAGAGATTCTTTCTAAGAATTTATTTATGTACATAAAGTACTGTCCAACATTGTTGTGTCCGTAATTTACTGGATTAATTTGATCAAAGTAAACCGAATGAAAATGGGTCTCCCCGCTCCGGACTTTTGTGTTCGCATTGTTTCGATGGCTCGCAGTAATGCTATTATTCTAGTTATTCCAATTTATAGTTGACCTGACCATGAGGCAACAATGTTGGAAGGTGCTGTATGCCAACAATTTTAATGAATCAGTTGACTTGTCGAACGTCAATTGACCTGAAAGAACTTTGCTCAATGCTATTCACGCGATATTCTCGCAAAGTCCATTACGATTTCTCTGAAGAGCACCTAGAAATTCCCAGTTCCAGACATTGTCTCCATTCTCTACTGTTTCGGGATTCGTTACTTTAGTCCACTGAAATTACAAATACTTCATTGTTCATAGCATAATTGTAGTTGCAGCAGCCCCATAGTCAATCTTAGCCTCTCTCTCTCTCTTTCTCTCTCTCCCTTTCTCCCACTAGCTACATTTTCCTCTCCCTCTCATTCCCCATCTATTTCTCTCTACCCTTCTCTCACCATCTCTCTCTCTTTTACTCCCTCTCCCTCTCTTTCTCTCTCTCTATCTCTCTCTCTCTCTCTCTCTCTCTCTCATCGCCTTCTTCAAAGCTTTCCATGGCGATTTTGAATGCTTCATTGCAATAGATTCACATTGTTCATCAAGACGAAGAATGTCATGGTGTACTGCGCTCGTATCAGGATTGTTCGCTTTCATCTAAGTCTATACGTTTTTTCTCTCTCTCTCTCTCTTTCTCTTGCTCTCTCTCTCTCTTTTTCCCTCTCTCTCTCTCTCTCTCTCTCTCTCTCTTGCTCTTACTCTCTCTCTCTTTCTCTCTCTTGTTCTATCTCTCTCTCTCTCTCTCTCTCTCTCTCTCTCTCTCTCATTCTATCTCATTTGTTCACATCCCCAGTAGAACCGCCGCAAAATAACGATACGACTTGGCAAGTGCCGCAACGTCACGAATAGATGGGCCTATCTATGCCCTCTGCCGAGGAGGGGGGGTTATGGCCCCAAATGGAGTACCCCCACTGCTGTACAACCTGCCTCCTTCTTCCCTTCTCCCCCATCCCTCATTCAAAAAGAAATTGAGAGAGAGAAAGAGAAAGAGAGAGAGAGAGAGAGAGAGAAAGAGGAAGAGAGAGAGAGAGAGAGAGAGAGAGAGCGAGAAAGAAAGAGAGAGAAAGAGAGAAAGAAAGTAATGGATATACACAGCAGCCGCTCTCTGTTATGCAAGAGTCCTGAGCCTCACGAAGGTGTCCGCCGCTGCCCGAGCGAGAAACGAAACAGTTATGAATGTGTCACATCGTTCACACCCTTCGCTAATCATCCTCCACCTTAGGCAGAGCGAGAGTGAGGCAGAGAAAGAGTCTCTCTTTCTCTGCCTCACTCTCGCTCTTCACATTTCTTCATCTCTTTCTCTCTCTCCGTCTCTCGCTCTCTCGTTCTTTTTCATCTCTCTCTCTCTCTCTGGCTGGCAAGGTGCCCCTGAGATGTCACTAACTCGCTCCCCGTCTCATGCTTGAGCAATTTGTAAGTGAGACCCTCATATTCTCTTTCTTTCTCTCTTTCTCTCTCTCTCTCTATCTCTCTCTCTCCCATACTCTCTCCTCTCTCCCTCTTTTTTTGATCCTTCGATCCCTTCATCTTTTTTTGTCTGTTTCTCCCCGTCTCTTTTTTCCCTGTTTCTCTCTCCCTCTCTCTCTCTTCCCCTCTCTTTCTCTCTCCTCCCTACCTCAAGCTCATGCATACTACAGCATGGCACACACCTGTCTCCAGGAACTAATCGCGTGCAAACACCTAAAGGGCATCAGGAGCGAGAAAAGGAGACAGCTATCAATTGAGCTATCAATTCTCTATTGGTTTGCAAACCAAGGGGTCTATCCGAGACCTCCCTCTGATTCGACAAAGGGCAATAGACCCCCTCCTCCTCCTCCTTCTGCCATCAAGAAGAATGATATTGGAATAGGGAATTTAATGTGATAGGGATTTTAAAAACATTATTTACAAAGTAGATAGGGGATAATATGAGATATTAGCAAAGATATCTCGGATCAACTTGAAGGATCTGTTCGATGCCTTTCTTATCGCCAGACGGAACGCATAAATAAAAAAAAATTCAATTATTTCTGCAAAGCTGTCTCGCCTGCACCGATCTATGAATGAAGTTCCTCTTTTTTTTATTGAGAGCGAAAATAAAGACAAGCATATGAATGAAGCAGAGTGAGAGAGAGAAAGAGAGAGAGAGAGAGAGAGAGAGAGAGAGAGTTACATACATGGAAAAGAGCTAGAGACAGAAGTGGAGATAGAAATAGCCAAAAAAGAGAGATTATGTATTTGTTGTAAATATAATAAATATTTAAACCAAATAATTTCAATTCATCGTTGATCAGATGGAATATATAACGGCCGCATTAGAGCGTTAAAATATTTAATTTTCAAGAGAAAATAAGATATTGAAAATAAAAAGAGATGATTCATGAGTAGATAGATCAAACACGTTTTGTTCTCTCCCTTTGCTATTTTAAGGTTTCTCTTCTCCATCCTTTGCTGTTCTCCTCGATTCCGTTCCTGAAACATTTCCATCATCTTCGCATTTTTTATTTTTTATTTTTTGGTTTCCTTTTTTTTCTTTCTCTGTGCTTCTCCCGCCGCGTCTATCTATTCTCTCTGTCTTTATGACATACATAAATAAATGTCTGGTTCGTCATAATCTTCCAGGTCTGCAGAGAACTCTTTCACTCTTTCTCTCTCTCACTCTCTCTCACTCACACACTCTCTCTCTCTCTCTCTCTCTCTTTCTCTCTTCTCCCTCATATCAGTCCAGCCTATCCTTGTTCTCCTGCAAGGTCGTGTCTTCCTTGTCGTGATTGATTAGCCCATCTCTTTCTCTCTCTCTTTCTCTCCCTTTTTATCTTATAGTTCTTTGTTCCTCTTTTTCCCTCATGCTCGCTTATCATGCCGACCTAATGGTAAGAAAGCATGCTCCATAAATTGACGAAACGCCAAAGATCTCCAAGAACTGCCAACAATACTGAACAAAATAAAAGAATATCTTTGTCGTTTTAAATAACTGAGCTCTCCTCCTTTATGAAAAAAAAAATATATTTTTTCAACTACTAAAAAAGGATGCATCGATAGAGGAGCCGGATTGATTCATTGTTTAACAAGAAGAAAAAAAATAACGTCTCGCTATGCTGGCGAGCTCTCGAGCTCTTCTTCCATCTTTTCTTGCTCTGGAGGCACCCTCTCTATTATAATCTGATTTGCTTCATTTTTGCGCGTGTCTGTCTGCGACTCAAGTACTGCCAGATATACATAGATATGTTTCTTCCTCTCTCTTTCTCTTTCTCTCTCTCTCTCGCTCTCTCTTTCTCTCTCGCTCTCTCTCTCTCTCTCGCTCTCTCTCTCTCTCTCTCTCTCGCTCTCTCTCTCTCGCTCTCTCTTTCTCTCTCGCTCTCTCTCTCTCTCGCTCTCTCTCTCTCTCTCGCTCTCTCTCTCTTTCTCACTTCCCTCTCACTACTCGTCTCTACACTCTTTCAAGTGTGCTAATGTTCAAAGGTTCAGAAATGGTAGTGAGCCAGAGAGGCTGTAGAAAGAGATGGAGAGGCAGAGAGAGAGAGAGAGAGACAGAGAGAGAGGCAGAGAAAGATAGAGAGAACGAAAAAAAGTCCAGGAAACAAATTCAAAAGTGTGGACAGCTCAAGGAGTTGATGGATGTTTCTTCGTGAAGAAGCCACCCGCCGTGCTTCTGAGAACATCCGCGTTTGTGCAAGGAATTGAAGAAGGAATAGATTTCTCGAATATGCTCATGGCTAGAGAGGAGGATGAGAGGAAAGTAGAGAGAGTGATACTGAGAGAGATAAAGGGAGAGACACATAGAGAGAAGGAATGAGAGCGAAAGAGAGAGAGAGAGAGAGAGAGAGAGAGAGAGAGAAAAGAGAGAGAGAGAGAGAGAGAGAGAGAGAGAGGAAAGGGAACCGTTCCGCTTCTGCAGAAACCATCAGTGCACATTAGCTACCCTCCGTGTAGATGCAATTTCCGGCCGCAGAAATATGCTTGCGAACATCGAACAGCCACTCATAGGGAACACATATGCATAAACATCCACATATAATGCAGCCAATAAGCGTTGTGTTGCAGATAGCAAGAAGTGCAAGATACATAAGTCTGCAAGATGTTTTAAGAGTTTAAAAGAGCGTCCTTATCGTCGATAAAAGTTAATGAAAAATATATTATATGTACACCAGTATTAAAAGAAAATAATAACATTTATATTATTTTTGCTTATAAATGTACATATATTCTAAAATGGTGCATGCTTAAGAAGCTTGAAAATGGCAAGGTATTATAAATTTAACTAAAAAAAAAGTTGCAAAAAAAGTAATCCATATAAAAATTGGATAGTCTGTGCAGGGATGTTTTAAGAAGTACCGTATTCTTCAAGAAAAGAATACGAAAGACGAGAAACAGGTAAACTAGGTTAGATCTTATAAAAAAAAACTATGTTAGGCCTCCTTAACAATTTTCCTGTCCAGTGCTGAACGCCTGAATCTCTACCTGGACCGCCATGACGCGGCCGCGGCAGCAGGCGGCGGCGGCGGCGGTGGTACGAGCAGAGACGGTGGACAGCCGGGCGCCACGACTGGCGAGGATGGCGGCGCCACCGGCGAACAGCCGGCTGCAGAGGTCGCCAAGAAGAAGACGACCCGAGAGCGATTGAAGCAGGTCAGCCAAAGTGTCATACATACGTATGTATGTATGAATGTGTATGTATGTACATAGTAAATACATATTTATGTAATCATTTACATATATATTTAAGTATTTATACTGTTCCCTCTATTTCAAGCCCTTCCGTAGTGACGCTCTAATAAAGTGGATGCTTCTTTTTAATACATACTTCATAAAACAGCTTTTATAATATAAGTGAGCAGGTTGTCTTCTGACGTCATCAGACGTGTCAATAGCTTGAAATTCACCTCATTTTTTGTCATCCGTTCTTATCTCGTTTGTCGCGCTTGTTTTGCCCTTTTCTTCGTCTTCTTGTTCATCTTCTTGTACTTTTTGTTCCTCAAAACTGCCATTAATATGCGGGATAGAGCAACCTTTGAAGGATGTTCTCCATCTTTCTTTATTCTTCTTCATCTCTCTCTCTCTCTCTCTCGCTATCTCTCTCTCTCTCTCTGTCGCTCTCTCTCTCTATCTCTCTCTCTCTCTCTCTCTCTGTCGCTCTCTCTCTCTCTGTCACTCGCTCTCGCACTCTCTCTTTCTCTCTTCCTCTCTCTCCTCTCTTTCTCCTCTCTCTCTCTCTCTTCTCTCTCTCTTTTCTCTCTCCTCTCTCTCTCACTCCCTCCACCTCTGTGACCTCGGTCAGGGTAACTCGCTGCTGTTGCACAGCAAAGCCGCCTTGGTGTGCGAGTGAAGAGTGAGAAGGGGGTAGGGGGGGCATGCGCGTATGCCCCCTCGGGAACACCGCTCATATCCAAGAGGCGATGAAAAAGGCAGTACGGCTCGAGGGAAGAGGATGCATTGGGGCAGTGCTCTCTCTCTCTCACTCTCTCACTCTCTCACTCTCTCACTCTCTCTCACTCTCTCTCTCACTCTCTCACTCTCTCTCACTCTCTCTCTCTCTCCTTCCCCTTGCCCCCCCCCCATTGTCAGTCGCTTCCTCCTCTTGCAACTCATATATGCCCCTTGTGTCCCTCCACACTTCACACTTGCTCCATCGAACCGCGCGCGCGCGTGGTGTCAGGAGTAAGACGAGAAAGGAAGAAGAAGAATAAGAAGAAAACTGGAAGATGAAGCTCAAAAAGGGGGCTTAGGGGTATATCGAGCGGAGTTAGAGTGCGAGTAGGGGGGGGTTGATGGTAGCCTGGGGGTTGGGGACTTTCGGGGAGAGGGAAAGAGAGAGGAGAGAGAGGAGAGAGAGAGGAGAGAGAGAGAGAGGGGAGGGAAGGAGAGAGAGATAGATAGAGAGAGAGGAGAGAAAAAAAAGAGGGAGGGAGAGAGTTAATTAAACTCTTGTACAAATTTCTGGAAGTACAGTACCGTGGATGCAGATTTTTTTTTCTAGTTGAAAAATGTAAAGGCCTTCACAATTGCATTTCATCTCACAATCAGTCTTCTTGGTCCAATTGTACTATGGTTTGATATATTTCTTTCTCTCTTTCTCTATCTCTCTCCTATCTCTCTATCTCTCTCTCTCTCTTTCTCTTCCTCCTATCTGTCTATCTCTCACTCTCTTTCTCCTATCTCTTTCTCTCTTTCTCTCGCTCACTCTCTTTCTATCTCTCTTTCTATCTCTCTTTCTATCTCTCTCTCTTTCTCCTGTATCTCTCTCTCTCTCCTATCTCTCTCTCTCTGTCTCTCTATTCTTCCCGTCTTTATTCCTCTACTATCTTCTTCACTCTTGAATTATAAGCTACTCATCATATACCAAGCGCAGTCTCCCTACCGCGCATTTTCTGAAGACTCATTAAAAAAAGAACATAACATGATGATTGAATACACAGAAATAGAGATCGAGAGTAAGAGATAGGAAGAGAGAGAGTGAGAGAGAGAGAAAGAGAGAGCGAGAGTAAAAGATAAAGAGAGAGAGAGAGGAAGAGTGAGTGAAAGAGAGAGAGAGAGAGAGAGAGAGAGAGAGAGTGAAAGAGAGAGAGAGAGAGAAAGAGAGAGAGTGAGAGTGAAAGAGCCAGAAAGCGGAAGAGATGAGGAAGAACATTGGAGTAACGGCTGTAACCGAAAACAAAAGCATCCTTCGCGCGCGCAAGATTGAGTAAGAGGGAGAGAGTGAGAGAGAGGCAGAGACAGAGAGAATGAGAGAGACAAAGAGAATGAGAGACGGAGAGAGAGAAAGAGAATGAGAGACGGAGAGAGAGAGAGAGAATGAGAGACGGAGAGAGCTATATGCTATAAATATAATCGATGAATGACGTGTATGGCAATTGGTGCGGAAGCGAAAAGGGGCTCTCCTCTCTTCTAGTCGGCAGAGCAAGAAGAGTGGAGTGAGACCATAAGATGGACGAACTAACCATAAGAAGAAGAAGAAGAAGAAGTCGGAAAGGACGTGCAAAATGGTGCGAATCTAAGCCGAGAGATTACCCCCTGGAGGTGAAAGTAGGGAAAATACAGTACTTTATATTCGTTACCATTAACGGATGTTTTTTGTGCGTGTAGAGTGAGAGTGTTTTTTTTAGGTACAAGACAGCAAAAATAAATATATGTATACCGGAAGTAATAGCGAGTTCATGAGCGAGTGGTAGAGACAAAGAGAAATTAATGGAAAAAAACAAGAAGAGTCGTGTGAAAAAATAGCTTCCAACTATAGAATGTCATTTAAAAGACTTCTTTATAATTGGCTTTCACACTTTTCCAAAATTACTTTACAAACAAAACAATGCCTTCTTGCTATGCGTCGTGAAAATTGCAGCAATTTTTTTTATGTATTGGATATGCCTCTAATAATAGGGAATTTCATGACACTTGCTCCTTACCAAGAATAGCGATATATGTATGTGTGTAAAATAGCTACAGACTACTATTGGGTCTATGTACATATGTACGCATATGTATGTGGGAAATTATTGGTTATTATATAGATTTGAATCTCTGATTCCTTTATTGCATATGTACTTACATAGATCAATGATCGATTAGAACAAGAAGAAATGAAGCTACATACACATAAAGATTCAAACTATAACAAGACAATAAAATAAGGATACAATAAAAGTCGAGCAATTCGATATCTTCTTTTCATAGAAACTTCGCATCGTCATCCCCCACGTCGGACTCGTCATCTTGTCTGCCGCGTACACGCTGCTAGGAGCAGCAATCTTTCACTATGTCCGTTGTTGTTTCGGGTCTCGTAACACATCTATTCTCGTTAAGTATAATATATGAAGGAAGCGAAATAATTAAGAAATGTTGTTTTGAAGTTGGAAAAAAAAGCATCGCGCAAAAATAAAATGATGTTCTCCGGAAGTCTCCTTTAAAGGAGCACGTAATCATCAATTTATTTGAGTTATCCTGAGTATTGTTGCATTCACGCGTCTTCAGCGCCTGAAACACAACATTCTCACATTTAAATTCGCGCCTTTTAGCCTGATATAAAATCAGGCAAAAAGGCGCGAATTCATACGTTAGTTTTTGGCGCTCCTTTAATCCCTGCCTCTACAGTACGAGAAGCCTTATGAGATGTCGCTTCGGAATGAGACGGCGCATCGTGTCAGCGCGCTCAAGGTGACTGCTTACATTCAAATGTGTTCAAACTTATTTTGGCGGGAAAATTTAAAATTGTCATTTTTTCCACTTTTCAAACCCATCCACTCCATCGAAATCCCTCGAATCAAATTTAATAGTTTTCTGACCTAAATAAAAGATTTTAATTACTTAAATTCAGGAACGAATCCTAGAGAGTCTCTGGCGACTTCACGATAAGGGCACAACGCATGACACCTTTCGAGAAGTTGCCGTCAGGGGGTCAGAAAAGGGGCGGAGCCTTGCTAGACCATTTTCCCTAGAGCCGCCTCACAGATCATGCTGAAGAAATGAGATTTAAAAATTATATATTTACATAAAATAATTACCTATATATGTAGTAAATAAATTTACTTGTAAGATGATGCATAAATTTATTTTTATATAATACAAACAAAAATATGAAATGCTAGAATGGACGAGATCATCCGTGATGTATTCGTCGACTACACAAAGAACTACATGACACCCGAGGACATCATCACGGGCGACGGGCCCGTGAAGTGGTCATTCGGCTCGTCCATCTTCTTCTCGTGGACCGCAATCACGACGATCGGTGCGGGAGCCATATGAATTTTGAAAATTCAAATTTCCCGCCAATTCTTAGCTTGACGCTCATAAAAAGGATTCTCTATTTGGTTATATATAGCAGAGTATCAATCGCAAGAAGACCAAAGGAACGTAGGAAAATATTCTGAAGAATTATTCTTTATTATTGATTTTATTCTAGTGCCACTTTATAAAATTTATTCTTTATTTCGTGTTAGATGTGTTTATCCTTTTTTTTTTGCAAAACGTATCGTCAAAAGTTTAGGAAAGAAGTACCGTAGTAAAAACAATCCGTTCAGGATACGGCCACATTGTGCCACGCACAAATGCCGGCCGAATGGCCATCATCTTCTACGCGCTCTTCGGCATCCCTCTCATCCTCGTCACGATCGCTGACATGGGCCGATTTCTCTCAGGTATTTTTTTCCCATTTTTTTTTTATTTTCCCGCCAAAATAAGTTTGAATGAAATGTAAAAAAATTTTATCTCACTCACCACAGGCGGCATCATCTGGGTGCACAACACGTACAGGCGGATGACGCAAGCGTGCTGGAGAAGATGCTTCAAGTAAGATTTAGTTCTTTTTTTTATTGAGTTAAAAATTTAAGTTTAAATTTTTCGCGCAAGAAAAAAATGACGTCATTCCAAAGATGCCTTCGCTGCGTCTGCTGCTACCTTCGGCGAAGGCGCCGCAACAAGGATCCACTCAAAGCGAATCACAAGGTATTTCTTTCGTCATGTGTGTTTATTATGCACTTAAATATGTATGTACATACATACATACATATCTGACAAATTCGTCATGGTTTTGGTCTTCCGATTTCGAATTGCAATAATTTTATTCTATGTAGATATTAAGTAGGTCAATAGATCAATGGCTAATCCCCTTATTTTAACATCTTACTCTTAAAAGATGCTTCTGTGATCGCTTATCGTAAATGGTGACGTTGAAAGACTTAGCATTTCGTTAAGTTCCGCTTTCTATTGCAATTGGCAATCTTGTAAGCTAAAAAATATGTAAATCAAATGAATTTTTTTATATTTAAAATAAACTTTCCCCAAACGCTTTTGTCTTGAGAACGGCACGTCGGGCTGGAATCATCGAAGGAAACAAGTAGGAAAAGCTTGATGTTTTGCAATTTTCCCCTTTTGTGTCATTTGTGCATGGCTGTATATAAATAAAGTAGCTAAAATATTGTGTCGTGACATCTGCCTTTTATCCACATTAGCCTTACCTCCTTTTATCAATTTCTCCGTCAACATGGCGATGCCCAACATCGTCCTAGACCTTTGTTTTCCACGGAAGAAAGATATTATGATTTTAATCTGCCCATTTTAGAAAAAAAAACACATTATGGATCGATAAAATCACAACAATAAAATAACTTATCGCGCCAGGAACCAATCAACCCGATCGAGCTGCTTAAGAAGCAGCAGCGAATGTACAAGCGAGCTGCGAAGAGAGCAGCGGCCGCTGCCGCCGTCCCGGATAACGTCTCCGATGCGGGCACTTTTGAAGGTTGGCGGCTAAAATTGTACCAATTGAGGGGCATTGCTGACCTTAAAAAACAATTCCCAATAATAATTTTTTAATATATTTTTTGGTTAAAATATATGCAGAAAAATGTTTTTTTTAGATCAAAATATACACAGGTAATATTCCTATATATTTGTTTAAAGATTAAATACAGGTATGCAGATAATTGTTTTTTTAAATTTTTTTTTAGACATCTCCGAGATTCATACGGTCGCCGGCAACAGCGAGCGCGGCGGCGGCGGAGGGGGGCAGACGACGTTGTCGGGTGCGGGCGGCAGCTCGAGTGGCATTGGCGACTCTCGTTCGGTCGGCGGAGGCGGCGCCGGCGGCGGCACTGACGATGACACCAAGGGACGCGCCGACGAGCTGCGCAGAGGCGACGATGATGACGTGCGGTTTAGAAGACAAATTTATTTTTTGTTTGCTTATATATTGTTTTTTTTAATTACAATATTTTTTTGCTTTTACCCCGTGACTATGATGCTTGTATAACTTTTTTTTTAATTTACATTATTTTGGCTGTTTCTTGGGACACCTTTTAGAGATGGAATTTTCATAATTGATCACATCATCTGCCTAATTTATTTACATGTTTATTTGATTTTACTTTATTTTTTAACATGATTTAAGCAATTATTTAAATTAATCATTTTCTTCCGCTGAGAAAATTATAAGGTTTGTTGTTTATTCACTGATTGAAACATTAAGTATTTTCCTAATTGATTAACTGCATATTTATTTTATATATTTACTTTTTTTTGCTTATTTGTAAACTTATATGAAGCTCCTAGCTATTCATTTGTGGGGATATTTTTATATTGGTCTAATCGTTTGTATAGGTATGTTTATTTATTTATTTATCTTTGAATTATTTCAGTTAATTACTTGGTTACTTAGTTAATTAATTAATTAATAATTAGGACAGCACCGACTCTGACGAAGACGACGATGACGATGAAGACGGGCATGGCATGCACGAGAAGCGCGTCTCCGTCCTCTTCGTCCTTATCATTATGCTCGGTAGGTTTTCTTAAATTACATTTTTTTACATTAATTTTTCGATTTCTTCTTTACTGATCGTTTATACTTGTTTCTTTACATATTTATGTCTCATATAATTTACTTTTTAATTATTTTTTTGACTTGAATAACTGCTTTACAATTCAATCTTTTACTGCCATCCATTTTCTCCCTTTGAATTGTTTTAATTGTTTCACCGTTTTGATATATCCATTACTTTTCTCAAATCACTACGAAATCAATGCCGTCCTTCGACATATAGTGGTCTTTGAAAAAAAAATTCCTTGACTCTTTTCTTTTTCTAGGTGCTTGTCTTAACAATAAGTAAACAATTATGTTCGTGCGATTAAATCTACCTCACATTATTCCAATGATTTTTCTGTTTTGAAAACTCCTGTTCTTTACCCTCATTTTCAAAGGACAAGTGTTCTTCTTGCGTTTGATACTCTGTTATATCATTTCGAGCGATTTTGAAAATTATTTTCCAGACTATTTCCAGTAATTCCGCCAAAATTTGCAAAGCCAAAATTATGATCTCGGGCGGGCTCGAACCTCCGGCCTTCTGTGTGTTAGACAGATGTGATAACCACTACACCACGAGATCGCTGAATGCTTCTCTGTTGGGGTTCTTCACTTTTCCACAATCATTTTCTCTGGACAAGCTCTCTTTTTGCGATTGAAACTATGTTATATCATTTCCAGCGATTTAGAAAATTATTTTACTTTTTCTCACTATTTCCAGACTATTTCCAGTAATTCCGCCATAATTTGCAAAGCCAAAATTATGATCTCGGGCGGGCTCGAACAGCCGGCCTTCTGTGTGTTAGACAGATGTGATAACCACTACACCACGAGATCGCTGAATGCTTCTCTGTTGGTGTTCTTCTCTTTTCCACAATCATTTTCTTTGGACAAGCTCTCTTTTTACGATTGAAACTCTGTTATATCATTTCCAGCAATTTAGAAAATTATTTTACTTTTTCTCACTATTTCCAGACTATTTCCAGTAATTCCGCCATAATTTGCAAAGCCAAAATTATGATCTCGGGCGGGCTCGAACCGCCGGCCTTCTGTGTGTTAGACAGATGTGATAACCACTACACCACGAGATCGCTGAATGCTTCTCTGTTGGTGTTCTTCTCTTTTCCACAATCATTTTCTTTGGACAAGCTCTCTTTTTACGATTGAAACTCTGTTATATCATTTCCAGCAATTTAGAAAATTATTTTACTTTTTCTCACTATTTCAAGACTATTTCCAGTAATTCCGCCAAAATTTGCAAAGCCAAAATTATGATCTCGGGCGGGCTCGAACCGCCGGCCTTCTGTGTGTTTGACAGATGTGATAACCACTACACCACGAGATCGCTGAATGCTTCTCTTCTCTGTTGTGGTTCTTCTCTTTTCCACAATAATTATCTCTAGACAAGCTCTCTTTTTGCGATTGAAACTCTGTTATATCATTTCCAGCCATTTAGAAAATTATATTACTTTTTCTCACTATTTCCAGACTATTTCCAGTAATTCCGCCAAAATTTGCAAAGCCAAAATTATGATCTCGGGCGGGCTCGAACCGCCGGCCTTCTGTGTGTTTGACAGATGTGATAACCACTACACCACGAGATCGCTGAATGCTTCTCTTCTCTGTTGTGGTTCTTCTCTTTTCCACAATAATTATCTCTAGACAAGCTCTCTTTTTGCGATTGAAACTCTGTTATATCATTTCCAGCCATTTAGAAAATTATATTACTTTTTCTCACTATTTCCAGACTATTTCCAGTAATTCCGCCAAAATTTGCAAAGCCAAAATTATGATCTCGGGCGGGCTCGAACCGCCGGCCTTCTGTGTGTTAGACAGATGTGATAACCACTACACCACGAGATCGCTGAATGCTTCTCTGTTGGGGTTCTTCTCTTTTCCACAATCATTTTCTCTGCACAAGCTCTCTTCTTGCGATTGAAACTCTGTTATATCATTTCCAGCGAATTAGAAAATTATTTTACTTTTTCTCTCTTTTTCCAGACTATTTCCAGTAATTCCGCCAAAATTTGCAAAGCCAAAATTATGATCTCGGGCGGGCTCGAACCGCCGGCCTTCTGTGTGTTAGACAGATGTGATAACCACTACACCACGACATCGCTGAATGCTTCTCTGTTGGGGTTCTTCTCTTTTTCACAATTATTTTCTCTGGACAAGCTCTCTTCTTGCGATTGAAACTCTGTTATATCATTTCCAGCGAATTAGAAAATTATTTTACTTTTTCTCTCTTTTTCCAGACTATTTCCAGTAATTCCGCCAAAATTTGCAAAGCCAAAATTATGATCTCGGGCGGGCTCGAACCGTCGGCCTTCTGTGTGTTAGACAGATGTGATAACCACTACACCACGAGATCGCTGAATGCTTCTCTGTTGGGGTTCTTCTCTTTTCCACAATCATTTTCTCTGCACAAGCTCTCTTCTTGCGATTGAAACTCTGTTATATCATTTCCAGCGAATTAGAAAATTATTTTACTTTTTCTCTCTTTTTCCAGACTATTTCCAGTAATTCCGCCAAAATTTGCAAAGCCAAAATTATGATCTCGGGCGGGCTCGAACCGCCGGCCTTCTGTGTGTTAGACAGATGTGATAACCACTACACCACGACATCGCTGAATGCTTCTCTGTTGGGGTTCTTCTCTTTTCCACAATTATTTTCTCTGGACAAGCTCTCTTCTTGCGATTGAAACTCTGTTATATCATTTCCAGCGAATTAGAAAATTATTTTACTTTTTCTCTCTTTTTCCAGACTATTTCCAGTAATTCCGCCAAAATTTGCAAAGCCAAAATTATGATCTCGGGCGGGCTCGAACCGTCGGCCTTCTGTGTGTTAGACAGATGTGATAACCACTACACCACGAGATCGCTGAATGCTTCTCTGTTGGGGTTCTTCTCTTTTCCACAATCATTTTCTCTAGACAAGCTCTCTTTTTGCGATTGAAATTCTGTTATATCATTTCCAGCGATTTAGAAAATTATATTACTTTTTCTCACTATTTCCAGACTATTTCCAGTAATTCCGCCAAAATTTGCAAAGCCAAAATTATGATCTCGGGCGGGCTCGAACCGCCGGCCTTCTGTGTGTTAGACAGATGTGATAACCACTACACCACGAGATCGCTGAATGCTTCTCTGTTGTGGTTCTTCTCTTTTCCACAATCATTTTCTCTAGACAAGCTCTCTTTTTGCGATTGAAACTCTGTTATATCATTTCCAGCAATTTAGAAAATTATATTACTTTTTCTCACTATTTCCAGACTATTTCCAGTAATTCCGCCAAAATTTGCAAAGCCAAAATTATGATCTCGGGCGGGCTCGAACCGCCGGCCTTCTGTGTGTTAGACAGATGTGATAACCACTACACCACGAGATCGCTGAATGCTTCTCTGTTGTGGTTCTTCTCTTTTCCACAATCATTTTCTCTGCACAAGCTCTCTTCTTGCGATTGAAACTCTGTTATATCATTTCCAGCGAATTAGAAAATTATTTTACTTTTTCTCTCTTTTTCCAGACTATTTCCAGTAATTCCGCCAAAATTTGCAAAGCCAAAATTATGATCTCGGGCGGGCTCGAACCGCCGGCCTTCTGTGTGTTAGACAGATGTGATAACCACTACACCACGAGATCGCTGAATGCTTCTCTGTTGGGGTTCTTCTCTTTTCCACAATCATTTTCTCTAGACAAGCTCTCTTTTTGCGATTGAAATTCTGTTATATCATTTCCAGCGATTTAGAAAATTATATTACTTTTTCTCACTATTTCCATACTATTTCCAGTAATTCCGCCAAAATTTGCAAAGCCAAAATTATGATCTCGGGCGGGCTCGAACCGCCGGCCTTCTGTGTGTAGACAGATGTGATAACCACTACACCACGAGATCGCTGAATGCTTCTCTGTTGGGGTTCTTCTCTTTTCCACAATCATTTTCTCTGGACAAGCTTTCTTCTTGCGATTGAAACTCTGTTATATCATTTCCAGCGAATTAGAAAATTATTTTACTTTTTCTCACTATTTCCAGACTATTTCCAGTAATTCCGCCAAAATTTGCAAAGCCAAAATTATGATCTCCTGCAGGCTCGAACCGCCGGCCTTCTGTGTGTTAGACAGATGTGATAACCACTACACCACGAGATCGCTGAATGCTTCTCTGTTGGGGTTCTTCTCTTTTCCACAATCATTTTCTCTGGACAAGCTTTCTTCTTGCGATTGAAACTCTGTTATATCATTTCCAGCGAATTAGAAAATTATTTTACTTTTTCTCTCTTTTCCAGACTATTTCCAGTAATTCCGCCAAAATTTGCAAAGCCAAAATTATGATCTCCTGCGGGCTCGAACCGCCGGCCTTCTGTGTGTTAGACAGATGTGATAACCACTACACCACGAGATCGCTGAATCCTTCTCTGTTGGGGTTCTTCTCTTTTCCACAATCATTTTCTCTAGACAAGCTCTCTTTTTGCGATTGAAACTCTGTTATATCATTTCCAGCGATTTAGAAAATTATATTACTTTTTCTCACTATTTCCAGACTATTTCCAGTAATTCCGCCAAAATTTGCAAAGCCAAAATTATGATCTCGGGCGGGCTCGAACCGCCGGCCTTCTGTGTGTTAGACAGATGTGATAACCACTACACCACGAGATCGCTGAATCCTTCTCTGTTGGGGTTCTTCTCTTTTCCACAATCATTTTCTCTAGACAAGCTCTCTTTTGCGATTGAAACTCTGTTATATCATTTCCAGCGATTTAGAAAATTATATTACTTTTTCTCACTATTTCCAGACTATTTCCAGTAATTCCGCCAAAATTTGCAAAGCCAAAATTATGATCTCGGGCGGGCTCGAACCGCCGGCCTTCTGTGTGTTAGACAGATGTGATAACCACTACACCACGAGATCGCTGAATGCTTCTCTGTTGGGGTTCTTCTCTTTTCCACAGTCATTTTCTCTATACAAGCTTTCTTCTTGCGATTGAAACTCTGTTATATCATTTCCAGCGAATTAGAAAATTATTTTACTTTTTCTCTCTTTTTCCAGACTATTTCCAGTAATTCCGCCAAAATTTGCAAAGCCAAAATTATGATCTCGGGCGGGCTCGAACCGCCGGCCTTCTGTGTGTTAGACAGATGTGATAACCACTACACCACGAGATCGCTGAATGCTTCTCTGTTGGGGTTCTTCTCTTTTCCACAATCATTTTCTCTAGACAAGCTCTCTTTTTGCGATTGAAACTCTGTTATATCATTTCCAGCGATTTAGAAAATTATATTACTTTTTCTCACTATTTCCAGACTATTTCCAGTAATTCCGCCAAAATTTGCAAAGCCAAAATTATGATCTCGGGCGGTCTCGAACCGCCGGCCTTCTGTGTGTTAGACAGATGTGATAACCACTACACCACGAGATCGCTGAATGCTTCTCTGTTGGGGTTCTTCTCTTTTCCACAATCATTTCCTCTAGACAAGCTCTCTTTCTGCGATTGAAAATCTGTTATATCATTTCCAGCGATTTAGAAAATTATATTACTTTTTCTCACTATTTCCAGACCATTTCCAGTAATTCCGCCAAAATTTGCAAAGCCAAAATTATGATCTCGGGCGGGCTCGAACCGCCGGCCTTCTGTGTGTTAGACAGATGTGATAACCACTACACCACGAGATCGCTGAATGCTTCTCTGTTGGGGTTCTTCTCTTTTCCACAATCATTTTCTCTGGACAAGCTCTCTTCTTGCGATTGAAACTCTGTTATATCATTTCCAGCGATTTAGAAAATTATATTACTTTTGCTCACTATTTTCAGACTATTTCCAGTAATTCTGCCAAAATTTGCAAAGACAAAATTATGATCTCGGGCGGGCTCGAACCGCCGGCCTTCTGTGTGTTAGACAGATGTGATAACCACTACACCACGAGATCGCTGAATGCTTCTCTGTTGGGGTTCTTCTGTTTTCCACAATCATTTTCTCTGGACAAGCTCTCTTCTTGCGATTGAAAATCTGTTATATCATTTCCAGCGATTTAGAAAATAATTTTACTTTTTCTCACTATTTCCAGACTATTTCCAGTAATTCTGCCAAAATTTGCAAAGACAAAATTATGATCTCGGGCGGGCTCGAACCGCCGGCCTTCTGTGTGTTAGACAGATGTGATAACCACTACACCACGAGATCGCTGAATGCTTCTCTGTTGGGGTTCTTCTCTTTTCTACAATCATTTTCTCTGGACAAGCTCTCTTCTTGCGATTGAAAATCTGTTATATCATTTCCAGCGATTTAGAAAATAATTTTACTTTTTCTCACTATTTCCAGACTATTTCCAGTAATTCCGCCAAAATTTGCAAAGCCAAAATTATGATCTCGGGGGGGCTCGAACCGCCGGCCTTCTGTGTGTTAGACAGATGTGATAACCACTACACCACGAGATCGCTGAATGCTTCTCTGTTGGGGTTCTTCTGTTTTCCACAATCATTTTCTCTGGACAAGCTCTCTTCTTGCGATTGAAAATCTGTTATATCATTTCCAGCGACTTAGAAAATAATTTTACTTTTTCTCACTATTTCCAGACTATTTCCAGTAATTCCGCCAAAATTTGCAAAGCCAAAATTATGATCTCGGGCGGGCTCGAACCGCCGGCCTTCTGTGTGTTAGACAGATGTGATAACCACTACACCACGAGATCGCTGAATGCTTCTCTGTTGGGGTTCTTCTCTTTTCCACAATCATTTTCTCTGGACAAGCTCTCTTCTTGCGATTGAAACTCTGTTATATCATTTCCAGCGATTTAGAAAATTATATTACTTTTGCTCACTATTTTCAGACTATTTCCAGTAATTCTGCCAAAATTTGCAAAGCCAAAATTATGATCTCGGGCGGGCTCGAACCGCCGGCCTTCTGTGTGTTAGACAGATGTGATAACCACTACACCACGAGATCGCTGAATTTTTCGCTGTCGGGGTTCTTCACTTTTCCACAATCATTTTCTCTGGACAAGCTCTCTTCTTGCGATTGAAACTCTGTTATATCATTTCCAGCGATTTAGAAAATTATATTACTTTTGCTCACTATTTTCAGACTATTTCCAGTAATTCTGCCAAAATTTGCAAAGCCAAAATTATGATCTCGGGCGGGCTCGAACCGCCGGCCTTCTGTGTGTTAGACAGATGTGATAACCACTACACCACGAGATCGCTGAATTTTTCGCTGTCGGGGTTCTTCACTTTTCCACAATCATTTTCTCTGGACAAGCTCTCTTTTTGCGATTGAAACTCTGTTATATCATTTCCAGCGATTTAGAAAATTATTTTACTTTTTCTCACTATTTCCAGACTATTTCCAGTAATTCCGCCAAAATTTGCAAAGCCAAAATTATGATCTCGGGCGGGCTCGAACCGCCGGCCTTCTGTGTGTTAGACAGATGTGATAACCACTACACCACGAGATCGCTGAATGCTTCTCTGTTGGGGTTCTTCTCTTTTCCACAATCATTTTCTCTGGACAAGCTCTCTTCTTGCGATTGAAACTCTGTTATATCATTTCCAGCGATTTAGAAAATTATATTACTTTTGCTCACTATTTTCAGACTATTTCCAGTAATTCTGCCAAAATTTGCAAAGCCAAAATTATGATCTCGGGCGGGCTCGAACCGCCGGCCTTCTGTGTGTTAGACAGATGTGATAACCACTACACCACGAGATCGCTGAATTTTTCGCTGTCGGGGTTCTTCTCTTTTCCACAATCATTTTCTCTGGACAAGCTCTCTTTTTGCGATTGAAACTCTGTTATATCATTTCCAGCGATTTAGAAAATTATTTTACTTTTTCTCACTATTTCCAGACTATTTCCAGTAATTCCGCCAAAATTTGCAAAGCCAAAATTATGATCTCGGGCGGGCTCGAACCGCCGGCCTTCTGTGTGTTAGACAGATGTGATAACCACTACACCACGAGATCGCTGAATGCTTCTCTGTTGGGGTTCTTCTCTTTTCCACAATCATTTTCTCTGCACAAGCTCTCTTCTTGCGATTGAAACTCTGTTATATCATTTCCAGCGAATTAGAAAATTATTTTACTTTTTCTCTCTTTTTCCAGACTATTTCCAGTAATTCCGCCAAAATTTGCAAAGCCAAAATTATGATCTCGGGCGGGCTCGAACCGCCGGCCTTCTGTGTGTTAGACAGATGTGATAACCACTACACCACGAGATCGCTGAATGCTTCTCTGTTGGGGTTCTTCTCTTTTCCACAATCATTTTCTCTGGACAAGCTCTCTTCTTGCGATTGAAAATCTGTTATATCATTTCCAGCGATTTAGAAAATAATTTTACTTTTTCTCACTATTTCCAGACTATTTCCAGTAATTCCGCCAAAATTTGCAAAGCCAAAATTATGATCTCGGGCGGGCTCGAACCGCCGGCCTTCTGTGTGTTAGACAGATGTGATAACCACTACACCACGAGATCGCTGAATGCTTCTCTGTTGGGGTTCTTCTCTTTTCCACAATCATTTTCTCTGGACAAGCTCTCTTCTTGCGATTGAAAATCTGTTATATCATTTCCAGCGATTTAGAAAATAATTTTACTTTTTCTCACTATTTCCAGACTATTTCCAGTAATTCCGCCAAAATTTGCAAAGCCAAAATTATGATCTCGGCCGGCTCGAACCGCCGGCCTTCTGTGTGTTAGACAGATGTGATAACCACTACACCACGAGATCGCTGAATGCTTCTCTGTTGGGGTTCTTCTGTTTTCCACAATCATTTTCTCTGGACAAGCTCTCTTCTTGCGATTGAAAATCTGTTATATCATTTCCAGCGATTTAGAAAATAATTTTACTTTTTCTCACTATTTCCAGACTCCAGTAATTCCGCAAAAATTTGCAAAGCCAAAATTATGATCTCGGGCGGGCTCGAACCGCCGGCCTTCTGTGTGTTAGACAGATGTGATAACCACTACACCACGAGATCGCTGAATGCTTCTCTGTTGGGGTTCTTCTCTTTTCTACAATCATTTTCTCTGGACAAGCTCTCTTCTTGCGATTGAAAATCTGTTATATCATTTCCAGCGATTTAGAAAATAATTTTACTTTTTCTCACTATTTCCAGACTATTTCCAGTAATTCCGCCAAAATTTGCAAAGCCAAAATTATGATCTCGGGCGGGCTCGAACCGCCGGCCTTCTGTGTGTTAGACAGATGTGATAACCACTACACCACGAGATCGCTGAATGCTTCTCTGTTGGGGTTCTTCTCTTTTCCACAATCATTTTCTCTGGACAAGCTCTCTTCTTGCGATTGAAAATCTGTTTTATCATTTCCAGCGATTTAGAAAATAATTTTACTTTTTCTCACTATTTCCAGACTATTTCCAGTAATTCCGCTAAAATTTGCAAAGCCAAAATTATGATCTCGGGCGGGCTCGAACCGCCGGCCTTCTGTGTGTTAGACAGATGTGATAACCACTACACCACGAGATCGCTGAATGCTTCTCTGTTGGGGTTCTTCTCTTTTCCACAATCATTTTCTCTGGACAAGCTCTCTTCTTGCGATTGAAACTCTGTTATATCATTTCCAGCGATTTAGAAAATTATATTACTTTTGCTCACTATTTTCAGACTATTTCCAGTAATTCTGCCAAAATTTGCAAAGCCAAAATTATGATCTCGGGCGGGCTCGAACCGCCGGCCTTCTGTGTGTTAGACAGATGTGATAACCACTACACCACGAGATCGCTGAATTTTTCGCTGTCGGGGTTCTTCACTTTTCCACAATCATTTTCTCTGGACAAGCTCTCTTTTTGCGATTGAAACTCTGTTATATCATTTCCAGCGATTTAGAAAATTATTTTACTTTTTCTCACTATTTCCAGACTATTTCCAGTAATTCCGCCAAAATTTGCAAAGCCAAAATTATGATCTCGGGCGGGCTCGAACCGCCGGCCTTCTGTGTGTTAGACAGATGTGATAACCACTACACCACGAGATCGCTGAATGCTTCTCTGTTGTGGTTCTTCTCTTTTCCACAATCATTTTCTCTGCACAAGCTCTCTTCTTGCGATTGAAACTCTGTTATATCATTTCCAGCGAATTAGAAAATTATTTTACTTTTTCTCTTTTTCCAGACTATTTCCAGTAATTCCGCCAAAATTTGCAAAGCCAAAATTATGATCTCGGGCGGGCTCGAACCGCCGGCCTTCTGTGTGTTAGACAGATGTGATAACCACTACACCACGAGATCGCTGAATGCTTCTCTGTTGGGGTTCTTCTCTTTTCCACAATCATTTTCTCTGGACAAGCTCTCTTCTTGCGATTGAAAATCTGTTATATCATTTCCAGCGATTTAGAAAATAATTTTACTTTTTCTCACTATTTCCAGACTATTTCCAGTAATTCCGCCAAAATTTGCAAAGCCAAAATTATGATCTCGGGCGGGCTCGAACCGCCGGCCTTCTGTGTGTTAGACAGATGTGATAACCACTACACCACGAGATCGCTGAATGCTTCTCTGTTGGGGTTCTTCTCTTTTCCACAATCATTTTCTCTGGACAAGCTCTCTTCTTGCGATTGAAAATCTGTTATATCATTTCCAGCGATTTAGAAAATAATTTTACTTTTTCTCACTATTTCCAGACTATTTCCAGTAATTCCGCCAAAATTTGCAAAGCCAAAATTATGATCTCGGCGGGCTCGAACCGCCGGCCTTCTGTGTGTTAGACAGATGTGATAACCACTACACCACGAGATCGCTGAATGCTTCTCTGTTGGGGTTCTTCTGTTTTCCACAATCATTTTCTCTGGACAAGCTCTCTTCTTGCGATTGAAAATCTGTTATATCATTTCCAGCGATTTAGAAAATAATTTTACTTTTTCTCACTATTTCCAGACTCCAGTAATTCCGCAAAAATTTGCAAAGCCAAAATTATGATCTCGGGCGGGCTCGAACCGCCGGCCTTCTGTGTGTTAGACAGATGTGATAACCACTACACCACGAGATCGCTGAATGCTTCTCTGTTGGGGTTCTTCTCTTTTCTACAATCATTTTCTCTGGACAAGCTCTCTTCTTGCGATTGAAAATCTGTTATATCATTTCCAGCGATTTAGAAAATAATTTTACTTTTTCTCACTATTTCCAGACTATTTCCAGTAATTCCGCCAAAATTTGCAAAGCCAAAATTATGATCTCGGGCGGGCTCGAACCGCCGGCCTTCTGTGTGTTAGACAGATGTGATAACCACTACACCACGAGATCGCTGAATGCTTCTCTGTTGGGGTTCTTCTCTTTTCCACAATCATTTTCTCTGGACAAGCTCTCTTCTTGCGATTGAAAATCTGTTATATCATTTCCAGCGATTTAGAAAATAATTTTACTTTTTCTCACTATTTCCAGACTATTTCCAGTAATTCCGCCAAAATTTGCAAAGCCAAAATTATGATCTCGGGCGGGCTCGAACCGCCGGCCTTCTGTGTGTTAGACAGATGTGATAACCACTACACCACGAGATCGCTGAATGCTTCTCTGTTGGGGTTCTTCTGTTTTCCACAATCATTTTCTCTGGACAAGCTCTCTTCTTGCGATTGAAAATCTGTTATATCATTTCCAGCGATTTAGAAAATAATTTTACTTTTTCTCACTATTTCCAGACTATTTCCAGTAATTCCGCCAAAATTTGCAAAGCCAAAATTATGATCTCGGGCGGGCTCGAACCGCCGGCCTTCTGTGTGTTAGACAGATGTGATAACCACTACACCACGAGATCGCTGAATGCTTCTCTGTTGGGGTTCTTCTCTTTTCCACAATCATTTTCTCTAGACAAGCTCTTTTTGCGATTGAAACTCTGTTATATCATTTCCAGCGATTTAGAAAATTATATTACTTTTTCTCACTATTTCCAGACTATTTCCAGTAATTCCGCCAAAATTTGCAAAGCCAAAATTATGATCTCGGGCGGGCTCGAACCGCCGGCCTTCTGTGTGTTAGACAGATGTGATAACCACTACACCACGAGATCGCTGAATGCTTCTCTGTTGGGGTTCTTCTCTTTTCCACAATCATTTTCTCTGGACAAGCTCTCTTCTTGCGATTGAAACTCTGTTATATCATTTCCAGCGATTTAGAAAATTATATTACTTTTGCTCACTATTTTCAGACTATTTCCAGTAATTCTGCCAAAATTTGCAAAGACAAAATTATGATCTCGGGCGGGCTCGAACCGCCGGCCTTCTGTGTGTTAGACAGATGTGATAACCACTACACCACGAGATCGCTGAATGCTTCTCTGTTGGGGTTCTTCTGTTTTCCACAATCATTTTCTCTGGACAAGCTCTCTTCTTGCGATTGAAAATCTGTTATATCATTTCCAGCGATTTAGAAAATAATTTTACTTTTTCTCACTATTTCCAGACTATTTCCAGTAATTCTGCCAAAATTTGCAAAGACAAAATTATGATCTCGGGCGGGCTCGAACCGCCGGCCTTCTGTGTGTTAGACAGATGTGATAACCACTACACCACGAGATCGCTGAATGTTTCTCTGTTGGGGTTCTTCTCTTTTTACAATCATTTTCTCTGGACAAGCTCTCTTCTTGCGATTGAAAATCTGTTATATCATTTCCAGCGATTTAGAAAATAATTTTACTTTTTCTCACTATTTCCAGACTATTTCCAGTAATTCCGCCAAAATTTGCAAAGCCAAAATTATGATCTCGGGCGGGCTCGAACCGCCGGCCTTCTGTGTGTTAGACAGATGTGATAACCACTACACCACGAGATCGCTGAATGCTTCTCTGTTGGGGTTCTTCTGTTTTCCACAATCATTTTCTCTGGACAAGCTCTCTTCTTGCGATTGAAAATCTGTTTATCATTTCCAGCGATTTAGAAAATAATTTTACTTTTTCTCACTATTTCCAGACTATTTCCAGTAATTCCGCCAAAATTTGCAAAGCCAAAATTATGATCTCGGGCGGGCTCGAACCGCCGGCCTTCTGTGTGTTAGACAGATGTGATAACCACTACACCACGAGATCGCTGAATGCTTCTCTGTTGGGGTTCTTCTCTTTTCCACAATCATTTTCTCTGGACAAGCTCTCTTCTTGCGATTGAAAATCTGTTATATCATTTCCAGCGATTTAGAAAATAATTTTACTTTTTCTCACTATTTCCAGACTATTTCCAGTAATTCCGCCAAAATTTGCAAAGCCAAAATTATGATCTCGGGCGGGCTCGAACCGCCGGCCTTCTGTGTGTTAGACAGATGTGATAACCACTACACCACGAGATCGCTGAATGCTTCTCTGTTGGGGTTCTTCTCTTTTCCACAATCATTTTCTCTAGACAAGCTCTTTTTTGCGATTGAAATTCTGTTATATCATTTCCAGCGATTTAGAAAATTATATTACTTTTTCTCACTATTTCCAGACTATTTCCAGTAATTCCGCCAAAATTTGCAAAGCCAAAATTATGATCTCGGGCGGGCTCGAACCGCCGGCCTTCTGTGTGTTAGACAGATGTGATAACCACTACACCACGAGATCGCTGAATGCTTCTCTGTTGGGGTTCTTCTCTTTTCCACAATCATTTTCTCTGGACAAGCTCTCTTCTTGCGATTGAAACTCTGTTATATCATTTCCAGCGATTTAGAAAATTATATTACTTTTGCTCACTATTTTCAGACTATTTCCAGTAATTCTGCCAAAATTTGCAAAGACAAAATTATGATCTCGGGCGGGCTCGAACCGCCGGCCTTCTGTGTGTTAGACAGATGTGATAACCACTACACCACGAGATCGCTGAATGCTTCTCTGTTTAGGTTCTTCTGTTTTCCACAATCATTTTCTCTGGACAAGCTCTCTTCTTGCGATTGAAAATCTGTTATATCATTTCCAGCGATTTAGAAAATAATTTTACTTTTTCTCACTATTTCCAGACTATTTCCAGTAATTCTGCCAAAATTTGCAAAGACAAAATTATGATCTCGGGCGGGCTCGAACCGCCGGCCTTCTGTGTGTTAGACAGATGTGATAACCACTACACCACGAGATCGCTGAATGTTTCTCTGTTGGGGTTCTTCTCTTTTTTACAATCATTTTCTCTGGACAAGCTCTCTTCTTGCGATTGAAAATCTGTTATATCATTTCCAGCGATTTAGAAAATAATTTTACTTTTTCTCACTATTTCCAGACTATTTCCAGTAATTCCGCCAAAATTTGCAAAGCCAAAATTATGATCTCGGGCGGGCTCGAACCGCCGGCCTTCTGTGTGTTAGACAGATGTGATAACCACTACACCACGAGATCGCTGAATGCTTCTCTGTTGGGGTTCTTCTGTTTTCCACAATCATTTTCTCTGGACAAGCTCTCTTCTTGCGATTGAAAATCTGTTATATCATTTCCAGCGATTTAGAAAATAATTTTACTTTTTCTCACTATTTCCAGACTATTTCCAGTAATTCTGCCAAAATTTGCAAAGACAAAATTATGATCTCGGGCGGGCTCGAACCGCCGGCCTTCTGTGTGTTAGACAGATGTGATAACCACTACACCACGAGATCGCTGAATGCTTCTCTGTTGGGGTTCTTCTCTTTTCTACAATCATTTTCTCTGGACAAGCTCTCTTCTTGCGATTGAAAATCTGTTATATCATTTCCAGCGATTTAGAAAATAATTTTACTTTTTCTCACTATTTCCAGACTATTTCCAGTAATTCCGCTAAAATTTGCAAAGCCAAAATTATGATCTCGGGCGGGCTCGAACCGCCGGCCTTCTGTGTGTTAGACAGATGTGATAACCACTACACCACGAGATCGCTGAATGCTTCTCTGTTGGGGTTCTTCTGTTTTCCACAATCATTTTCTCTGGACAAGCTCTCTTCTTGCGATTGAAAATCTGTTATATCATTTCCAGCGATTTAGAAAATAATTTTACTTTTTCTCACTATTTCCAGACTATTTCCAGTAATTCCGCCAAAATTTTCAAAGCCAAAATTATGATCTCGGGCGGGCTCGAACCGCCGGCCTTCTGTGTGTTAGACAGATGTGATAACCACTACACCACGAGATCGCTGAATGCTTCTCTGTCGGGGTTCTTCTCTTTTCCACAATCATTTTCTCTAGACAAGCTCTCTTCTTGCGATTGAAACTCTGTTATATCATTTCCAGCGATTTAGAAAATAATTTTACTTTTTCTCACTATTTCCAGACTATTTCCAGTAATTCCGCCAAAATTTGCAAAGCCAAAATTATGATCTCGGGCGGGCTCGAACCGCCGGCCTTCTGTGTGTTAGACAGATGTGATAACCACTACACCACGAGATCTCTGAATGCTTCTCTGTTGGGGTTCTTCTCTTTTCCACAATCATTTTCTCTAGACAAGCTCTCTTTTGCGATTGAAACTCTGTTATATCATTTCCAGCGATTTAGAAAATTATATTACTTTTTCTCACTATTTCCAAACTATTTCCAGTAATTCCGATAAAAAATTATGATCTCGGGCGGGCTCGAACCGCCGGCCTTCTGTGTGTTAGACAGATGTGATAACCACTACACCACGAGATCGCTGAATGCTTCTCTGTTGGGGTTCTTCTCTTTTCCACAATCATTTTCTCTGGACAAGCTCTCTTCTTGCGATTGAAACTCTGTTATATCACTTCCAGCGATTTAGAAAATTATATTACTTTTGCTCACTATTTTCAGACTATTTCCAGTAATTCCGCCAAAATTTGCAAAGCCAAAATTATGATCTCGGGCGGGCTCGAACCGCCGGCCTTCTGTGTGTTAGACAGATGTGATAACCACTACACCACGAGATCGCTGAATTCTTCTCTGTTGGGGTTCTCCTCTTTTCCACAATCATTTTCTCTAGAGAAGCTCTCTTTTTGCGATTGAAACTCTGTTATATCCTTTATAGCGATTTAGAAAATTATATTACTTTTTCTCACTATTTCCAGACTATTTCCAGTAATTCCGCCAAAATTTGCAAAGCCAAAATTATGATCTCGGGCGGGCTCGAACCGCCGGCCTTCTGTGTGTTAGACAGATGTGATAACCACTACACCACGAGATCGCTGAATGCTTCTCTGTCGGGGTTCTTCTCTTTTCCACAATCATTTTCTCTAGACAAGCTCTCTTCTTGCGATTGAGACTCTGTTATATCATTTCCATCGAATTAGAAAATTATTTTACTTTTTCCCTCTTTTTCCAGACTATTTCCAGTAATTCCGCCAAAATTTGCAAAGCCAAAATTATGATCTCGGGCGGGCTCGAACCGCCGGCCTTCTGTGTGTTAGACAGATGTGATAACCACTACACCACGAGATCGCTGAATGCTTCTCTGTCGGGGTTCTTCTCTTTTTCACAATCATTTTCTCTAGACAAGCTCTCTTCTTGCGATTGAAACTCTGTTATATCATTTCCAGCGAATTAGAAAATTATTTTACTTTTTCTCACTATTTCCAGACTATTTCCAGTAATTCCGCCAAAATTTTCAAAGCCAAAATTATGATCTCGGGCGGGCTCGAACCGCCGGCCTTCTGTGTGTTAGACAGATGTGATAACCACTACACCACGAGATCGCTGAATTTTTCGCTGTCGGGGTTCTTCAATTTTCCACAATCATTTTCTCTGGACAAGCTCTCTTTTTGCGATTGAAACTCTGTTATATCATTTCCAGCGATTTAGAAAATTATATTACTTTTTCTCACTATTTCCAGACTATTTTTAGTAATTTCGCCAAAATTTGCAAAGCCAAAATTATGATCTCGGGCGGGCTCGAACCGCCGGCCTTCTGTGTGTTAGACAGATGTGATAACCACTACACCACGAGATCGCTGAATGCTTCTCTGTTGGGGTTCTTCTCTTTTCCACAATCATTTTCTCTAGACAAGCTCTCTTTTGCGATTGAAACTCTGTTATATCATTTCCAGCGATTTAGAAAATTATATTACTTTTTCTCACTATTTCCAGACTATTTCCAGTAATTCCGATAAAAAATTATGATCTCGGGCGGGCTCGAACCGCCGGCCTTCTGTGTGTTAGACAGATGTGATAACCACTACACCACGAGATCGCTGAATGCTTCTCTGTTGGGGTTCTTCTCTTTTCCACAATCATTTTCTCTGGACAAGCTCTCTTCTTGCGATTGAAACTCTGTTATATCACTTCCAGCGATTTAGAAAATTATATTACTTTTGCTCACTATTTTCAGACTATTTCCAGTAATTCCGCCAAAATTTGCAAAGCCAAAATTATGATCTCGGGCGGGCTCGAACCGCCGGCCTTCTGTGTGTTAGACAGATGTGATAACCACTACACCACGAGATCGCTGAATTCTTCTCTGTTGGGGTTCTTCTCTTTTCCACAATCATTTTCTCTAGACAAGCTCTCTTTTTGCGATTGAAACTCTGTTATATCCTTTATAGCGATTTAGAAAATTATATTACTTTTTCTCACTATTTCCAGACTATTTCCAGTAATTCCGCCAAAATTTGCAAAGCCAAAATTATGATCTCGGGCGGGCTCGAACCGCCGGCCTTCTGTGTGTTAGACAGATGTGATAACCACTACACCACGAGATCGCTGAATTCTTCTCTGTTGGGGTTCTTCTCTTTTCCACAATCATTTTCTCTAGAGAAGCTCTCTTTTTGCGATTGAAACTCTGTTATATCCTTTATAGCGATTTAGAAAATTATATTACTTTTTCTCACTATTTCCAGACTATTTCCAGTAATTCCGCCAAAATTTGCAAAGCCAAAATTATGATCTCTGGCGGGCTCGAACCGCCGGCCTTCTGTGTGTTAGACAGATGTGATAACCACTACACCACGAGATCGCTGAATGCTTCTCTGTCGGGGTTCTTCTCTTTTCCACAATCATTTTCTCTAGACAAGCTCTCTTCTTGCGATTGAAACTCTGTTATATCATTTCCAGCGATTTAGAAAATTATTTTACTTTTTCCTCTTTTTCCAGACTATTTCCAGTAATTCCGCCAAAATTTGCAAAGCCAAAATTATGATCTCGGGCGGGCTCGAACCGCCGGCCTTCTGTGTGTTAGACAGATGTGATAACCACTACACCACGAGATCGCTGAATGCTTCTCTGTCGGGGTTCTTCTCTTTTTCACAATCATTTTCTCTAGACAAGCTCTCTTCTTGCGATTGAAACTCTGTTATATCATTTCCAGCGATTTAGAAAATTATTTTACTTTTTCTCACTATTTCCAGACTCCAGTAATTCCGCAAAAATTTGCAAAGCCAAAATTATGATCTCGGGCGGGCTCGAACCGCCGGCCTTCTGTGTGTTAGACAGATGTGATAACCACTACACCACGAGATCGCTGAATGCTTCTCTGTTGGGGTTCTTCTCTTTTCCACAATCATTTTCTCTGGACAAGCTCTCTTCTTGCGATTGAAACTCTGTTATATCATTTCCAGCGATTTAGAAAATTATATTACTTTTGCTCACTATTTTCAGACTATTTCCAGTAATTCTGCCAAAATTTGCAAAGACAAAATTATGATCTCGGGCGGGCTCGAACCGCCGGCCTTCTGTGTGTTAGACAGATGTGATAACCACTACACCACGAGATCGCTGAATGCTTCTCTGTTGGGGTTCTTCTGTTTTCCACAATCATTTTCTCTGGACAAGCTCTCTTCTTGCGATTGAAAATCTGTTATATCATTTCCAGCGATTTAGAAAATAATTTTACTTTTTCTCACTATTTCCAGACTATTTCCAGTAATTCTGCCAAAATTTGCAAAGACAAAATTATGATCTCGGGCGGGCTCGAACCGCCGGCCTTCTGTGTGTTAGACAGATGTGATAACCACTACACCACGAGATCGCTGAATGTTTCTCTGTTGGGGTTCTTCTCTTTTTTACAATCATTTTCTCTGGACAAGCTCTCTTCTTGCGATTGAAAATCTGTTATATCATTTCCAGCGATTTAGAAAATAATTTTACTTTTTCTCACTATTTCCAGACTATTTCCAGTAATTCCGCCAAAATTTGCAAAGCCAAAATTATGATCTCGGGCGGGCTCGAACCGCCGGCCTTCTGTGTGTTAGACAGATGTGATAACCACTACACCACGAGATCGCTGAATGCTTCTCTGTTGGGGTTCTTCTGTTTTCCACAATCATTTTCTCTGGACAAGCTCTCTTCTTGCGATTGAAAATCTGTTATATCATTTCCAGCGATTTAGAAAATAATTTTACTTTTTCTCACTATTTCCAGACTATTTCCAGTAATTCTGCCAAAATTTGCAAAGACAAAATTATGATCTCGGGCGGGCTCGAACCGCCGGCCTTCTGTGTGTTAGACAGATGTGATAACCACTACACCACGAGATCGCTGAATGCTTCTCTGTTGGGGTTCTTCTCTTTTCTACAATCATTTTCTCTGGACAAGCTCTCTTCTTGCGATTGAAAATCTGTTATATCATTTCCAGCGATTTAGAAAATAATTTTACTTTTTCTCACTATTTCCAGACTATTTCCAGTAATTCCGCCAAAATTTGCAAAGCCAAAATTATGATCTCGGGCGGGCTCGAACCGCCGGCCTTCTGTGTGTTAGACAGATGTGATAACCACTACACCACGAGATCGCTGAATGCTTCTCTGTTGGGGTTCTTCTGTTTTCCACAATCATTTTCTCTGGACAAGCTCTCTTCTTGCGATTGAAAATCTGTTATATCATTTCCAGCGATTTAGAAAATAATTTTACTTTTTCTCACTATTTCCAGACTATTTCCAGTAATTCCGCCAAAATTTTCAAAGCCAAAATTATGATCTCGGGCGGGCTCGAACCGCCGGCCTTCTGTGTGTTAGACAGATGTGATAACCACTACACCACGAGATCGCTGAATGCTTCTCTGTCGGGGTTCTTCTCTTTTCCACAATCATTTTCTCTAGACAAGCTCTCTTCTTGCGATTGAAACTCTGTTATATCATTTCCAGCGATTTAGAAAATAATTTTACTTTTTCTCACTATTTCCAGACTATTTCCAGTAATTCCGCCAAAATTTGCAAAGCCAAAATTATGATCTCGGGCGGGCTCGAACCGCCGGCCTTCTGTGTGTTAGACAGATGTGATAACCACTACACCACGAGATCGCTGAATGCTTCTCTGTTGGGGTTCTTCTCTTTTCCACAATCATTTTCTCTAGACAAGCTCTCTTTTGCGATTGAAACTCTGTTATATCATTTCCAGCGATTTAGAAAATTATATTACTTTTTCTCACTATTTCCAAACTATTTCCAGTAATTCCGATAAAAAATTATGATCTCGGGCGGGCTCGAACCGCCGGCCTTCTGTGTGTTAGACAGATGTGATAACCACTACACCACGAGATCGCTGAATGCTTCTCTGTTGGGGTTCTTCTCTTTTCCACAATCATTTTCTCTGGACAAGCTCTCTTCTTGCGATTGAAACTCTGTTATATCACTTCCAGCGATTTAGAAAATTATATTACTTTTGCTCACTATTTTCAGACTATTTCCAGTAATTCCGCCAAAATTTGCAAAGCCAAAATTATGATCTCGGGCGGGCTCGAACCGCCGGCCTTCTGTGTGTTAGACAGATGTGATAACCACTACACCACGAGATCGCTGAATTCTTCTCTGTTGGGGTTCTTCTCTTTTCCACAATCATTTTCTCTAGAGAAGCTCTCTTTTTGCGATTGAAACTCTGTTATATCCTTTATAGCGATTTAGAAAATTATATTACTTTTTCTCACTATTTCCAGACTATTTCCAGTAATTCCGCCAAAATTTGCAAAGCCAAAATTATGATCTCGGGCGGGCTCGAACCGCCGGCCTTCTGTGTGTTAGACAGATGTGATAACCACTACACCACGAGATCGCTGAATGCTTCTCTGTCGGGGTTCTTCTCTTTTCCACAATCATTTTCTCTAGACAAGCTCTCTTCTTGCGATTGAAACTCTGTTATATCATTTCCAGCGAATTAGAAAATTATTTTACTTTTTCCTCTTTTTCCAGACTATTTCCAGTAATTCCGCCAAAATTTGCAAAGCCAAAATTATGATCTCGGGCGGGCTCGAACCGCCGGCCTTCTGTGTGTTAGACAGATGTGATAACCACTACACCACGAGATCGCTGAATGCTTCTCTGTTGGGGTTCTTCTCTTTTCCACAATCATTTTCTCTAGACAAGCTCTCTTTTGCGATTGAAACTCTGTTATATCATTTCCAGCGATTTAGAAAATTATATTACTTTTTCTCACTATTTCCAAACTATTTCCAGTAATTCCGATAAAAAATTATGATCTCGGGCGGGCTCGAACCGCCGGCCTTCTGTGTGTTAGACAGATGTGATAACCACTACACCACGAGATCGCTGAATGCTTCTCTGTTGGGGTTCTTCTCTTTTCCACAATCATTTTCTCTGGACAAGCTCTCTTCTTGCGATTGAAACTCTGTTATATCACTTCCAGCGATTTAGAAAATTATATTACTTTTGCTCACTATTTTCAGACTATTTCCAGTAATTCCGCCAAAATTTGCAAAGCCAAAATTATGATCTCGGGCGGGCTCGAACCGCCGGCCTTCTGTGTGTTAGACAGATGTGATAACCACTACACCACGAGATCGCTGAATTCTTCTCTGTTGGGGTTCTTCTCTTTTCCACAATCATTTTCTCTAGAGAAGCTCTCTTTTTGCGATTGAAACTCTGTTATATCCTTTATAGCGATTTAGAAAATTATATTACTTTTTCTCACTATTTCCAGACTATTTCCAGTAATTCCGCCAAAATTTGCAAAGCCAAAATTATGATCTCTGGCGGGCTCGAACCGCCGGCCTTCTGTGTGTTAGACAGATGTGATAACCACTACACCACGAGATCGCTGAATGCTTCTCTGTCGGGGTTCTTCTCTTTTCCACAATCATTTTCTCTAGACAAGCTCTCTTCTTGCGATTGAGACTCTGTTATATCATTTCCAGCGAATTAGAAAATTATTTTACTTTTTCCCTCTTTTTCCAGACTATTTCCAGTAATTCCGCCAAAATTTGCAAAGCCAAAATTATGATCTCGGGCGGGCTCGAACCGCCGGCCTTCTGTGTGTTAGACAGATGTGATAACCACTACACCACGAGATCGCTGAATGCTTCTCTGTCGGGGTTCTTCTCTTTTTCACAATCATTTTCTCTAGACAAGCTCTCTTCTTGCGATTGAAACTCTGTTATATCATTTCCAGCGAATTAGAAAATTATTTTACTTTTTCTCACTATTTCCAGACTATTTCCAGTAATTCCGCCAAAATTATGATCTCGGGCGGGCTCGAACCGCCGGCCTTCTGTGTGTTAGACAGATGTGATAACCACTACACCACGAGATCGCTGAATTCTTCTCTGTTGGGGTTCTTCTCTTTTCCACAATCATTTTCTCTAGAGAAGCTCTCTTTTTGCGATTGAAACTCTGTTATATCCTTTATAGCGATTTAGAAAATTATATTACTTTTTCTCACTATTTCCAGACTATTTCCAGTAATTCCGCCAAAATTTGCAAAGCCAAAATTATGATCTCGGGCGGGCTCGAACCGCCGGCCTTCTGTGTGTTAGACAGATGTGATAACCACTACACCACGAGATCGCTGAATTTTTCGCTGTCGGGGTTCTTCTCTTTTCCACAATCATTTTCTCTGGACAAGCTCTCTTTTTGCGATTGAAACTCTGTTATATCATTTCCAGCGATTTAGAAAATTATATTACTTTTTCTCACTATTTCCAGACTATTTTTAGTAATTTCGCCAAAATTTGCAAAGCCAAAATTATGATCTCGGGCGGGCTCGAACCGCCGGCCTTCTGTGTGTTAGACAGATGTGATAACCACTACACCACGAGATCGCTGAATGCTTCTCTGTTGGGGTTCTTCTCTTTTCCACAATCATTTTCTCTAGACCAGCTCTCTTTTGCGATTGAAACTCTGTTATATCATTTCCAGCGATTTAGAAAATTATATTACCTTTTCTCACTATTTCCAAACTATTTCCAGTAATTCCGCCAAAATTATGATCTCGGGCGGGCTCGAACCGCCGGCCTTCTGTGTGTTAGACAGATGTGATAACCACTACACCACGAGATCGCTGAATGCTTCTCTGTTGGGGTTCTTCTCTTTTCCACAATCATTTTCTCTGGACAAGCTCTCTTCTTGCGATTGAAACTCTGTTATATCACTTCCAGCGATTTAGAAAATTATATTACTTTTGCTCACTATTTTCAGACTATTTCCAGTAATTCTGCCAAAATTTGCAAAGACAAAATTATGATCTCGGGCGGGCTCGAACCGCCGGCCTCCTGTGTGTTAGACAGATGTGATAACCACTACACCACGAGATCGCTGAATGCTTCTCTGTTGGGGTTCTTCTCTTTTCTACAATCATTTTCTCTGGACAAGCTCTCTTCTTGCGATTGAAAATCTGTTATATCATTTCCAGCGATTTAGAAAATAATTTTACTTTTTCTCACTATTTCCAGACTATTTCCAGTAATTCCGCCAAAATTTGCAAAGCCAAAATTATGATCTCGGGCGGGCTCGAACCGCCGGCCTTCTGTGTGTTAGACAGATGTGATAACCACTACACCACGAGATCGCTGAATGCTTCTCTGTTGGGGTTCTTCTGTTTTCCACAATCATTTTCTCTGGACAAGCTCTCTTCTTGCGATTGAAAATCTGTTATATCATTTCCAGCGATTTAGAAAATAATTTTACTTTTTCTCACTATTTCCAGACTATTTCCAGTAATTCGGCCAAAATTTGCAAGGCCAAAATTATGATCTCGGGCGGGCTCGAACCGCCGGCCTTCTGTGTGTTAGACAGATGTGATAACCACTACACCACGAGATCGCTGAATGCTTCTCTGTTTTGGTTCTTCTCTTTTCCACAATCATTTTCTCTGGACAAGCTCTCTTCTTGCGATTGAAACTCTGTTATATCATTTCCAGCGATTTAGAAAATTATATTACTTTTGCTCACTATTTTCAGACTATTTCCAGTAATTCTGCCAAAATTTGCAAAGACAAAATTATGATCTCGGGCGGGCTCGAACCGCCGGCCTTCTGTGTGTTAGACAGATGTGATAACCACTACACCACGAGATCGCTGAATGCTTCTCTGTTGGGGTTCTTCTGTTTTCCACAATCATTTTCTCTGGACAAGCTCTCTTCTTGCGATTGAAAATCTGTTATATCATTTCCAGCGATTTAGAAAATAATTTTACTTTTTCTCACTATTTTCAGACTATTTCCAGTAATTCTGCCAAAATTTGCAAAGACAAAATTATGATCTCGGGCGGGCTCGAACCGCCGGCCTTCTGTGTGTTAGACAGATGTGATAACCACTACACCACGAGATCGCTGAATGCTTCTCTGTTGGGGTTCTTCTGTTTTCCACAATCATTGTCTCTGGACAAGCTCTCTTCTTGCGATTGAAAATCTGTTATATCATTTCCAGCGATTTAGAAAATAATTTTACTTTTTCTCACTATTTCCAGACTATTTCCAGTAATTCCGCCAAAATTTGCAAAGCCAAAATTATGATCTCGGGCGGGCTCGAACCGCCGGCCTTCTGTGTGTTAGACAGATGTGATAACCACTACACCACGAGATCGCTGAATGCTTCTCTGTTTTGGTTCTTCTCTTTTCCACAATCATTTTCTCTGGACAAGCTCTCTTCTTGCGATTGAAACTCTGTTATATCATTTCCAGCGATTTAGAAAATTATATTACTTTTGCTCACTATTTTCAGACTATTTCCAGTAATTCTGCCAAAATTTGCAAAGCCAAAATTATGATCTCGGGCGGGCTCGAACCGCCGGCCTTCTGTGTGTTAGACAGATGTGATAACCACTACACCACGAGATCGCTGAATTTTTCGCTGTCGGGGTTCTTCACTTTTCCACAATCATTTTCTCTGGACAAGCTCTCTTTTTGCGATTGAAACTCTGTTATATCATTTCCAGCGATTTAGAAAATTATTTTACTTTTTCTCACTATTTCCAGACTATTTCCAGTAATTCCGCCAAAATTTGCAAAGCCAAAATTATGATCTCGGGCGGTCTCGAACCGCCGGCCTTCTGTGTGCTAGACAGATGTGATAACCACAACACCACGAAATCGCTGAATGCTTCTCTGTTGGGGTTCTTCTCTTTTCCACAATCATTTTCTCTGGACAAGCTCTCTTCTTGCGATTGAAACTCTGTTATATCATTTCCAGCGATTTAGAAAATAATTTTACTTTTTCTCACTATTTCCAGACTATTTCCAGTAATTCCGCCAAAATTATGATCTCGGGCGGTCTCGAACCGCCGGCCTTCTGTGTGTTAGACAGATGTGATAACCACTACACCACGAGATCGCTGAATGTTATCTGTTGGGGTTCTTCTCTTTTCCACAATCATTTTCTCTGAACAAGCTCTCTTCTTGCGATTGAAACTCTGTTATATCATTTCCAGCGATTTAGAAAATTATTTTACTTTTTCTCACTATTTCCAGACTATTTCCAGTAATTCCGCCAAAATTTGCAAAGCCAAAATTATGATCTCGGGCGGTCTCGAACCGCCGGCCTTCTGTGTGCTAGACAGATGTGATAACCACAACACCACGAAATCGCTGAATGCTTCTCTGTTGGGGTTCTTCTCTTTTCCACAATCATTTTCTCTGGACAAGCTCTCTTCTTGCGATTGAAACTCTGTTATATCATTTCCAGCGATTTAGAAAATAATTTTACTTTTTCTCACTATTTCCAGACTATTTCCAGTAATTCCGCCAAAATTATGATCTCGGGCGGTCTCGAACCGCCGGCCTTCTGTGTGTTAGACAGATGTGATAACCACTACACCACGAGATCGCTGAATGTTATCTGTTGGGGTTCTTCTCTTTTCCACAATCATTTTCTCTGAACAAGCTCTCTTCTTGCGATTGAAACTCTGTTATATCATTTCCAGCGATTTAGAAAATTATTTTACTTTTTCTCACTATTTCCAGACTATTTCCAGTAATTCCGCCAAAATTTGCAAAGCCAAAATTATGATCTCGGGCGGGCTCGAACCGCCGGCCTTCTGTGTGTTAGACAGATGTGATAACCATTACACCACGAGATCCACTGAATGATTTTTTGCTAGGGTTCTTCTCTTTTCCACAATCATTTTCTCTGGACAAGCTCTCTTCTTGCGATTGAAACTCTGTTATATCATTTCCAGCGATTTAGAAAATAATTTTACTTTTTCTCACTATTTCCAGACTATTTCCAGTAATTCCGCCAAAATTATGATCTCGGGCGGGCTCGAACCGCCGGCCTTCTGTGTGTTAGACAGATGTGATAACCACTACACCACGAGATCGCTGAATGCTTCTCTGTCGGGGTTCTTCTCTTTTCCACAATCATTTTCTCTGGACAAGCTCTCTTCTTGCGATTGAAACTCTGTTATATCACTTCCAGCGATTTAGAAAATTATATTACTTTTGCTCACTATTTTCAGACTATTTCCAGTAATTCTGCCAAAATTTGCAAAGACAAAATTATGATCTCGGGCGGGCTCGAACCGCCGGCCTCCTGTGTGTTAGACAGATGTGATAACCACTACACCACGAGATCGCTGAATGCTTCTCTGTTGGGGTTCTTCTCTTTTCTACAATCATTTTCTCTGGACAAGCTCTCTTCTTGCGATTGAAAATCTGTTATATCATTTCCAGCGATTTAGAAAATAATTTTACTTTTTCTCACTATTTCCAGACTATTTCCAGTAATTCCGCCAAAATTTGTAAAGCCAAAATTATGATCTCGGGCGGGCTCGAACCGCCGGCCTTCTGTGTGTTAGACAGATGTGATAACCACTACACCACGAGATCGCTGAATGCTTCTCTGTTGGGGTTCTTCTGTTTTCCACAATCATTTTCTCTGGACAAGCTCTCTTCTTGCGATTGAAAATCTGTTATATCATTTCCAGCGATTTAGAAAATAATTTTACTTTTTCTCACTATTTCCAGACTATTTCCAGTAATTCGGCCAAAATTTGCAAGGCCAAAATTATGATCTCGGGCGGGCTCGAACCGCCTGCCTTCTGTGTGTTAGACAGATGTGATAACCACTACACCACGAGATCGCTGAATGCTTCTCTGTTTTGGTTCTTCTCTTTTCCACAATCATTTTCTCTGGACAAGCTCTCTTCTTGCGATTGAAACTCTGTTATATCATTTCCAGCGATTTAGAAAATTATATTACTTTTGCTCACTATTTCCAGACTATTTCCAGTAATTCCGCCAAAATTATGATCTCGGGCGGTCTCGAACCGCCGGCCTTCTGTGTGTTAGACAGATGTGATAACCACTACACCACGAGATCGCTGAATGTTATCTGTTGGGGTTCTTCTCTTTTCCACAATCATTTTCTCTGAACAAGCTCTCTTCTTGCGATTGAAACTCTGTTATATCATTTCCAGCGATTTAGAAAATTATTTTACTTTTTCTCACTATTTCCAGACTATTTCCAGTAATTCCGCCAAAATTTGCAAAGCCAAAATTATGATCTCGGGCGGTCTCGAACCGCCGGCCTTCTGTGTGTTAGACAGATGTGATAACCACTACACCACGAGATCGCTGAATTTTTCGCTGTCGGGGTTCTTCACTTTTCCACAATCATTTTCTCTGGACAAGCTCTCTTTTTGCGATTGAAACTCTGTTATATCATTTCCAGCGATTTAGAAAATTATTTTACTTTTTCTCACTATTTCCAGACTATTTCCAGTAATTCCGCCAAAATTTGCAAAGCCAAAATTATGATCTCGGGCGGTCTCGAACCGCCGGCCTTCTGTGTGCTAGACAGATGTGATAACCACAACACCACGAAATCGCTGAATGCTTCTCTGTTGGGGTTCTTCTCTTTTCCACAATCATTTTCTCTGGACAAGCTCTCTTCTTGCGATTGAAACTCTGTTATATCATTTCCAGCGATTTAGAAAATAATTTTACTTTTTCTCACTATTTCCAGACTATTTCCAGTAATTCCGCCAAAATTATGATCTCGGGCGGTCTCGAACCGCCGGCCTTCTGTGTGTTAGACAGATGTGATAACCACTACACCACGAGATCGCTGAATGTTATCTGTTGGGGTTCTTCTCTTTTCCACAATCATTTTCTCTGAACAAGCTCTCTTCTTGCGATTGAAACTCTGTTATATCATTTCCAGCGATTTAGAAAATTATTTTACTTTTTCTCACTATTTCCAGACTATTTCCAGTAATTCCGCCAAAATTTGCAAAGCCAAAATTATGATCTCGGGCGGTCTCGAACCGCCGGCCTTCTGTGTGTTAGACAGATGTGATAACCACAACACCACGAAATCGCTGAATGCTTCTCTGTTGGGGTTCTTCTCTTTTCCACAATCATTTTCTCTGGACAAGCTCTCTTCTTGCGATTGAAACTCTGTTATATCACTTCCAGCGATTTAGAAAATTATATTACTTTTGCTCACTATTTTCAGACTATTTCCAGTAATTCTGCCAAAATTTGCAAAGACAAAATTATGATCTCGGGCGGGCTCGAACCGCCGGCCTCCTGTGTGTTAGACAGATGTGATAACCACTACACCACGAGATCGCTGAATGCTTCTCTGTTGGGGTTCTTCTCTTTTCTACAATCATTTTCTCTGGACAAGCTCTCTTCTTGCGATTGAAAATCTGTTATATCATTTCCAGCGATTTAGAAAATAATTTTACTTTTTCTCACTATTTCCAGACTATTTCCAGTAATTCCGCCAAAATTTGTAAAGCCAAAATTATGATCTCGGGCGGGCTCGAACCGCCGGCCTTCTGTGTGTTAGACAGATGTGATAACCACTACACCACGATATCGCTGAATGCTTCTCTGTTGGGGTTCTTCTGTTTTCCACAATCATTTTCTCTGGACAAGCTCTCTTCTTGCGATTGAAAATCTGTTATATCATTTCCAGCGATTTAGAAAATAATTTTACTTTTTCTCACTATTTCCAGACTATTTCCAGTAATTCGGCCAAAATTTGCAAGGCCAAAATTATGATCTCGGGCGGGCTCGAACCGCCTGCCTTCTGTGTGTTAGACAGATGTGATAACCACTACACCACGAGATCGCTGAATGCTTCTCTGTTTTGGTTCTTCTCTTTTCCACAATCATTTTCTCTGGACAAGCTCTCTTCTTGCGATTGAAACTCTGTTATATCATTTCCAGCGATTTAGAAAATTATATTACTTTTGCTCACTATTTTCAGACTATTTCCAGTAATTCTGCCAAAATTTGCAAAGACAAAATTATGATCTCGGGCGGGCTCTAACCGCCGGCCTTCTGTGTGTTAGACAGATGTGATAACCACTACACCACGAGATCGCTGAATGCTTCTCTGTTGGGGTTCTTCTGTTTTCCACAATCATTTTCTCTGGACAAGCTCTCTTCTTGCGATTGAAAATCTGTTATATCATTTCCAGCGATTTAGAAAATAATTTTACTTTTTCTCACTATTTTCAGACTATTTCCAGTAATTCTGCCAAAATTTGCAAAGACAAAATTATGATCTCGGGCGGGCTCGAACCGCCGGCCTTCTGTGTGTTAGACAGATGTGATAACCACTACACCACGAGATCGCTGAATGCTTCTCTGTTGGGGTTCTTCTGTTTTCCACAATCATTGTCTCTGGACAAGCTCTCTTCTTGCGATTGAAAATCTGTTATATCATTTCCAGCGATTTAGAAAATAATTTTACTTTTTCTCACTATTTCCAGACTATTTCCAGTAATTCCGCCAAAATTTGCAAAGCCAAAATTATGATCTCGGGCGGGCTCGAACCGCCGGCCTTCTGTGTGTTAGACAGATGTGATAACCACTACACCACGAGATCGCAGAATGCTTCTCTGTTTTGGTTCTTCTCTTTTCCACAATCATTTTCTCTGGACAAGCTCTCTTCTTGCGATTGAAACTCTGTTATATCATTTCCAGCGATTTAGAAAATTATATTACTTTTGCTCACTATTTTCAGACTATTTCCAGTAATTCTGCCAAAATTTGCAAAGCCAAAATTATGATCTCGGGCGGGCTCGAACCGCCGGCCTTCTGTGTGTTAGACAGATGTGATAACCACTACACCACGAGATCGCTGAATTTTTCGCTGTCGGGGTTCTTCACTTTTCCACAATCATTTTCTCTGGACAAGCTCTCTTTTTGCGATTGAAACTCTGTTATATCATTTCCAGCGATTTAGAAAATTATTTTACTTTTTCTCACTATTTCCAGACTATTTCCAGTAATTCCGCCAAAATTTGCAAAGCCAAAATTATGATCTCGGGCGGTCTCGAACCGCCGGCCTTCTGTGTGCTAGACAGATGTGATAACCACAACACCACGAAATCGCTGAATGCTTCTCTGTTGGGGTTCTTCTCTTTTCCACAATCATTTTCTCTGGACAAGCTCTCTTCTTGCGATTGAAACTCTGTTATATCATTTCCAGCGATTTAGAAAATAATTTTACTTTTTCTCACTATTTCCAGACTATTTCCAGTAATTCCGCCAAAATTATGATCTCGGGCGGTCTCGAACCGCCGGCCTTCTGTGTGTTAGACAGATGTGATAACCACTACACCACGAGATCGCTGAATGTTATCTGTTGGGGTTCTTCTCTTTTCCACAATCATTTTCTCTGAACAAGCTCTCTTCTTGCGATTGAAACTCTGTTATATCATTTCCAGCGATTTAGAAAATTATTTTACTTTTTCTCACTATTTCCAGACTATTTCCAGTAATTCCGCCAAAATTTGCAAAGCCAAAATTATGATCTCGGGCGGTCTCGAACCGCCGGCCTTCTGTGTGCTAGACAGATGTGATAACCACAACACCACGAAATCGCTGAATGCTTCTCTGTTGGGGTTCTTCTCTTTTCCACAATCATTTTCTCTGGACAAGCTCTCTTCTTGCGATTGAAACTCTGTTATATCATTTCCAGCGATTTAGAAAATAATTTTACTTTTTCTCACTATTTCCAGACTATTTCCAGTAATTCCGCCAAAATTATGATCTCGGGCGGTCTCGAACCGCCGGCCTTCTGTGTGTTAGACAGATGTGATAACCACTACACCACGAGATCGCTGAATGTTATCTGTTGGGGTTCTTCTCTTTTCCACAATCATTTTCTCTGAACAAGCTCTCTTCTTGCGATTGAAACTCTGTTATATCATTTCCAGCGATTTAGAAAATTATTTTACTTTTTCTCACTATTTCCAGACTATTTCCAGTAATTCCGCCAAAATTTGCAAAGCCAAAATTATGATCTCGGGCGGGCTCGAACCGCCGGCCTTCTGTGTGTTAGACAGATGTGATAACCATTACACCACGAGATCCACTGAATGATTTTTTGCTAGGGTTCTTCTCTTTTCCACAATCATTTTCTCTGGACAAGCTCTCTTCTTGCGATTGAAACTCTGTTATATCATTTCCAGCGATTTAGAAAATAATTTTACTTTTTCTCACTATTTCCAGACTATTTCCAGTAATTCCGCCAAAATTATGATCTCGGGCGGGCTCGAACCGCCGGCCTTCTGTGTGTTAGACAGATGTGATAACCACTACACCACGAGATCGCTGAATGCTTCTCTGTCGGGGTTCTTCTCTTTTCCACAATCATTTTCTCTAGACAAGCTCTCTTCTTGCGATTGAAACTCTGTTATATCATTTCCATCGAATTAGAAAATTATTTTACTTTTTCTCTCTTTTTCCAGACTATTTCCAGTAATTCCGCCAAAATTTGCAAAGCCAAAATTATGATCTCGGGCGGGCTCGAACCGCCTGCCTTCTGTGTGTTAGACAGATGTGATAACCACTACACCACGAGATCGCTGAATGCTTCTCTGTTTTGGTTCTTCTCTTTTCCACAATCATTTTCTCTGGACAAGCTCTCTTCTTGCGATTGAAACTCTGTTATATCATTTCCAGCGATTTAGAAAATTATATTACTTTTGCTCACTATTTTCAGACTATTTCCAGTAATTCTGCCAAAATTTGCAAAGACAAAATTATGATCTCGGGCGGGCTCGAACCGCCGGCCTTCTGTGTGTTAGACAGATGTGATAACCACTACACCACGAGATCGCTGAATGCTTCTCTGTTGGGGTTCTTCTGTTTTCCACAATCATTTTCTCTGGACAAGCTCTCTTCTTGCGATTGAAAATCTGTTATATCATTTCCAGCGATTTAGAAAATAATTTTACTTTTTCTCACTATTTCCAGACTATTTCCAGTAATTCCGCCAAAATTTGCAAAGCCAAAATTATGATCTCGGGCGGGCTCGAACCGCCGGCCTTCTGTGTGTTAGACAGATGTGATAACCACTACACCACGAGATCGCTGAATGCTTCTCTGTTTTGGTTCTTCTCTTTTCCACAATCATTTTCTCTGGACAAGCTCTCTTCTTGCGATTGAAACTCTGTTATATCATTTCCAGCGATTTAGAAAATTATATTACTTTTGCTCACTATTTTCAGACTATTTCCAGTAATTCTGCCAAAATTTGCAAAGCCAAAATTATCTCTGGACAAGCTCTCTTCTTGCGATTGAAACTCTGTTATATCATTTCCATCGAATGTGTGTTAGACAGATGTGATAACCACTACACCACGAGATCGCTGAATGCTTCTCTGTTTTGGTCTTTTTCCAGACTATTTCCAGTAATTCCGCCAAAATTTGCAAAGCCAAAATTATGATCTCGGGCGGGCTCGAACCGCCGGCCTTCTGTGTGTTAGACAGATGTGATAACCACTACACCACGAGATCGCTGAATGCTTCTCTGTTTTGGTTCTTCTCTTTTCCACAATCATTTTCTCTGGACAAGCTCTCTTCTTGCGATTGAAACTCTGTTATATCATTTCCATCGAATGTGTGTTAGACAGATGTGATAACCACTACACCACGAGATCGCTGAATGCTTCTCTGTTTTGGTTCTTCTCTTTTCCACAATCATTTTCTCTGGACAAGCTCTCTTCTTGCGATTGAAACTCTGTTATATCATTTCCAGCGATTTAGAAAATTATATTACTTTTGCTCACTATTTTCAGACTATTTCCAGTAATTCTGCCAAAATTTGCAAAGCCAAAATTATGATCTCGGGCGGGCTCGAACCGCCGGCCTTCTGTGTGTTAGACAGATGTGATAACCACTACACCACGAGATCGCTGAATTTTTCGCTGTCGGGGTTCTTCACTTTTCCACAATCATTTTCTCTGGACAAGCTCTCTTTTTGCGATTGAAACTCTGTTATATCATTTCCAGCGATTTTGAAAATTATTTTACTTTTTCTCACTATTTCCAGACTATTTCCAGTAATTCCGCCAAAATTTGCAAAGCCAAAATTATGATCTCGGGCGGTCTCGAACCGCCGGCCTTCTGTGTGCTAGACAGATGTGATAACCACAACACCACGAAATCGCTGAATGCTTCTCTGTTGGGGTTCTTCTCTTTTCCACAATCATTTTCTCTGGACAAGCTCTCTTCTTGCGATTGAAACTCTGTTATATCATTTCCAGCGATTTAGAAAATAATTTTACTTTTTCTCACTATTTCCAGACTATTTCCAGTAATTCCGCCAAAATTATGATCTCGGGCGGGCTCGAACCGCCGGCCTTCTGTGTGTTAGACAGATGTGATAACCACTACACCACGAGATCGCTGAAAGCTTCTCTGTTGGGGTTCTTCTCTTTTCCACAATCATTTTCTCTGGACAAGCTCTCTTCTTGCGATTGAAACTCTGTTATATCATTTCCAGCGATTTAGAAAATTATTTTACTTTTTCTCTCTTTTTCCAGACTATTTCCAGTAATTCCGCCAAAATTTGCAAAGCCAAAATTATGATCTCGGGCGGGCTCGAACCGCCGGCCTTCTGTGTGTTAGACAGATGTGATAACCATTACACCACGAGATCCACTGAATGATTTTTTGCTAGGGTTCTTCTCTTTTCCACAATCATTTTCTCTGGACAAGCTCTCTTCTTGCGATTGAAACTCTGTTATATCATTTCCAGCGATTTAGAAAATTATATTACTTTTGCTCACTATTTTCAGACTATTTCCAGTAATTCTGCCAAAATTTGCAAAGACAAAATTATGATCTCGGGCGGGCTCGAACCGCCGGCCTTCTGTGTGTTAGACAGATGTGATAACCACTACACCACGAGATCGCTGAATGCTTCTCTGTTGGGGTTCTTCTGTTTTCCACAATCATTTTCTCTGGACAAGCTCTCTTCTTGCGATTGAAAATCTGTTATATCATTTCCAGCGATTTAGAAAATAATTTTACTTTTTCTCACTATTTCCAGACTATTTCCAGTAATTCCGCCAAAATTTGCAAAGCCAAAATTATGATCTCGGGCGGGCTCGAACCGCCGGCCTTCTGTGTGTTAGACAGATGTGATAACCACTACACCACGAGATCGCTGAATGCTTCTCTGTTTTGGTTCTTCTCTTTTCCACAATCATTTTCTCTGGACAAGCTCTCTTCTTGCGATTGAAACTCTGTTATATCATTTCCATCGAATTAGAAAATTATTTTACTTTTTCTCTCTTTTTCCAGACTATTTCCAGTAATTCCGCCAAAATTTGCAAAGCCAAAATTATGATCTCGGGCGGGCTCGAACCGCCGGCCTTCTGTGTGTTAGACAGATGTGATAACCATTACACCACGAGATCCACTGAATGATTTTTTGCTAGGGTTCTTCTCTTTTCCACAATCATTTTCTCTGGACAAGCTCTCTTCTTGCGATTGAAACTCTGTTATATCATTTCCAGCGATTTAGAAAATTATATTACTTTTGCTCACTATTTTCAGACTATTTCCAGTAATTCTGCCAAAATTTGCAAAGACAAAATTATGATCTCGGGCGGGCTCGAACCGCCGGCCTTCTGTGTGTTAGACAGATGTGATAACCACTACACCACGAGATCGCTGAATGCTTCTCTGTTGGGGTTCTTCTGTTTTCCACAATCATTTTCTCTGGACAAGCTCTCTTCTTGCGATTGAAAATCTGTTATATCATTTCCAGCGATTTAGAAAATAATTTTACTTTTTCTCACTATTTCCAGACTATTTCCAGTAATTCCGCCAAAATTTGCAAAGCCAAAATTATGATCTCGGGCGGGCTCGAACCGCCGGCCTTCTGTGTGTTAGACAGATGTGATAACCACTACACCACGAGATCGCTGAATGCTTCTCTGTTTTGGTTCTTCTCTTTTCCACAATCATTTTCTCTGGACAAGCTCTCTTCTTGCGATTGAAACTCTGTTATATCATTTCCATCGAATTAGAAAATTATTTTACTTTTTCTCTCTTTTTCCAGACTATTTCCAGTAATTCCGCCAAAATTTGCAAAGCCAAAATTATGATCTCGGGCGGGCTCGAACCGCCGGCCTTCTGTGTGTTAGACAGATGTGATAACCACTACACCACGAGATCGCTGAATGCTTCTCTGTTTTGGTTCTTCTCTTTTCCACAATCATTTTCTCTGGACAAGCTCTCTTCTTGCGATTGAAACTCTGTTATATCATTTCCATCGAATGTGTGTTAGACAGATGTGATAACCACTACACCACGAGATCGCTGAATGCTTCTCTGTCGGGGTTCTTCTCTTTTCCACAATCATTTTCTCTAGACAAGCTCTCTTCTTGCGATTGAAACTCTGTTATATCATTTCCATCGAATTAGAAAATTATTTTACTTTTTCTCTCTTTTTCCAGACTATTTCCAGTAATTCCGCCAAAATTTGCAAAGCCAAAATTATGATCTCGGGCGGGCTCGAACCGCCTGCCTTCTGTGTGTTAGACAGATGTGATAACCACTACACCACGAGATCGCTGAATGCTTCTCTGTTTTGGTTCTTCTCTTTTCCACAATCATTTTCTCTGGACAAGCTCTCTTCTTGCGATTGAAACTCTGTTATATCATTTCCAGCGATTTAGAAAATTATATTACTTTTGCTCACTATTTTCAGACTATTTCCAGTAATTCTGCCAAAATTTGCTAAGACAAAATTATGATCTCGGGCGGGCTCGAACCGCCGGCCTTCTGTGTGTTAGACAGATGTGATAACCACTACACCACGAGATCGCTGAATGCTTCTCTGTTGGGGTTCTTCTGTTTTCCACAATCATTTTCTCTGGACAAGCTCTCTTCTTGCGATTGAAAATCTGTTATATCATTTCCAGCGATTTAGAAAATAATTTTACTTTTTCTCACTATTTCCAGACTATTTCCAGTTATTCCGCCAAAATTTGCAAAGCCAAAATTATGATCTCGGGCGGGCTCGAACCGCCGGCCTTCTGTGTGTTAGACAGATGTGATAACCACTACACCACGAGATCGCTGAATGCTTCTCTGTTTTGTTTCTTCCCTTTTCCACAATCATTTTCTCTGGACAAGCTCTCTTCTTGCGATTGAAACTCTGTTATATCATTTCCAGCGATTTAGAAAATTAAATTACTTTTGCTCACTATTTTCAGACTATTTCCAGTAATTCTGCCAAAATTTGCAAAGCCAAAATTATGATCTCGGGCGGGCTCGAACCGCCGGCCTTCTGTGTGTTAGACAGATGTGATAACCACTACACCACGAGATCGCTGAATTTTTCGCTGTCGGGGTTCTTCACTTTTCCACAATCATTTTCTCTGGACAAGCTCTCTTTTTGCGATTGAAACTCTGTTATATCATTTCCAGCGATTTTGAAAATTATTTTACTTTTTCTCACTATTTCCAGACTATTTCCAGTAATTCCGCCAAAATTTGCAAAGCCAAAATTATGATCTCGGGCGGTCTCGAACCGCCGGCCTTCTGTGTGCTAGACAGATGTGATAACCACAACACCACGAAATCGCTGAATGCTTCTCTGTTGGGGTTCTTCTCTTTTCCACAATCATTTTCTCTGGACAAGCTCTCTTCTTGCGATTGAAACTCTGTTATATCATTTCCAGCGATTTA
>CALZFC010000032.1:337500-360000 GCA_945643635.1 Allodiplogaster sudhausi | reverse complement strand
GTGTAGCAATTTATAGTCCCTCAAATGAGCAAAAAAAAATTGATCCCCCCCCCAATCACATTCGCTTTCACACTTCCTTTGCTTGTGTGGACATTATAAGAACCCCAAACTCAGCAATGATATCATATTTATCACTTTGAATGAGAAAACAACAGAGAAATCAACAATTCCTGAAGATCTAGGCAATCAGCTACTACTTCCGTTTAAACGTTACACTTTTAAAGTGCATTTCCTAACTGCAACCTAGAGCAGAGCATTTCTTACGGTCTAGTCATTTTTTCCAACACTTCTTGCTATCTCGCAAGCAGAGTATAGCAAGAAAATGAGCAAGGACAAGGCATTCCTAGCACTTTTTTTTCGCTATTTATTGGAAATAAAAATTCTTTCGCCTTCAAAAAAGCTACAGTATTACTTCACAATACCAAACAAGGACAGAGGAAACCGTAGTTGTGCAGTACTGTTCAATAATATGTGCTTTGAAAGGGAAAAATATGAAGAAAAAAAAATCATTTGAAATCACGGCGTGAGTAAAGAAACAGAGATGACTGGAAAGAAGAAAATGAAATTGCGAAATGGCAAAACAATATTGAGAAAAGAATGAGAGCCAAATACCGTTTCTTAGTGGTATTGCTATATGGAAACCAGGCTTGGGATGGGGTGGGGACAAGGTGGGTTGATGAAGGTCGTGCTATGGTGGGGACAGGGTCAGGACCTTGGAAGGGGGGGGGGGGAGGGATGTGGCAAACCACTTCACTCGAGATCATCATCCGCCATCATCTCCGTCACGATTGGCCCTCCTCCCACCTCCTCGATCACCGTAGCAGCGCGCTCGAAGCGGTCAGCGAGGCGCTACAAAGGAAGTATTTAACCATTAAATTATATACTTATTTTAATTACTACATAAATTCAATTTATTACCACTAAATTATATTCATTTGACTTGATGAATATAAACCCACATTTCATAACTACCCCCATTATGGGCTTACTTTTCTCATTGTCGGCTTTTTCAGGCTATTAATATGTGAATTTTGGCTTAACTTGAATCGACGCTGTACACTTGGATTGATCAGGGAAAAGGGCGGGAAATTCAAACGCTATTTTTCTAACCGCGCGTGCCGTCGGCAGCTTCTCGATGATGACTGCGAATGCCTCGGGCGGCATGGTCTGCTGGAAGATGGAGAGCAGCTGGTTGCCCTGGCCGCACACCACCACCGCGTTCGCCATGTGCTCGGCGCCCTCTTCGACTTGGCCTTCAAATGAGAATGTCAAAAACTCACGTTTGAATTCGCGCGCATTTTGGCCTGAGTCAAGGGGACGGGAGAGCATGTGTGTGTGTGATTTTGAACAGAGGAGAACATTACGACAGATGCCTTTAAAATCTTTCTTTTTCTAATCAAATTTATTTTTGTTGAAAAATATATTCTCTTTTTTAAGATAAGGTCAAATATAATACGTACCTGCATTGTTTCAGAAATTATTCAAGAGCATAAAAATTCCAAATATATAGAAAAGTCCTAATCTTATACCGTAACCTTTGCCACTCATTCTCTTCAACTAGTGTTTACTTACAGTACGCCATACGGATTACGATATTCTTCAATGTATTCAAGAATACCTTCGACGATTTTTACTATTAAAAAAATTAAATTGAGCCTTCCTATGTTCAAGGGAACAAGATCACGATCTGACTCGGGTCTCCGGCGCTCTAGCCATAGAGCTAAATGAATAGATAAATAAATAAATAAGCAAACAAACCGGTAGACATGAGCTCTTCTCCGATCTGGACCTCCTGGAGGAAGAAGGCCTGCATGTCCGCGGCGTTGGCCGGGTTCGGCACGTCGACACCAGAGATTCCGCCACCGCCGAACGTAGACGAGGCGGCCTTGGCGCGGCGCTCTGAAGAAGAAAATATATCATTTATATTATTCTCATCATAATTTCACTTATACTATACCGATTTAAATATAAATATATCACTACCATTATTCTCACCAAATAAATATCGCTTATATTACTCTCATTTTAATTTTAGAACTCAGTAGTAAGTTTGAAACGTATTATAAACATTTTTTTTAAATACCAAGCTCCAATACCTGCTGTTGGAAAAAAAAACGGCACTCGTAATAACCATTTGCTCCGAAAGAAGCGAAAACGAGGGATGATGCAATAGCATTAGAAGCTTTAATTTTAAAATAGTTTCCTGTGCTAGGTTAAACAGCGAGGAAGGAATAAAACATTTTAGAAGAATGATAAATTCAGAAGTGTTGAGTTGTCGGCCACAAAAGTATAAAGGCGGATCTGAAGAAAAAAAAAGTACTCTCGCGAATCTTCTTCTTGTAGTCCGGATCGGAGCGGCGCTTGTTGTCGTAGAAGATGGCAAAGCCGACGAGAGCAGCGCCTTGGAAAGGATTATACGTTGTAATTTCAACAAAAATATTAAAAAAAAAAATTCATATAATTTAACAACACAAATAATAAAGGCAAGGAATAAAGACCTGCGACTCCAGCAATCGCGAGCAGATTGCCGCGCGACCACGAGAGAAGGCCTCCGCCGGATGGAGCAGTGGAAGCCATGATATACCCCTTAATGACTAGGTCAAGCTTGAATGAGGAAAATGTTGACAAAATATCATAAATTTTTGCATGAACTAATTGTAAGCTATCCATCCAGATTGCTACAGTGTTAAAGTCACCACAGACGATAAGACTCCGCAAAGTTCACGCAAAACACACGCTTAAAAAAAACAGTGCAAAACTAACAACAACATTCGCCTTAAATAAAAATGCAAAATCATGAGTAATTTAAAAGCTTGCAAAGTCTACTGTATACTGAATACTTTTAAAAGGCTTTTCCGTTCGGGACTTCTGCCCTTGCAAATAATCTCGCACACTTTTCGCACATCGCGCTGGAAACACGCGCAGCCTTGACCACTTTGTTCTGGCCGCCAGAGCCGACAGCAGTGGGTGGAGTGGGTTCGAACTGCGTTCCGTGCATTTCGTTGCTTTTCTCTGTTCTTCCTTAACACTTTGATTGTGCAAATATTTTCTGAAGTATTGCCTTCAACGCTTATATCATTACTGATGATATCATTCAATAATTGCTGCCTACAATGCCTCTTCAAGGCTTCGCGCTCCTTTCTTCTCTTGTTTATTTCTTGGATTGCTTTTCATGGCGAATAATAAGATGTTACATTAATGCCTGTCACTTTTGCTGTCCTCCTGGTCTGTTAATGGCCGGCTTTTTTCTCGCCTGATTAGTTGTTTCCGGAAGTGATTACAACTCTTGCTGATATCAATTGATACGCTCTTTTGCAGTACCTTCCCATATCTGTCTCTTATCGGCGTGTGCAGCAACAGCAGCCTTTCCATCTCCGAGTGGGTGCATTGGCCGGCTCTCCTGGCAACGAGCCAGCTTCTGTTTGTGCCATGGATCCGCTCACGCTTGGCGCCGTTTCCATCGCAGTGGTCGGCGTTGTTCTCTTCATTTTCATCAAGTATCTCAACAGCGATGAGAGCAGCTTTGACAAGGTTATTATATATTATGACAATTATATATTTAGTTCTATCAAATTGCCAATTAAGAAAAATTTAATTAATATTTTATTTTCCCGATTTCAAATGAGAAATGTAGAGAGAACACTACAAAGAAAAAGAAATGAAGTAAATAAAAAAATACGTTCTCCTTCAAGGTCTACAAGGATAACCAGCTTCCACTGCTCAAGGATGAAAAGGAGAAGAAGGAGAAACCCAAGACGAAACCGGTGAAGGCGAAGAAAGAGAAGAAGGCGAATGAGGTAGAGTGGCTTGGTCTATTTGCCAAGAAGTGGTGTTTCATTGGTTTAAAGCTATATTTGGGTAATTTTTTTTCTAAAGTATAAATCTAAAATATTTTTTTAGTACGCCCAATTTGGCCATTAATTTCTATTTACAGAAGCCTGAACAGAGTGCCGTCGCCGCGGCGGAACCAGAGAAAGAAGCCCCGGTGAAGGAAGAGAAGGCCGCCGCAGCTACCGTGGAAAAGGAGAACATTGAGCCGGCGGCGCAGGAGCACAGCAACAACAAGAAGAACGAGAAGAAGCAGCAGGCAGAGAAGAACCAGGCGAGTCTCAAGGAATATCAATTCCGTCGTGTGCAAATATGTCGATAAGTGTGCTTGTACTTTTGAAGACTTATGACTCACTCACACGAAACACGAATCGTATCAATTTTGGAGGGGAAAAACACACATCATAATAGGCTACTTTGGATGATGAAATGCTATCATAGCAATTCTGACATATACAATATGGGAAAAAAAGTAAGTTGTATCTTCAAATGTCTGCTTCTTCAGCCCGAGCCCGAGAAGACTGAGAAGCCAGCAAAGGAGGAGAAGAAGGCCAAGAAGGAGGAGAACAAGAAGGAAGAGACCAAGAAGGAAGAACCTAAGAAGGAGGAGAAGAAACAGAAGGAGAAGATTGAGGAAGAAGTCAAGAAGGAAACCTCCACTCCGACCACCGCCGCTCCTCCCGTAGAGAATGGCGACACGACGGAGTGTAAGCGAGTTATTTATTTTTATTTTAATATAAAAAAACCTTTATTACACAGTCAGTACGATGTAAATTCGTGGTTTTTCCTCTTTTTCTTAAAAAAAAAATTTTTTTTGGCGCAGTTTTATGCATTTTGCAATAGAAAAGAAGAAAGGAGCTTTCATTTCCAGCCAAGAAGAAGAAGAAGCACTCTGAGAAGAAGAAGGAAGCAGCTGCCGCATCGCAAGAGGAAGAGCCATTCGTGGCCGACGAGTTTGTCGAGGCCAAGAACCGCAAGGCCAAGAAGGCCGGCGGCGGCAAGGAGGAGAAGAAGCAGACACCGCCACGTGAGTTTGGGAAGGATGGCCAGTTAGGGCTTGTTGTTGTCCAAGGAATTGGCAATTTGGCAATGGTAAAAGGGGCCGGAAAGTAGGCTCTTGATTTATGGTTTAATAACCAATTCTAATTACTCCATAGGAGCGTAATTTCAATTGAATTCTGATGGATTCTATTCGTTTTCATGAATTGTATTCAGACAGGAGGAGCTTTGTAGTTTTCGTGCACTTTTGCAAGCGCATTCCTGGATTCATGCGAAATTGTGGCTTGCTAGCAGCAGTTGTCAGAAAGACGAAGTTGGTTGATACGTGGATGTTGCTAGGGAAAGAGAAGGGGTTTTGAGGGAAAGAGAGACCAGAGAGAAAAAGAGGTAGAGAGAGAGAGAGTGAGCGGAGAGAGAGAAAGAGATAGATAGAGAGAGAGAGTGAGCGGAGAGAGAGAAAGAGAGAGATAGACTAGAGAGAAGGGGTAGCATCATAGAGGATAGACGCGAGCAGACATCCCTGTTCAATCTGCGCAGCTAGACAAACATGTATGTGTGACAACACATTGTGTGTCCACAATGAGAAAGGACAGAACAACAGCGACGTGATGGCTTAGCATTTCCTTTTTTTGCTAATGCAAAGCTAATAATATGCGTGAGAACCAGAGTGTAGGCGAGATTTTCGAAGATTAAAAATTCCCTGAGTGGAAAGCAAGCATATTTATGTCCAGGCAACTTAGCGGAATTCTACTTGAAATTCCAACGTCGCCTACAATTCCATTCCCCGGCCCTGCTGTGTTCAGCCTCAAACTCTTTCCAGGGCACAAATTCTGTGTGACATTGCTATTATTCGGCTGTTATAAGCGTCAATCAATCTCCACTGTCATTTAGGAAGAATGACACGGTAGTTGTAAAAAGAACCGGGAAGCTCAATTATTCCCCTTATCGTTCTTGGCGTTATCTTTTCGTATCCACGTTGGCATTTCCTATCCTTTGCTGCCTAAACTGCCAATCAACCACGTGGAAAAGGGTTCATAGATGGGAAGAAGGAATGTTTCCATTATACTGATGGTGAGAGACTGACCAGAGTGAAAGGGGATGCGAGAGAGGGAAGGAAGAGAGAGAGAGAAAGAGTGCTAGATAGCAAGAGTGTCAGAGAGAAGCACTGTCAACTCGAATGGTTGAACGATTTGTGATGGGGTGGTGGGAAGAGGGGAGAAAGGTAGCAAGGGGGCCGAAGTGTCCAGTTGAATCGCTTTGGTTTTTGCGCGGCCTAGGTCTTGACCCCTAATGGCTTTCTGCATCTCTTTCTTCTATCCAATTCTCTCTTTCTCTCTCTCTCTCTCTCTCGTCCTGTCTCGCTCATAGGTTTGCACGTAAGCATATCTGTGCACACATGGGCTCCCTTTTTTCTCCTTCTCACCGCCCCTTCTTTCACTGTCTGCATGCCTAGAGTCTCTGAAGATCACTCAGTCATTCTCCTGCTATTTCGCTCTATTTCAGCATCTCTGCCCCTCTCTCTCTCCCTCTCTATCTCTCTATATTTCTCTCTCTCTCTCTCTACTTTCTCCCTCTTCCTTGTCCAGGCCATGCTGGATAAGAAGTAAGACAGCCGTTTTTAGTGATGGACACTAGCGAATTGTTGATTGTCAGGCGTGTGCTGAGAAGATGGAGAAGTGTAGGTTAAAGGGGAGTTGGCTGTGACTGGATTTGTAGAGAAAAGAGAGCATGAAACTTGTCTCGAGATATGATGGAAGCGGAGATATTATAGAGTAGGACAGAGTAGAAGAGATGTGAGAGAGTAGAAGAGATGTGAGAGAGTAGAAGAGATATGAGAGAGTAGAAGAGATATGAGAGAGTAGAAGAGATGTGAGAGAGTAGAAGAGATGTGAGGGAGTAGAAGAGATGTGAGAGAGTAGAAGAGATGTGAGAGAGTAGAAGAGATGCACAACATTCCAATGGTCAGCGAAACAAGGAGAGGAGGAATGATTGACAGAGTAGAAGAGATTCATCATGTATTTCAATGCTATCTGATCGTCTGACCGCGATGAGAGGACAATTGAACAGAAAAGACAGTTTACATTCCTGAAAACGGGAAAAGTATTTGGCGAAGGAGCGAGAGCGGAAATGAAATAGTAGAGATAGAAGGTCTCGAGCACTCTTCAAGTTGAATAAGAGTTATGGGAAGAATGCTTGAGTGAACTACAGGAAAGGGGGCGCTAATAGTTTGTAGAGAGAAGTATCGGTTTGTTTAGGTGATGTTATCAACGCAAGCAAATTAGTACATTTCTTGCAAGCGGATGGTACTTCAAGCTTGTGGTTAGGAAACGCGTTTAGATCCTTTTAGTAAATTGGGGAAAAATTAATTAATTAAAAATTACTCATCACTGAATTAGCGATAAATCAAATAATATTTATAAAAATGTATCAAAAACAAATTTAATATATTTTCAAACAAATAAATTTCAGCCGCACCCGTGCCGACTCAGCCTACCTTCCTCTCCGTGGCTGACCTCGATTTCGACAAGGTGAGTACGATAGATATATGATCCGACTCAGGATTCATGTTTAGAAAGAGAAGTCTGAGCGAAATTAATTTTCGTACTTCAGTAATATACAAGATCTCAGTGAAAGAGAAAGCAGAAAATAGTTTTTCATTAACTGATTCAGTTATTTATTTTTCAATTAATAAAGGAGTAATCAAAGTTGCTATTCAGGTTCTGACCCGCATCTCCGGCGTGGATGAGGTGGAGCCAGAGTACGTCGCCTTCCTCGCTTCCTACTGCCATGACACGAATGAGAAGGTAAGCAGAGATCGAGACGGTTTTATAGAAAATGGAGAGATGAAAAGTCAGGGTGTCTAGGTAAAATAGGCGGGGTGCTATTGTTTGAACCCCCCCCCCCCCCCTCCGGACAGAGGCAACGCTCACCAGCTCCATGCCAAGTACCCGTGCACGGTCGGTGTGGCGTTCTAACGAGCGGAAAGTGAACATGTAGTGACCGAACCTTCGGATATTGTGCCCAGGCGGCTTTTATCTGATATTTTGGTCACACAAGCTGGTATTTATTATTAATTTGGAAATTGAGCCTCAACCCCTGGAAAATAGGGAATTCCATTAGTGCCATTGAAGAAGAAAGTTTGTTCCAAACAAGGAGAAAAAGGGTGGTCCGAGCGTCCCACACAATTGGGCCAAAATTTAAATTATCGGGTCTCCAAGTTTGCGTGGTTAGTCCGGTTAGGACCCCCCCCCCCTTTTTTTCCCCTGTTTCCAAATATGAACTATGTAAATTGAAATTGGTTTTCAGAAAAGAGAAGTGAAAATTCAGTTTACATTTGGTGAGTTTTTTTGTGAAAAAAGAGTGAGGTAAAATTTCTGTTCCTAGGCCACCAAACTCCAGGCCGAGCTCGCTGCTCTTCGTTCTGCTGTCTCTGAGAGTACGAAGAAGGCCGAGCAGGCAGCGATTGCACGCGCGGCCGTTGAGAAGAGTCTGCAGCAGCAACTGTAGGGAGCTAGTTTACTGTAGCTATTTGGTAGAGAAGTATACTGTAACTATTTAACTATAGAAATTGGGCGGAGAATTGCATTTCCATTAAATCAATAGGTTGAACAAGAACTGGAGCGTGTGATGTTTTCTATAGCCATCGTTTAGTCGAGCGTTGAAAGGAATGGAATTTAGTTCATATCAGGGGATTTGTAGTTTTTTTAAAAGTCTAATGCAAATCTTAGAAAATAAGTGAAATTGTTTAAAGAGAATGTATAAGAAAGCTATAGTAAATAATAAAAAAATAAGTTAATTTTTTTTAAGAGAATGTATAAAAAAAAACTAAATTAAATAATATTAAAAAAAAAGACATATGTAGGCGCGTCGTGGATGAACTCGCTGCCAAGTCTGCAGCCGCACAGTCGTCTGAGCAGCAGAAGGCCAAGCAGCTGCAGTCCGTGAATGCTGACATGGAGAGGGTTGGTGATGGATTGTTGTATTTTTTTATGACACTAAAAAATAACATAATATAAAAATAAAATAGATATTTTAGCTGTATTTTATTTGATATTTAAAAGAATTAATTTTCATTAAGGCGAATAGAAACAGCGGGTGAAATAATTTTACTGATTTTTGGAGAGAATGAGGAGTAAATGTACAGTAATCACAATCACCTTTTTGTACCGTATTATTCCCCTTTCAGATGCACCGTGAACTGGATCAACTGCGTAAGAGTCTGGCAGAGCGCGCAGCTGCACCCGTTGCCACCACCGAGATGGTGGCTGCTCAGCAGGAGAACGAGAAGCTCAGAGTGGTGAGGGAGAGCGAGAGAGAGTTATAGAGAGAGAGAAGAGAGATATAGGATGGAAGGTTATGGAGAGAGAGAGAGGGGGTGCTAGAGAAATAGAGGAAGTTAGAGAGTAGCTCTTGAGGAGAGTACTGCTTGCTAATTGTAATCAAATTTTAAATCCACTCAGATTTTAAGAATCACGCAATCTCCCTCATTAAAGGGATAACGAATAAATTTGGCAATTATACAGCTGTGTATACTATATACAGCAACTGTGCCTTTGTTAAAATGAAGAAATTTTACGTGGCAAATATGTAGTAAAAATTTAAAATGTGATTAAAAATTTGATATCAATTATTGATAATTTTATTTAGATTTGATACTTGCTATTGTGACTTATTAACTCGGTAACTATTTAATTCGGTATTTTCAGGAGAATCGCGCGTCGATGCAGCGAGTGACGCAGCTCGAGCAGGAGCTGCGTGTTGCGCAGGCTGCCAACGAAGCCAACGCGAAGAGCTTCAGCGAACGGGAGCAGCTCCTCAAGAAGGTATATACTGTAGATGGGAGGGGGTTGACTCAAGGATTGCAGGCTACTGTAGATGTGGGATTGACTCAAGGATTACAGGGCACTGTAGATGTGGTGTTGACCTATTTCAGGGTACGGTCGATTTAGTTGGTAATCCCAGGATATATGTTATATGCTTATAGAAGATGCATTTTACCCATGAAGTAACTGAAATTGTCAGTGGCCAAGGGAGCATTGGTTTGGCTGAAGAAACATTTGAAAGAAAAGTGCTGAAGGCCGATGGAATAGCAAATACTTTTATTTCTAGAAATGTTAAAAAAAATATTTATCACAAGTTTGTCGAGCTGGCACCAATCCCAATCTCTATTTGCAGTCCTCGGACGACGAGCTCAGCGGACGTGACATGCTTCTCACTGAGGCCAAGCAGAACATTCAAGTCATCAACAATAGACTCACCGAGGTCAGTCTCTATCTCGCATTCTCTCTCTCTGTCTCTCTCTATCTCTTTCTCTCTCTCTCTATCTCTCTCTCTCTTCCTCTCTCACTTCAATCCTTGTAACCGAAATCCCTCAATCTCCAGATCGAGAGGCAGAACGAGGACCTCGTCAAGAAGAACCGCGCAGCCGAGCAGGAGGTGAACGCTGCGCAGAAGCAACTGAAGGAGGTCGGTTGCACTGCTGCGGAAAATGGCCGGAAATGAGACGGGAACAATTTTGTAGAGGCGACATTTTGTCTTCCATAGACTTGCAGGGATTTAGGAAGTGCAAACAAGCAACTATATATTATCAGTAGTTGATTCATTTGTCAGCTGAAAGGGACTGAATGAGGAAAAGTGATTTGTCAAGAATCTTCGACACTTGGCAACATTTACACTATTGCACTTCTCTCCCTTGATTGCCATCAAGTGCTCACGTAGCGGAACACAACTTATCAGCTGACCCAACCCGCACACGTGACTCGTGAGACATAAATTTGCTGTTCAAAGTGCTTGTCTGTGAATTCCCTCTTTCGCTCTCTCTCTATCTCTCTCTCTCTCTCTCTCTCTCTCTCTCTTTTCCCTCGCTTGCTGTTTTCTTCTCTCTCTACCATCCTTTTTTATTCTCTCTCTCTCCACCCACCAATCTCTGCCAAACCCCAGTCACTTCTTGGTAACGCTGCCCTGTCCGCGAGTACTGAAGGCGGGCGTGCGCTTTCGTCATCTCAAGAAGAAAGAGCAGCTGAATCAGTTCATGTACCTCTTTCTTTCTCTTTATCTCTCTCTCTTTCTCTCTCTCTCTCTCTCTCTCTTCTCTTTCCCTTTCCCTTTCCCTTTCCGTATGTTTCAATGGGTCTAGAGAGGGAATTCTTTGTGTGCGTGCCGTGTACCCATAAGTCGTTTTAGGATACAACTTGGCGTCAAAACCCACTCTCCTTTCTCTCTCTCTCTCTCTCTCTCTCTCTCTCTCTTTCTCTCTCTCTCTTTCTCTCCTCTCTCTCTCACTCTACTTACTTTCCCTCTCAGTTTTAGGCAGGACATTTTATGGCGTTTATTTGCTATGATTCCAGTAGACTTTTCCAGGCGACCCTGTTTCGGAACTTTTATTCTTCGACATTTATCTCTTTTTTCTCTCTCTCTCTCACTCCCTCCCTCTCCCGCTCTGTTCCTTTCGCTCTTCTCTCGTGCTCTGTAAAGGAGGGAGAAAGAGAGAGAATGCGCCGGGTGACTAAGTAAGCCTCTGTCCTCAGTACCCAGCCAACCCGAGCGGCTGGCAGACAGGCTATTTCGTCATCTTGTTGCAATTCTCCCGCAGCTTGTAACGCATTGGTTGCAAGCGAGATCTTCTTGGATGTCTTTGGCCAGAAATATAAAGACTCTTCAGGAAGTCAGCTTACGATTAGCACCCCTGTGCCCTCCCCGCATTTCGCAATCACTGGTTCCGCCCTCATTACGTATGCCTAATCTTCGCCCTTCAGCCACAGATGGCCTAGGAAAAGAAGCTCCCAGTAGGGTATCGATTCGAGCTTCTGCAAAACTCGCGTCTTCCTTCCCGATTGCGTAAAAGACGTCTAGCGCTCTCTATTCATTGGATTTGTAATATATCGGCTATTCAGACATTTGTTTATCCGTTTTGAGGGGGAGCTCCATTATGTCCAACGATTGAGACTTTCGCAAATCCTTAAGAATTTACGAGAAAACGTTCTAGCCCTCTTAGAAACCTTGTGCATGCTCCAGAGGGTTGCTCGCGTTGTAAAGGGAGGCTCGTTGCATTCCCTTCGCTTTTTCATACTCATTTCTCTCTCTCTCTCTCCCTCTCTCTCTCTTTCTCTCTCTCTCTCTCTCCTTCTCTCTCCCTCTCTCTCTCTCTCTCTTTCTCTCTCTCTCTCTCTCTCTCTCTCTCTCTCTCTCTCTCTCTCTCTCTGCTGCCTCTTTGACGCTCTCAAACCCCTTTGTTTCCCTCCTTTCTCACTCGTTTCTTTAGTTGAGTTTCTTGGTTTCTGATGAAGTCTACGTGAACAGAGGAAGAGTGGGCGAGATAGGACTTACAACATGGAAAGTGCATCATCACGCGTTCTCTCTCTCTCTCTTTCTCTCTCTCTCTGTGATGTCGGCATCCACCCTTCCTTCCTGAACCCTTCTTTCGTTTAATATCCTATTTTCCCGAACGAACGACTTGTTGAACCTGCTCTTTCCTTAGTTCTGCGAAGTGAGTTCATCCACTGCTGCCCTTTTTTTCGGGATTAGAGAGTTGTATTTATGGGATTTGGATATCTTTTTGGGCGGAAATGGTTTCGGCATTTTAGAGAGAGAAAATAAGTAATTCTTTTTGCAGCGCGAAAGCATGCATGTCAAGGACACGATGGAGTTGAAGTCGATGATTGACGAGCTGACCAAGGAGGTCAGAGATTTTTTTAAATGAAAATTATATTTAAAAAAAATATTTTTATTAAAATTTTTAATTTTTATAACAATTTTGAATCAAGCTCACGGTGATTGATGGGGGAATATGTATGAAAAAAAAGTTTAGGGAAAAGTTTTAAATAAGAATTTTGAAAATAAAAAAAATTATAATAATAATATTTCGACATCATTAACAGGTTGCCAAGTTCGAGATGATGAAGGCCGAGCAAGAGGAGCTCCGTGGCAAGCTGTCGTCCAAGGAGAAGGAGCTGGAGGAGAAGAGTCGCAGACTCGTCGACATTGAACAGCAACTGCATGCTGCAGCCAGCAATGGAGACAAGGAGTTAGTTGAGAGGGGGGAAGAGATGAGGGGAAAGGAGAAAAAGGAAAAGAGTTAATGGGAGAGAAATGAATGTAAGCAGCATCAGAGAATTGAATAAAGTGGTACTTCTGGATAATTTACTTTTTTACCTTATACTAGTAAGAGTAAGGTAATAAGATCAAGGCATAAGATTAGAGAACAGCATGCCTGCTTCTAGCCTTTGGTTTGTAAAATGATGGAGGGGAAGAAAAATATAGCAAAGTTGTTTATTTAAAGTTTAAAAAAATGTTTGCAGGAAAGTGATCCTCCAACAACTCGAGGAGGCGCGTGCAGAGCTGAAGGCAGTTGAGGCGAAGCGAGCGGCTGAGATTGCGGAACTCCAACAAAAGTGAGTCAACTGGGTTTTTTATCTATGAATTTTTTTATTTTTTCTATGAAAAGGAGCAAATACATGGTTATTTTTTTATAGAAAAAAAATGGTTATATACATCACAGAAATGGGACGGCGTCACAGACACTTGTTGAATTGTCCAAGGAGAGAGACATATCATTGAAGCGTTCTGCAGAGTGTTGCGTGTTTGCGTGCATTTAATGTGTTGAGATTGTGACAGAGCAGTTGTTGAAGATATGCAAGTTTGATGTGTTGTATTTACACTTGCACACCATTGTTGCACAAGGTCTGCCCATGTGCCATGTGCACAACTCGCCCCAATCGTATTAAACCCCTCCCCCTCATCGGAGAAAAAATTTTTACCTGAAGAAAGGCAGCCTGAACCCCTCCCTAAATGTGATTTTTGACAGAATAAGAAATTTTTTCTTTGCACCCCCCTCTCAGCCTGGAGTCGCGCACCAAACCTTGTCAAGTTCAGCACTGAATCTCACTACATTTGTGCGCTCTGACCACTCCGTTTTAACTGATGTTTGTCTTCACCTACTGTTTTTTTCTGTTTTGTTGTTTTTAATTGTTGCAACAAGATTTTTTTTTTGCAGATTCTTAACCTACAAACGTTTTGTCCCTTGCTAACGATAAGCACATTTTCTTCGTCGGGAAGTAGAAGATGGTGGTAGGAGCATTCTTAGTGGGTGATGGAAATGGTGTGCCTTTTGCAGTGCGCCGCGTGTCGGCCTCCTCTCTAGCCCTTCATCTTCCTCTTCTGCTACTGCTACTACTGCATCTCCTCCTCCTCCCAGCCACAAGGAAAAGAAGAAGACCTTGACTCTCCGCTTTATCGATCGGCCCCAGGCTACTGTAGTCGCCGTGACGGGATCATTCAATCTGTGGACAGATCGTGTTGCCATGAAGAAGAGCGATGAAGGCTTCTTCACGGTCGATGTCCCAGCCACCTCGACCACGGTGGCTCGCAAGGAGAGTGCTCTGAGCACTCATCATCCAGAGGATGAGGAGGGCTTCGTGAAGATTTCCCACCCTGACGAAGAAGATGAAGTGGAGAAGCCGAAGAAGCTACAGTTCAAGTTTATCGCAGACGGCGAGTGGATGACGTCAACTGCGTATGAAATTGAGCGCGATGTGGAGGGCAACGAGAACAATGTCATCTACATGTAGATGATAATTAACCTCCCCCGTCCTAATTGTTGGTGAAATAGTAATAAGCGAAAGCTTTTCAATTAACTCTAAAAGCCGCTCTTCTCTGTCCTATTTATACAGTAGCACCATCCAGTTGTGTAGCAGATCTTTTCCTTGTTTGTACTGTATGCGTGTAATTGTGTAGTAACGGCATAATGATCCCAAAGACAAGAGTTGTTATCAATAGATGAGTGACATATTCCTCCACTTTATCCCATAAGTTTGAATGTCGCTTGAATTTTGTTTGGAAGTGCGTTGTTTTGTTCAACTTGTGAACAGTTTCGTACTCGAATCTCGGGCTCATCGGTTGTGTACCTACAGTATATTATCGTAGTTACAATGTCTACGAGGCAATACGTGCCGTTGGCGAGGATATGTGACATTTTTAGCGTGAAATTGGAATATATTTATATAAATTTAATAGTATTTTGACTCGTCTGCACGGAAGCTGAAGAGAGTTTGCAAAGTGAATCAGCTGGGGTTTTTGAAGAAACTGAGATATTTTATAAGAGGTTTTAGAGGTCGCATTGGACAACAAAAGTTGAAAATTTTCCTAAATAAAGAGATAAACGTATAACAATTTGCTTTTGTAGGATCTCCGCTCTCGAGACATCGAACGCACAACTGAAGAAAGCCTCGCAGGATGTCGAGATCCCGCTCAATAATCCCCCTGTCGTTGAGGAAGTGGTTTGTTTCTCCATTTCTTTTTTTGTATTAAAGGAAGTATCCGGCGAATAATTATACAGTAGCGCTAGAGCACTATTTGAATGCGCACGCTCATAAAGTTGCCTGTTGCTCGGTCAAGAGAGCATGTGAAAGAGGAAGGCGGCTCTGACCTACCGTAGCTAATTCTCTACCCGCCAGTTTTCACGTTACTATTGCTCAGAATGTAATGAAAGAATATCGCTCATACCTTCTGGATATATGTTTTAAGCCAAGATGAACTTATCCACATAGAAGAAAACATTGGTTAATTATTCCCCGGATACCTCCTTTAAAAGAAATTACTGAGCGTGGAAAGGTCTACTTTTTTCACTATTCTATAGTCTTTTTATTGCTGAAAATATATGTTTTACAACTAAAATATTACAATAGTTTAGTCAAATTTTATCGACTAACTTTCTTTAAGAGAACAATATGCTCTCTTTGAGGTTGAGCTGCGCAAGTCGAACATGCTGGACGCGGCGCCCGCCAGCAGCGGAGCAGACCCTGCCGAGATGACACGTCTCCAGCAGGAGGTCACACGGCTGCAGGAGAAGAACAGTGTGAGTTGGTGGGGGCTGCTAAGCCCCGCCCACTCGCCCACATCATCCAACCCCGCACGTTCCTCCTTGTGTCTTTTACCCAAAATACCCTGAAAATATATCACTAATATAAAATTAAAAAAAAAACCTTTATCAAATTTTGGCCGTCCATTTTCCACAAATTTGCTGGGAATTGATGCCTTTTTGTCCATTTCTGCTTCTTTTTTTTCTTTTTTTCAATCCCTGCTAACATTCTTTCGATTTGCATGGCCATTATTTATGGCTTTCGCAATTTCACTACAGTTTTTTTTCTTGCTTTTTCTTGAATTCTGTCTAAATCCTCCTTTTCACTTTTTTTTTGTCTCCCATTCTATCTCTCTCCCTCTTTCTCTCTCCCTCTCTCTCCAATCTCTCTCTCTCCAATCTCTCTCTCTCTTCTCTATCTCTCTCCTCTCTCTCTCTTTCCTCTCTCTCTCTCTCTCCAATCTATCTCTTCTCTCTCTCTCCTCTCTCTCTCTTTCCTCTCTCTCTCTCCAATCTCTCTCTTCTCTTTCTCTATCTCTCTCTTTATCTCTCTTTTCTCTTTCTCTATTTCTCTCTCTATCTCTCTTTTCTCTTTCTCTATCTCTCTCTATCTCTCTTTTCTCTTTCTCTATCTCTCTCCTCTCTCTCCTCTCTCTCTCTCCTCTCTCCTCTCTCTCTCTCCCCACTCCTGTTTGACACGGTGTCCATGGTATGTTGTGTGTTTCCCTTGCAGGAGCTTCGCAAGCGCAACCACACCATCCTCGACCAAGTGACGCAGCTCGAGCAGGTGGCCGCAGGCAAGGCCAGCAGCAATGGAGTCGCAGAAGAGAAGCAGAAGAAGACCAAGGAGACGGCGCCCCCGACAGCCAAAGCCAATGTCCGTCTTTGGCCCCCGAAAGCACTCTCCTCTCTCTCTCTCTCTCTCTCTCTCTCTCTCTCTTCTCTCTCTCACTCTTCTCTTTCTCTCTTTCTCTCGTCTCTCTCTCTCTCTTGATCAGCACTGGGACTTTTCGTTGGTTCGGGTGATGATACTCTGCTCTAATCTGGTGGTGGAAAGGAGAGTGCAACAAGTGAGATGAAAGGTCAAATAGTAAAACTGTGAAAATGAAATAGATATGAAATAGTAAATCAGAAGATAGCTATCTTCTCTGAAATAGAGAGATTTAAAAAAAAAATTAAATTCAGAACTTTTAGGCTTCGAACACCTCGACCCTCGAGGAGCGCCGCTTGGTGTGTGCGTCCATTGGTGCGCTTCTTCCCAATGCTCCCCAGCTAGACGTTGCTAAGGCTGATCTTCCGGTAAGGATTTGAACATGTTTTCGCGGGAGATTTAAATGTTTTGGCGGGAAATTTAAATGTTTTGGCGGGAAATATAAAATCTAAATTAACTAAGAAAGGTAATAAAAGCGTACAAATTTGTAGGCCTACGAGAAGTGGCTGAAGAACGTGAGTGGCCAGCTGAAGAAGGCGCAAGAGAAGGCCGCCGCCGCCGCAGCTGCTGCTCCCAAGGCCGCCAAGGTTAGTAAGGGTGCTCGAGTTGGAGGGATGCAATGGCGATTTGGTGATGCAAACTTGAAAGAGCGGATTGGTTAAGGGATATAAATACTTGCACAAACATCGGAGAAGCAAAGGTCTTTGCTTTTATTATAAGTAATAACTGTAAACATTAATTAATAAAAGATAATGACGAAATATCACCTTTTATAGCCATCATCGACGAATACGGTCGAGAACGAGGAAGAAGTGGAGCGACTCCGCGAGGAGAATGATACCTTCAGAGATGCACTCTCCACCCTGGTCAGAATATACTGTAGAGAATATTACCGTAGAACTACTGGCTTCTAATCAGGTGAAAGGCCTCAGGCGGATCCCTTCCCCACTCTGTTTTGAACAATGTTTTGATTGTGAGTAAAGATAGGATTTCATCCTTATCCTGTCTGATTTGTTAAGTCCACAATTTGTTACAATTAAAAAAAAATTATTCAATACATTAATACTAATGAGAATGTAGTTGGCGAATACTTTATTTAAAAAGCTTTTTTTCATAGACTGAGGAGCTGCAAAACATTGCCCAGCTGTCAGCGGAGAGAGAAGCGCAGTACGAGAAGAAGATTGCGACACTCGAGAACAAGGTAATTTGATGGTGCCAACTTACACAATTAGTGTGCACCCGAGAAATGTGCATTTTTATACTGAGTAAATGTGATAATATTAATATAATTTTAGAAGGGTTTTTATACTGGGTCTCTTCTATATTGTCTTTTCTGGTATTGGTGAATTAATGAAGAATGTGCGTGAGGAATGCTCGGATTTTGCTGCTTTTAATATGGATATGACTCCCTTTTATTATCGCTATTATACTAGAGGCTTCTTTCTTCTTCTTTTGGCTTCGGGTGTCGGTATCACAGTAGACTGACTACTATCTTTGTGCTGCCACAATTGACTATGCATGTTTCGAGATGGCACTATTTAACTTCCCCCCCCCCCGCGAGGGAATCAAAGAAGTGCTCCACAGAAATACTTTATTTTATTTTTTTTTTTTATACGATTAGAAATTTAAAAGTGTGTATATGTTTGCTAGTTATACTTACAAAGCTATTAACACTTGTGAATTGTGTAACAGGTACTGGCTTGCATGTTCAGCTTCCACTGTCTAACACTGCCGCACTCTCGTCGTCTGCGTCTCGTAACCGTGTGTTGTCTGTCTCTTCTTCCTCTCCTTCTTTCTCTGTCTCTTCCTCTCCTTTGTCTCTCTCTTCCTCAGAAGAGAGAGAGGGAGAGTCGGTCCGTCAAGAAAGCTCTCGCGCACGCCTGGCTGAAGAGCTTCTACAGTGCGCCATCATTAAGCGGGTTTCTTCATCAATCTCTTTTCTCTCTCTCTCTCTCTCTCACCTTCTGTCTCTCCATTTTAGTGCTACCGTAACATCCATGACTGTCCATTCCTAACTCACATACCAACGAGCATTACACGCACCAACTAACTGCTTGATATCGTGTGCTTGTGTAACCACTTGTAAGCTGTGTCGTGCAAATCATGTTTTCCCTTAAACACCACTATTTTTGCTTGCCTTTGGTGCTGGGGCCAAGGCTTAATGCTAACATAAGGTAAAACTGTAGCTTTTTTTCTCACGCCCACTCAGCTTTCTCTCTCTTCTGTTCTGTTCTCTCTCACTCGCTATCTATATTTCTCTCTTTTCTTATCTCTATTTTTCACTCCTCTCTTCTCTCTCTCTCTCTCTCTCTCTCTCTCTCTCTCTCTCTCGTGGCTTCTTGCAGCAAATCAGCTCTCTGCGCGCTGCAATCGACCAGTTGCCAGCGCCGAGTGCGACCGGCCTGGCTCCCAGCGCGAATGTCTCCTCCCCTCCCATCTCCACGTCCACTCGTTCGGAAGACGATGAGAGTTGGGAGGTGGTCTCGAGCTAAGCCCCGGAGGAGGAGGAGGCCAAGGCCGTGAAATCGGAGAAGAGTTGAGGATGAGAATCTAAAATACGGCCAGTCTCTTTATATATTCTTTCATCTTCCCTTCACTCTTTTGTTTCGTTCTCTCTCTCTCTCTCTCTCGCTCTCTCTCCTGCATTCAACTTTGCAAGAACTTCTGTTATTTATTTAGTTAATGTCCGCCTTCTTCTATATTCTGAATGTAGTATTGGCTAGGCATGGAGAAAGAATAGTTGGGAGTAGAAAAGTAGACGTTTGGCGAAGCAGAAGTAGACTATGAAGCGCTTATTTGTGTTTGTTCTTTTCGTTTTCCTTTTGCTAGCTTTTTTTGGCCAAAAGCAGTAAAATCCAAACGCCCACGCACTTTTAGTTTAGCAATTTACAAAGTCGAAATTTTATACATAAAAATCTGTGGTTGACATTCAAGTAAGGTGGTTGGTATCTGGTTTTAAAGAAGAGATTAATTTTAATGATGAGTAATTCTCTCATTTTCAGGCAGCTTTCGCGTGATATACCACATCTTTTTCTCATCTCCACTTTCGCCGTGTCTACATCTCGACCATCACTGCTTTGTTATCCCTCCACCATTCTCCCTTTCTCATTTGTACGTGACCGGTTGTCTCTTTACACATCTCCTCTCTCCCTTCTACGGAACCCCGTGTTGCAACAAGAGCAGCTATCCTGAGATTACTACTGTAACCACCCACCCATTGTAATACAGTAATCAGAATACAGTAATAGTACATCCCTATTGTTCCGCCACCCAAATCTGTCTTTTTTTTTCTTCTCCACCACCGCTGTGTTGTGATGTTGCCCTCGTTGCACTCCTACCGTATTCATTTCAGAGATACAGAGAACCTGTTGTAATATTTATCTTTATAATATATTCTACTAACCCATCTCGTCGGCTCTCTTCCCCGGGTTTTTTTCCATGTAAATCAGAGTCTGTAATCTATGGGCAGATATATATTTTTCCAAAGACTGAAGAAAATCAAGAGTCTAGTTCTTTATTTTTATCAAATGCCTATCTCTTCATTTTAGGCAGAAATTTTTTTTTTATCGAATAATTATTTGGTCCGGGATTTTTTTTCTTTTGCTTCGTACCATTTTGCCCTTTGTACTCTTAGTCTGTGATGTCACCGCATTGCTTCAACCAGTATCAGCTGCTTTTCCCTCATTCCCCCACCATGGCTTCTCCTGGCAACGAGCCAAAAGTTGGGCATCCGCCAACTTTTCCCTTCTTCCCCCATCTGGGTTTTGGGTTTTGGTATTTGTGTGTTCTGAACACTTCTTATTCTTCTTGTATTTCCTCTTCGTCTTGTCTCGTTCTCCCGCTCCCAGGACAATCTTGTCACAAATTCACGTCTACGCTGTATTCTTTTCTTTTCTTTCTCCTTTTATCGGTCCTTGAATTAGACCTCTGATTACTGTAATAATTGAAAGCACCCAAGCGGAGAAAGTTCATCTCAAAAAGCTACATAATGACTTCGAGTTCACTCCGTGTGTAGTCCTATTTATTATCCCCAGTGTTAGCGGTTCGTTTGGGATCTTACTGTGCATCAAATTCTCCCTGGATAGTTCTTTTTATTATTTTTGTTGCTTTTCTCCGCTGTTTCTGTTTTTACCTCTCTTCATCCACATTTTGTCTTTTGACATACGAAGTGTTTTGTGTGCACGGCGCACCAGAAAACTGGGTTTTCTGCTTTTCCGCTAATCGATATATTAGTGATTTCGCAGAGACTGTCGCAGATATGGAGTGAATAAAAATTGTTGCTGCAAAGTACTGATCGTCAGCAAGGAATATTTTAAGTGATTTCGCAGAGACTGTCAGAATATGGAGTGAATAAAAGTTGTTGCTGCAAAGTACTGATCGTCAGCAAGGAATATAATAAAAAAAAAATAATAAAAAATGCTGAAATGAAGGCTCAATTGGGAATAGAATGGCTTTGAGAAGACAAGGTCAGTTCGGGTCGGTTATTTTGTGGCTGACGGTTGGTTCTTCTGATGTGAGAAGTTTACGTTGCATAAGCAGATCTGCGATCTTTTTGATGACCATATTAGGATTGGATCATTCATTTGGACTTAACGAGTGTGGAAGCTGTCTCATAGCTGCCGAAAAATAAACAGAATTAAATGTCTTTATGGCGAGATATCAAACGAGATTGTTTGGATGTGTATATTAGATCCATCTCAGCTGAGAGAGGGAGAGAGATAATGTCGAATAACGAGAGAGCGAGAGAGCGCGAGACGCCACAAATAACTGGTGTTTATGATAACACACAAATGAATGAATAGTCACTAGTCAAGCGGATGTCGAGATGTTATGTAGCAGTAGGGAGAGAATGGGAGCGATTAGGAGAGAGAGGGAGAGAGAAGCAGAGAAGGGGAGAGAGGGAGAGAGAAGCAGAGAAGGGGAGAGTGGGAGAGAGAAGCAGAGAAGGGGAGAGAGTGCGTGATGGTGTGAGAAGGGAAGAGAGAGTGAGAGAAATGTCCGCTGTCAAGTTAATCTAAAGAGAGCAAAAAACAGTAGCAGGATCTCCATGACTTTATTCTCACAAATAATAATCATCGAAAAGATGACGAGAAGAGCAAAAATATTATGATGAATTATTGCAGGCGGATGAGTGAAGTGGCGAAGCCAGAGAACATGTAATTCGAATGAAGCGGACACTAAGAGAAGGGAATGATGACGATGAGGGAGGAGATTCTTGTGTCGAGGCAGAGGGACACTTCTGGTGGGATGGTAACGAAAAGAAGTGGATTACTTGCCGAACCTGAAAAGAAAGAGGAGAGAGAGTGAGAGAAAGAGAGAGAGAGAGAGAGAGAGAGAGAGAGAGAGAGCAAACAGGACAAAGAAAGAGAGAGAGAGAGAGAGAGAGAGAGAGAGGGGAGAGAGCAAACAGGACAACGATAGAGAGAGAGAGAGAGAGAGAGAGAGGAGAGAGGGGAGAGAGAATGAGAGAGAGGAGAGAGGGGAGAGAGAATGAGAGAGAGGAGAGAGGGGAGAGAGAATGAGAGAGAGAAGGTGGACACGCTTACCTCATGTACGCGGACTTGCGCTTCTCAACGTCAAAGTCTTCATCGACTGAGCGTTTGCCGAACCTTTAAATAGAAATAACACTTTAATAAATCTTTATTTTAACATCCTCTCCATCTCATTTTAAGAGAGCCTGTCAGTATCGTTCGATCAAGGCTTGCCCTAGAAATTTTTTTTTCGAATTTCTTAACCAAAATTGATTATAGTATACAACTCGACGTGGTGAACAAAATAGGCTACATTTCAAAGTTGAAAAAAAATTTTCCGCGTGAGACAAAGTACAGTAATCTTTTAAATTTCATTGGTCATAAGTCGAGCTATCATTGGATAGCTGATTGGACGG